>PVIA01000817.1:0-352828 GCA_004024845.1 Tonatia bakeri
ACTCAGAACGTTTCCAGACCTAACGAGCTCTGGGCAAGTCCTGAGCAGCGACACTTTGTCATTTGCAGCATTGCTCTTGTTGGTGGGAGACAGGGAGCGGCTGCTTCAGGTGGGATGGAAGCACGAGCATTTGAGAACATTCATGTCGTCCTCTCTCCTGTGGAAGTTCCTTGTCATTACCTTGGTTTGTGCCATTTATCTTATAGACTTCCCATTTGTCAGAGATATATGCCAGGCCATCGGGACAGATCATGCTGTGGCAATAATTCCCCATCCAAACTCCAAAGCCTATTTTGCACAAGGGTCTTTAAGATAATTTAAAGTAACTCCATTATCTTTCCTCCTTAAATACTGGAGGGTTTCCCAGTGAGCCAGCAGTAGACCCTCCGCTTGGGATTTTCCACATGCATCCTCCTCCATGTCACTGTCTCAATCCTGCCCAAGTTCATCTTTTCAGGAAGCCTCAGCTGCCTCCTGCCCACTCAGCCCCTTCTGCCTGGAAGCTCCTTGAGCATGTATGGTCTATACCACTGACCTGGCATTTCTTACACATGTCCCCTCCCCTAACCATATCACATCTCCTGCAGAAATACCACTGATAATGATGATTAATAGTTTAATGTTATCAGTATCATTTTATCATGCAGTAGGTACTAGGTATCTTGCTAGGCCTCTGCCTGAATTATTTTATTTAATTTTGACATCAATATACCTAGGTAGACGCTATTACACTCATTTTACAGATAAAGCTAAGAGAAGTTAAGAAACTTGCCCAAAGTCACATAGTTAGAAGGCGGAAGAGTCCAGACCCAAACCCATGTCTTTCTGACTTCCTGCTCTCAACTCCAACACCTCCCTGCCCTCTGCGCAGGGAGGGTCATTGTATTTCACAGCACAGTAAACAGGGATTTCGGCTAATTAAATAAGCAATAAAGCACAAGTAACATCAGCCAGCATCTACTGAGAGGCTGGGCACTGCTATGAGAGGTCACTGAATCCTCCCATAAACTTTGAGTTAGGGACACAGTCCTCTGACTGTTAAAGACTGGACATCTAGGGCCAGGACAGAAGCTGATGCCTGGGTATCCTTCAGGGTCCCTGGCAATGCGTGGGATGACACCAGAGTCTGGGGATGATGGTGTGGAGGGGCGCACCTGGAGATTCCAGGGCATCTTTTTGCATCAGTTCCTGTGTCAGGACAACCAAGATGCATTTAACAAGACTACTCCAGCTCAGGACACTAGTTTTAATGAGTGGTGAACAGCTGTGTGGTTTTGGGGCCTCACAGCAGCCCTTCTACATCCTGATCTGTTCATCACCCTGCTCTCTTGGGAAGGAATCTTGCTCAGGCAGTAATCCTGATCCTGGGAAAATCATAGGTCAGGTTGATGATGCCTTTTTAAACCACCTGAATCCAAATCTGTACCTTATCTGTAATTCTGGGGGGTACCTAGGGTTGAAGGTCTGAAATGGCCTGCTATTTCTTCCACCTCCTGCACTCAAATTATCCGGGAATCCAGGTGGCCAACCCCCAGCCCCAGCCCGCTCAGGAATTCTGGTGGAGCTGATTGATGGTGGTGGTCATGGCGCGTCCCCACTCCATTTCATGTCATTACAAAATAGCGAGGACAGGCTGACAATCAGGTACACTGAACTGGCCCTTGTTGGCACCCAGAACCCCAGGCTAACTCACAGCTGATGTCCTAGGATTCTTCAGGAACGCTGAGAAGACCCAAGTCCTCTCCAGCATGACGCAGGTGTGTAATAGCATCTTCCTGAGTATTTTCCTGCTGTGTCAGTCTCTTCAATGCAGGATTTGGGGATGAAATACAATGCCTTAATGGCATAGTCAGTGAAGATCTACTCTCTTCTTCTTTCTAGGAAGTCATTAATGGGCCGTGGTTTCTGACAATTTCACTTTTTTGTTTATTTGTTTCATTTCTCCCAGTCCACAGTTTTCCTCCAAGCTAATAGTTAATACTCCATAAGCAAGTTAAAATGAGCCTGAAGATTTATTTAAAAGAACCTGTGGGGAAATCTTCTAAACTTTTTCTTTAGGTAAAGAATTCTTCTTTAGTGCAAAAGAGCTGGTCCTAAATGGTGCATGTGCTCTGTATAGGTAAAATGCACACTAAGCATGTTGAGAAATACTTTCTAGTGGTTGGTGATGCAAAGATAAATAAAAGCCCCTATGCTGAAAGAATTTGCCATCTAATTGGGTGGATAAGTTACCTACCTAAATACCTTTTTCCCATGCACAAATGGAAACTGCAAGACAGATTCATATAAGGTGTTTTGGGAGATAAGAAGAAGAAAAGATTACAACTGACTAGGGCAATAAGCAAAAGATTTATAGGACAGTGTCATTTGAGGAAGGCTACAAGGGTTGTATAAGGTTTGGCCAAGCAGAGTTGGAGGGAAAAATATTGCAGAGAAGGAAAACAGCATAAGCCAAGTCAAGGAGATGGGAGAACATGGAAATATGTGTAGTTCTACCTGATTTACGGAGAAGGTGCAATGAAGCAAATTGAAATCGGGAAGATGAATTGGGAGTGAACGAAGAAAAGCTCACATTCCCCACTCTGAGCATGCGTGTGTCTGTGCGTGCGTGCGTGCGTGTGTGTGTGTGTGTGTGTGTGTGCCCATGCACCAGGCCCCCGCAGGGCAGGGGCTCTGTCCATCTAAATTTGGTCTTCCTCGCAGTGCCCAGCACAGTGCCTGACACAGAGGAGATGCTGCAATTAATGTTTGTCGAATTATGCTGATTGCATTTAAAAGGCATTCAGCAATCATGGAAGGTTTGGGGGGGAGAGGAAGTTAATAACAAAGGCCTTGATATTAACGAGATTTATTCATTCAGCCACTCAGGTCTGAGAGACCGTTAAGGGACTGCTCAGGGGGCTATTGGGATGACCCCCATCTCCAGCCTCAGGGGTGGCAGGACTTGGAGTGGTGTTCTGTGGAAGAGAATGAAGGTGGGGGCTGTTCAGAGGCATGAGAGAAAGAGCATTAGTGTGACAGGACTTGGAAATGGGCTTGGGAGCCAAGAGCCGGCAGGAGTTGTCATGACTTCAAGGCTCTGGGCCTCAAGGACTGAGAGCAAAGAGATGTAATCAGCAAAAGAGTGAAAGTCAAGAGAAGTCAGTCTGGAATTGAGAGTTCTGGAGAAGAAACAGCGCATGTGACATTTGAGGCTCACCTGGCTCGTGGCCCTTGGGCACCCACAAGGAAGGTGTCCAGCATGTCGGGGGAGGGGGAAGCTGAAATCCCCAGAGGAAAGAGCATCAAAATAGAGGATAAGAGGTCCCAGGCCAAAACGTGGGAAAATACCTACATTTGAGAGAAGGGAGAGAAGTCAGAACATGTGTGAAAAGAAAGGCAGGTGGAGCCATAGGAGGAGTGAGGTGATGAAGCCAGTGCTGGTCCACAGTGGGTGCTGTTCAGTGCGGAGATGGGTGACACCATGGGGCCCTCTGCTGCTGCCCCCATCTCCCTGTAACATTCAAAGAACTGCCGCCATTTCTTCAGAACCCACTGCATGCACTCCTAGTGGCCCCATTGCCAGGTGGAGAAACTGAGGCTCAGAGAAGTCAAGTAACTTGTGCAAGGACATAAAAATAGCAAGTGCTGGAGCTGGACTAGAACCTGTACTACTCTAGCTCCCAAGCGAAGGCTCTGACTCACGCTCAGAAGGGCAACTGAAAAGAGGCCATTGGTGTTGGTGCTTCAGAAGCTGCTGATGACCGCATTAGAGTCTGTATCAGTTGGAACTCTTTCTGCTGCAAGGGACATACCTGTATTTTGCCATGTATAATGTGCACCCATGCTTTTGGCCCAAACTTTCAGGGGAAAAAAAATCTTTCATTTTAATTTTTAATTCAATTTTTTACTTATTTATGTTTAGAAGCAAAACCAATTATTGTATTCCAGGGTATTATTTTGCATATAGATATCATTATTGCTTCCTATAGTTATACTTTTAATCCATAAGCATAAGTAAAAGAATTAAAAATGTTTATATAGATATGGAATTAGTACTACCCATGTATAATGTGCCTCCTTATTTTTCCCTCAAAAATTTGGGCAAAAGAGTACACATTATATATGGCAAAATATGTCAAATACCAACAAACTGACTTAAACAAAAAGTTTCCATTAACTGAAAGAGCCAGCAGATAGGGACATTATCAGGAGTGACATAATTTAAGGATTCAAATGATGTCACCAGAATCAGATTATTCCTCCTTCCTCTTCTCCAGGTTCATTTCCAAACAGGCTCTCTCTTTGTGATGACAAGTAGTTACTTGCAGCTTGAGGCCTTCTCTAGCTCGGGTTTAAATCCAACAGCAGAGAGAAAGGAAGTCCCTCTCAGCAGTCCCAGGAAAGGTCTTACGCAGCCATCCCTTAACAGTCACTAATTGGTTTAAGCCAAGGCTGTATGCTTCACCCTTGAGTTATAAGGACAGCCCGGGCAAATCTCATCAGTTGTGAGTGGGAAAGGGAGTGATTTTCCAGGAGGAGCATTGGGGTATGATTACCAGAAGGAGAGAGAACAGGTGCTGGGGCGGGGGATGGCAGAAACAATAGATTCCAACTACAGGGGCCTTTGGAGAAAGCAGTTCAGGAGAGTGATGAGAGGAAAGCTGGCGTTGAAACAGTTAAGAATTGAATGGGTGATTAAGATCCAGGGGATGTTCATTTGAAAAACTTGAAAAGCAGAAAAGTAGGATGTATCTGGAGGAGAAATGGGAAAATGTCATCTTGAATATGGATAAATCAAAGCATGTCTATAGGCTGAGAAGAGAAGCCCAAAGTGAGGAGAAAGACATTGGGGATGTAAGAGACAGCAGGGCAGTAGGCCAAGGCAGGAGGGGTAGAAGGCACAGCTGAGACAGCCCTGGAGCAGAATGGGGCCCATTCACACTTATGAGAGGGGAGTGAAAGGAGACAAATGTAGAGGAACACAGGGAAGCTTGTGCTGAATGATGGGCTTTCTTAACACAGGGCACACCTGTAAAAGTCCACGTCTCCTTGAACAGAGGTCTCAGCTTTGGGCAGATGTTGGTCCTCGCTTCCTGAATTATTGGTCTTGTCACTGGACATTCATACAAAGCATTTCCTGTGAAACATGTGGCAATTTCTCCTAATCCTTCAGAGGAAATGGACCCACTTGATTTCATTGCTGATGCCCTTGACATCTGGCAGGTGAAGGTGAGGGCAGAGCACTGGCCGCTCATACGTTGTTTGTGTACACTCCCTGTCATGGTGCTAACCTTCTGGGCTGGGTTCAGTCAGCCACAGCGGACCACATGGAAGGTTATACCAACATGGCCCATCCCCTTTTAAAGTGTTTATTTCTAGGATATAGAAAAGAACAACACAAATCTATGTGCACTCTTGTCACCTGATCGGCTATGACTACTTGATAAGCATTGAGCTGTCCATGGCCATGAGCCATCTCAGGAAACCCAGCTTCCTCTCCCAGCTTGCTCATAATCTCAGCACTGTGAGGCATCTTGATGTCATTGAAAAATAAAAGTGTCCAAGTGCCCATCAGTAGATTAGTGGATAAAAAAGCTATGGTACATTTACACAATGGAATATTACTCAGCCATAAAAAGAAGGAAATCTTGCCTTTTGCAATAGCATGGATAGGCTTAGAGAGTATTATGTTAAGTGAAATAAGCCAGTCAGAGAAAGATAATTACCATATAATTTTACTTATACATGGAATGTAATGATCAAAATAAGCTAACAAACAAAATAGAAACCGACTCATAGAGAATAGACTGACAGCTCTCAGAGAGGAGAGACACTGGGGGGCTGAGTGAAAAAGGTGAATGGATTAAACAACTTAAAACAACCTCATAGACACAGACAGCAGTATGATGACCACTATAGAAAACAGGGGTGGGGGAAGCTAGAAGGGGATAAATGGGGGCTAAAAGGCAGTAGGAGACTTGACTTTGGGTGGTGAACACGCAATGCAATATACAGGTGATATATTATTGAATTGTACACCTGAAACCTATATAATTTTATTAACCAATGTCACCCCAATAAATTCAATAAAGCACACACACACAATAAGTGTTTTGGAGTCAGACTGGCCTGGATTTGAATGCTGACTCTGCCATGTCTGTGTAACCTTAGCAAGTGACTTCAGCTCTCTGCGTGTCCTGGCTGATGTTATATGCCCCCCCACATCCATATTGCTCCAGATGTCTGTCCCTTGTTCTCAGCCACCTGTTTTGACTCCAACTCAGTTGGACCCACTGAGGCTCTGGCCACCCCACTGGCTGCTGAGAGAGGTAGAATATATAGCAGGAAAGGGCAGGGGAGTTAACACTCCATGGGCCTGACGTTGAGTGATAAGATACAAGAGACCAGGAAAACCAGCCTATAAACTAGTTGTCTGTCCTGCCCACATGTAGTCATATATGGCTTCTCCAGGTCAGTCCCGTGTGATGGAGCTACCAGCTGTGTTTTTCGTCATGTTATGGCCAGTCAGTTATGCACCTCCTTGGAACTGCCTCCCTTCCTATGCTGCCCTTCCCTTCTGGTTCATCCATGCTCACCTGGGATTGTGCTCCTCACCCAGTAAAGTAAAGCTGTGGCTCTGACTCCATTTTCTAGAAACCCAACCCAGTCTCTGAGCTTTAGTTTCCTTATTTATGAAATTCAGTTCATGATGTCTGCTCACAGGATTGTTGGCAGGATTAAAGAAGATCATGTGTATTAAACACCTAGCCTAGAGTGAGACATCGTAGGTACTCTAAAAATATGAGAAGTACCATTATCAACAATTAAAGCGTGATGATGAGAGTTACTATTTTGGGGGTGTCTGATCTATGCATAACATTTAATCATTTTATTTATATCATGGCTGACAGCAAGAACATCTTAAGGATGGAGAATAAGACTAAGTGCATTTTTAAAAGATTTTATTTATTTATTTTTGGAGAGAGGGAAAGGGAGGGAGAAGGAGAGGGAGAGAAACTCCCATGTGAGAGAGAAACATTGATTGGTTGCTGCTTGTACACTCCCCATTTGGGGACCAAACGTGCGGCCCAGGCGTGTGCCCTGACTAAGAATGGAACCAGTGACCCTTCACTCTGTGGGACAACACCCAACCAATTGAGCTACACCAGTCATGGCTAAGTGCAACTTTTAATGACACATATGAAGAGAGATGCAGCTTATTGGGGAGTCTTGTCTAATAATTAAGAAGTAAGGAGATGATATTCCAGATTTGTTACATAGAATTAGGTGGATTGGGTTGGTGATAGCAATGTCCTAGAATTCAGTTTATCATAGAAAAAGATTCAGGTGGATCAGCGTGAGTTAAAGGGGAGGTATTTGTCCCTTTTGATGCTAGAATAGCAGAAGATGAAAATCAAGAAAAGTTCCTTGGTGAAGAATTTAACTTAAAAATAAATTGTATTTTATTAGTCACTAAATGCAGCTTGCCATGAGAAAAGCACAACAATTTTGCTATTGAGCCATTTCAGTTAAAAAAAAAAAGTGTTAAAACTGCATTGTTACCTAAGCAGAATACATTGTGACAAAATGATAAGAATAGTTAACATTTATTGAAAACTTAGTCCTGTCGGATGTGATGCTAAGCTCTTTACAACTATCTCATGTTATTGTTCTACAACCCTTAAGGTGCCAAGTCATCTTGGATCCCCCACAAGTTGAAATAAAGAAGCTGAGAAATGTGTGAGAATTAGCTAAAATCGGGGGAAATTTTTGATTAAAAAAATTGTAAGCTAGAAGTGCTCCTGGAAGGTAGAGCAATTAGAATGTCATTTAAAAGTGCTGCTGACAGTCTAGTTTCTCTGGGCAAGCATCCTGACAGTTGCCTGAAGACAGAGGTTCCCACGTTGTACTCTGAGGGCCCTGCAGGAAGGACTGGAATTTAGGGGAGGGGATGGTAGGTGGTGCTGTAGACTCCCCACCTCTGATTTCAGTAGAGAAATCTGTGTTCAAGCATTTAGCATAATGAAATTCCAATAAAGTGTTATTAGAACACACACAGGGTGCCGCAGCTTTCAATATTTGAAATGATGAGAATGGTGTGGTACTCCACAGCTAAGCATAAATATTGGCTAGCTGGAGAATATATTAACCCCTGGTCCAGGTAGCGACTTCACTGCACATGGAAGGCAAGGTGAAATCATGCAAAGTGGTCCACTCCAGTATCTGTTCTAGTTCTCCATAGGGCCCCTGGGTTTAAGCTAGGCACATGATTGATCTACTGCATACATTAAGACCACATTCCTCAGCCACCTTTTGTCCACAGGTATGGCTGTATGCCGAGGTCTGGCCAATGGGACATAAGCAGGCCTCCAGAAGCTGCTTCCTTCCCCCAACCCATCTGTCCTGCTTCTTAGGATACTGGTGCCATGGCCAGGGCACATCCTGGACCATGAGGACAAGGATGGTGCCCTCAGGATGATGATGCTGAAAGGCAGAGGCTGCTTTCTCCCTGAGGACTTGATGGCCTGGCACTGCCAACCCCTGTGCCTAGACATGAGGGAGCCAGTGTCCGTCCCATTTCAACTCCATGAATGTGGGATTTTCTGCATCTTTCATCCAACTGAATTCTAATTGGAACACTCTTTTGTAGATTAGACAAAGGTTCCTAATGCAAGTGTTATCCCCTCTCTCTTTGGATGGTGAAGAAAAAGTCATCTTCATTCTTTCACTGTCCCTCAGAGGGATCCTCCAAGGGCTTGGCAGTGTGGAAGCTCAGTCTCACATGAGGAATTGTGTTATGATCTGGCCGCAGGCATTCACTCTGGGTTACTACTGGACCAGGAAGCAAGAAGGCCAAGATACTGTTGCCATTTGCTCTTCCCTCAGCTGGGCTTTCTCAGCTTTCTGTGGCTTTGCTCATGGGCATGCCTGAGCGCATGCTTGGAGCAGCCTCCACTCCCTCTGCACTTGTCACAGCCCCACTCATCCTTCTAGATCCCATGACTATGTCACCTCCTCCGAGAAGCCTTCCCCAATGCCCTGAAGTAAAACCCTATGTGTTCCTCATATTTTCATTGTGGCATGTAGGAAGACAATGTTGCTTCCTGTTTACTTCCAGGGAGGCCATCTCCCATAGTTGATCATTTGGTGGTGTTTATTGAGTGCCTACTACACAGCAGGCTGTGTGCTAGTTGCTAGATAGGCAATGATGAACAAGACAGATGATCTATTATCTCCCAACATAGAGTTGATAGTCTGGAGAGGAAGACAATCAATAAAAATGTAATGAAAAATTGGGCTCAGTTTTCTGAGGGTAGAGAATGGGGTTCTGTGAAGAAGAGCCAGCCCAGGGAGGGATGTTTTTTCATCTTCTTGATGGAAGAGTAATGCAGCTTCTCTCTGATGAAGTAGTAGTCATGCAAAGAATCAGCAATGAAAAGGCCAGGCAGGGGTATCAGGCAGGTTTGGGTTTTTGCCCCGGCTACACCACTTCTGAGCTGTTTGACACTGGGCCATTTGTTTAACCTCTCTGAGCCCGGGAGCTACTAGCACCTGTCCCCTTAAGTCCAGTTCACAGCAGTTGCTGGCACATAGCAAGCACTCAATAAATGTGATCTCCGGTTACTTTTGAGTGTCTGTCCTTTATCTAGAATATGGATGTTCTAAGGGCAGATTCTTCCCCTATTCCTTTTTGCATCCTGGGAGTAGGACGTATAGTGGCATCCCCAAAGTCATTTGAATAATAGTAGCCAACATTTATTTATTGGACCCTCCTATGTGCCAAGCACTGTTCTTAGCATTTCAAAATAGGCATTAACTCACTCAACACTAGTAACAATTCTATGAATGGTGCTACTATTATCCCTAGTTAACTGATAAAGAATCTGAGACCCAGAAATTGACATCTTGCTCAAGGTCACATGGTAAGCAAGTGGGGGTATGGGCATTCAATTAAATCCATCATTTCAAAGAAAGGTAGCCTCCTTTGGTCCATGTCCCTATTAGGATATACACACTCAAAAAATATTAATTTGGGGAAGGGATCCCCTCAGATTATAAATTATATAATAATCATCTTTACAGTCCCTTGGTAACTGTGAGTGAATGAAGAAATGAAACAAATAGAATTAAGTTCTTCAACTCTCAGCTGTTACAAATGGGACTCTCCTGGGGGCTTCAGGTTACATGGCACATTTGTCTGAGCAGCAGGAACTCTCTCCCCGTGCTCGTGCACCACACCCTCTCCTCCCCCCAAACCCTCCCCTTTCCACCTGTGAGCTCCAAACCCTACTCTCTGTGGTTCCTCCCCGCCCCTGGCACACTCTCTCTTAATAAAACACCTTCACCCAAAGGCATCTGTGAGATGAGGAGTGTGCCTGCCAGCTCACTCTGGGAAGCCAAAATGCTTAAATTGCTTCTTTTATTTTCAAAAAAAGTATATGTTATTTGGAATGGAGAATGGCCTCACCTTGTCCTTGTGGACCTGCTGTTCTGGGATATTTTGTTGAAAACGACAGGAGAGGATAATGCATTCTATACCCACAGCTGCTTTTGTTACAGAAATTATAATAAACTGCCAAAAGTGCAGGCACCACCGCTGTTCTCTTGATTAATGTTTTCCGAGGTGTGGGGATACATCTGCCTTTGGCTGCCCACCCCAATTATCCGATTATGTAAGGAGGGCATCGTGGAAAATTGTCGATGAGACATAGCTGAGGCGGCCCCAAATGGCACTGTCAAAGTGGTCATGCTCTCCAGGCTCCCATGCAATCCTGCCCTTTTCTGTGACTCAAATCAGATCCTGAGCTGAGGAAATGACTCAGGGAACAAACAGGGGACATCAAGCAAGCAGTGGGGACAAGGAGAGAAGGAATGTGGGGCTAAGACTGAAATGACCAAGAACGTTTCACCAGAGCATTTCACCACATAGTAAATGAACAAGTATTAATTGAGGTCCTGCTAGGTGATTAACTCTGGGTTAGGCTTTAGGCAAAGGACAGTGTATTGAAATCCAATTTCTAGTTCCAACCATCTACTAAAGACAATGGGACTCTCGAGACTCATTATTTATTCTGTGAAATGGGATGATAGACAATGTTTCCTATACAGGATGGGGCAAAAGTAGGCTTACAGTTGTAAGGATGCAAACAAAACATAGAGTTCACTCTTGTATTATTATTTATTAATTATTTTATTATTTTCCATATAAACAACTATAAACCTACTTTTGCCCCAACCCTGTACTTAGCCAGGTGTATGGGGCTGCTAGTAATACTTAACTATGTAAGTCAGCTTCATTAAATCAGAAAGTGTTGGAAAAATACAGTGGTATGAATCAAGGAACCCAAGGACAGGAAGTACTGCCAGTCTCACGGGGCCCTGGAATCAGAAACTGAGACGATATTAGGAACGGAATTTGCTCTGCTCCCTCTCTCTCCTCATCCTCTTCTCTCTCCTTGCATCGTGCTCTTCGGCTCGCTTTCACTGTTTCTCTTTGTGTTTGCTTAATTTCTCTCTCTGCCCCGTCCCGCTCCCCGCTTCTCCATGTACATTGTAGAAAACATATTCCAGCATTGTGCCCTTGGCTGCCTGGGTCTGTAGCATCACAAGTTCAATTGTCAGTGGAATTTTTTAGTCCAAATTACAAATACCACAAGAAAGAGGAGCCAGTTGGCCCAGCTTTGGTCAGGGGAGTGGACAAGACCATGTGGTCTACTGGACCCAATGTGGCTGTGGAGTCAGCAGCTCTGAGAACTGAGCATGGGCAGGCTTTCCAAGAGGAGGTACCAGGGCAGAGAGAGATGGAAGGAAGCACTGAACAGTGGCCTGCTGTAAGGAGTAAACAGGATAATGGGAACTTTCTCAGTACGTTCTACGAGAACTTGGTGTTCAGTGAGTACTAGAGAAATCTACTAAAAAGAAGCTTAACATTCAATGTGAGGGGCAAACTGATGCACACATAAGGTGTCTAACGCAGTGCCCTTCACTGAGTAGGTGTTATTTTAACATCTTATACTCAAGTCTCCAGCACAGTGTGCCTGGCTGATTGTCGGTGTTCACTAAATGCTTGTTGAATTGAGCAGAATGAGAAGGATGACGAGAACCTACAATTAAAGACAGTGTGGAATTAAACTCTACCTTAGGGCATACTTTCAAGACATTATAGTCATTCATGGGAACCATTGAGTGGTTAGTTGACTGTAGTAGTTGGTAGAGGGTTCATGGAAAAGACGGATTTCCACATTGCTTTGCAGACACAGTCTGGGAAGGAATCAGTAGAAAGAAAAGAATTCAAGATAAAAGAACAATATGAATGGAGACTTAGAGCAGAGCTGAGATGATCCTGGTTAGAGAAAAGGGCCAAGTGGGACCAAATGAGAGAATGAGTGACAGGGCACAGTGGGAAGCAAAACTGGATGGCAAAGAGAGGTCATTTTCAGAGAACAATGAGAGGCAGGTAGAGATGATCAATGGGAGGAGCAAGGAGCTCCTTGAAGGCATTTGCAAAGTGAGGCCGCCAGCCCCTGCCTCCCCCAATTCTACTTAGCTGCAGGGTATAATCCTGCCCCTTCTTTGTGTCAAAGAAAATCAGAGCTTAAGGATCCTTGAGCTTATCAGAAAGAGGGGCTGGAATTAGTCTTGCTGCCTGAGCTGCAGTGTCCTGGTGCCCACTGAGCTGTAGTCCCCATCACATCGGTCTTTTTACAGAAAGGACATAACACAGGGCCTCTGCTTCTGGGGTTCCTGACCTTTCTATTCCACACCATGATTCCTAGCCTGTGAGCTTGAAAAGCTGATTCCCTGACTCATCTTAGCCATCCTCTCCCACAAGGGCCAGATCTTACTCTGTGTGACCAACCCTTGGCAGAGGCTGCTGTATCCTAGGCAGAATCTAAAACCAAGAGAACATCTTCCACCTGATTAAAAAGTGATGCTGTCCAAGAGATCAGGCACCCCTAAACATCAGTCAGACCGGTGATGTCTTGAGAATAAGGGTCCGCCAGCCATGGCATTTACTTTATCCCTGGCCCCATGTGGTACCAGATGACCTTCCTGTCCTCAGCAGCCTCCACACTGAGATCCTCACATGCCTTAAAGCTAAGACCACAGAGCTGATGACACATCCATTTTTGTCTAAATGATGCAAAGTCCTAGAGAAATGTAGAGTGTCCTGTAAGATATCTGCATTGCAGCAGCCCCATAGAACAAGGTGAATGAAATCAGTAGTCTCAAGACAGATTGAGTGATGTATCGCTTTGCCAGCAACATGTTCTAATATACTCCTAGCTGTTTCTAGAACATGCATTGAGGAAAGAGTTTTTGTGCCTCTACCTTGCATCTGTTAAAATACCAAGTTTCATGCAAGTAGCGAAAGACATGTTCAGCCTTAGAACTACCAATTCATTAAGGAAGAGAACATAAGAGCCTCAGAACTACCTTTCCTAGGTTGCCCAGAATATTAAGGGAGAAGCACTTAATCAGCATCAATGGGAGGATTTCACTTTACTGGGTAAACCTTTTAGGATATCATAGGTCTCCTGATTGTGAAGGCATCTCAGACACCTGACAAGGGTGTGGATGTTAACCTCATGTCATCTTCTTTGAGGAACATCAGCTTGTGACCACCCTCTCAGACCTGTCCTGGGCCATTTCCCCATTTGTCTGATGGCAGACTACCTTCTTTTCCTGCTCCAGCTTGGTGAGGACTGGCTTCAGAATGCATCAGTGATAGCTACCTTTCTCCTGTTTACCACTGAGGATGATGAATGGTTGATTGAATCCTGTATATCCAAGTTCAAACCCCACATTAGCATTTCATTCTCTCCAGTGTCTCTACTTTACATATTATCTGTGCTCACACATCTCACATGCACTGAGCACTCCTTATCTATGTCAGCACACGTCTCTGCAGCAAAGAGCAGAGGATGAGCTTTGATGCAAGAGAGAACATCACATGAGTTAATGGGTAGCTCTAGCCTGTTTTGAATGAAAATTTTCTAGTTGTCTAACATCAGAATTTCTCGTGAGATGGAGAATCAGTCATGGTTGCCCTGGATCTGAACCAGGAGCGGTCTGAGAGCCAGTTAGGGGCAGTGCCTTCTGAATGTCCCAGTCCGTGTATAGTAGAAATATCAGGACCTTTGGAGTCATCTCCCCATGAGTTTCAGGGCCAACTCTATCATTTAATAGTTAGAAAAACATTTACCTTCCAGGAGTCTTGGTTTCCTCTCCTCAAGAGAGGAATGCTAATAGTTGCCTCTTGGTGAAAAAAAAATCTCTTAAACTAGACAGCTCAAGCAAACCGCCTGGTGCACGGAACTAGCTAACATAGTTAACTGTTTTCATCTCCATAAGAAACATCTGTGCCCAGTGACGGGACTCCAAGTCTGTACACATTTGGGTCAGTTGCTCTTTCTGAAGTCCTCTATTCAACCAAAGATTCTTTATACAGCTGAAGACTTCAGGATGGCTTCAACCTGCTGGGGGAAGAGCGTTCTGTGGCAATGGCTGCCTTTCTACTTCATGGGCATCCCTGCAAGGATGTTGTCCTGATGAAGTGCCGAGACCCAGAGAAGGCACAATGGCACAGCTCCTAAATGGCTTTGGGAAGGAGTCACTATAGTAACTAAGCCCAGAAGGGTATATGGCTCTTGCATCTGATACATCTGTGCTAAGGCCTTGCCGAAGGCTGCGGAGTGTCCCTCAGGGGGTTCTAAATCATGCAGGGAACCATACTGCAGGTTCCAAAGGCGCTGCTCATCAGTCCCATGAGTGGATGTGGAACAGGCTGAATATGCAGACCTTGTGCTGTCTCCTGAGACTCCTAAACTCACTCTCTTTGCCCACAGCTCTCCTCTGGGTCAGACCAGTGGTTCTCAGCCTTGGCTTCACGTAGGGGAGTTTCAGAAAACACCATTGCTGTCACTCTGCCTTCGAACAGTTGGGTCAGAATCTCTGGGGATGGATCCCAGGGATCTACAGTATTTTTAGGGCTCCCCTGGATGATTCCAAAGCACTGGGAGGATGGAGAACCACAACTTCACCCCAGCACTCCTCACTTCTCAATGTGCATGCAAATCACTTAGAGATCTCATTAAATTTCAGATCCTGATTGAGGAGGTCTGGGGTAGGGCCTGAGACTCTGCGTTTCTGAGATGCTGTGGCTGCTGCTCTGGGAGCACACTCCAGTAAAAATGCTCTGCAGCCTTCCTCATCACTGCAGCTGTAATTATTTAACCCCCACCTGCAGTCTCAGCCTGAACTCCTTTCTCAGGACCAGCTATGAGCAGGAGAAACCTGCTCAGCGCCAAGCCCCTGGCTATGACTCTTACCCGTCAGCAGCAGGTGTTTTGAAATTGGAATTTTATCTTATGTTCATACCCCTAGTTGTATAATTCAATTTTCTGTTCTGAAATGTCATCATCTACCCCAACTGGTACCCATAGAACACTGGGAAGCAAATACAAAACTCTTCTATGTTTAAACAAACTGGGGAATTCTGCGCTTACCAAATTTGAAATTTGAATAGGTTCCTTTACCATAGGATTTATCAGACACACGAATATGTGCTCTGAAATTGAAAGCATGCAGCACTTTCCAACTTTATTTGACTACAAAATGCTTTATTTGTGGCACACTTAATAACATTTCGCAGACCTGGTGAGATATAAAACCCATTTTGGGAAGTGCTACTTTAGATTTATTTCTACACACTCGAGATAAGCATGGGGATAGATTAGTACAAAGTTGGCAGGTTGGAATTTTCCATCAGCATGCCAGAATGGAGAACCTTCCATGGACCACCATTAATTGTCCGTGCATCTGCAACCATGAGTGGGAAACACAGGGCTCGAGGAAAAGATGGTCAAAGGTGCTAATTTCCTATGATGTTGAGAAATATGGGGGATAATTTTATGGCTGCTGGAAAGGAATAAATTGCTGTTGGAGTGTTTATGGCACCAGGGAGAAAGGTTGAAACTAAAATATTCTTGCCAAGTCAAAGGTCTCCGGAGACAGACCAATGGAATCGATGCTGCTCTGTCGAGGACATGATTTCCCCTCCATATTTATTGTTTTTGAAAGATAAAAGATTCCTAGACTGGGAGGGTATGCAAGCAGGGAAGAAGGCTGTACATGGACAAACGTCCCAGGCCGAATGTGGCAGGATGCTCACTGTGCTATTTGTTTCTTCCCATGGCTTTGACATTAATCTCCTGGAAACCAGAAATTTGCAAGAAATAGCAGCACCTTAATAGTTCTGGATAAATTCTGCTCTTATATTCTCTTCCTTGAAGAATTGGGGTCTTAATATTTTTCCCCTAAGACATGGGCTCCTAGTGAACTCCTGCCACTAGTTGAGAACCTGTTACCCATGGATACAAAGCCTGGATGGTGATTATCTTTGTGTCGACTGCTGGAGTCCCCACCTACTCACTAGACTGAGGCTGGATGACCTTGGTACCTGCCTCAGCCCTGCACAGGGTACTCATGTCTGGGCCCTGCCATACCTACTGGCACAGAGCCATGAAGTCAGGACTCAGGTGTAGCATCCTGGCCCATCACATTGCTGATGTGGACACTGCTCTTTGCAACTTTGATGTCTGCTTTAAAGCAGAGACAACTTCAAAATCAGGAGCCTCTGGCATTAGCTGAATGGGAAGGCGTGCATTTCAGCATGCACCCTCCTTTACTTGAGCGTAAACTGGATTCTATGCTGTTATGCTGGATTTCATTTCCTTTCAGGTGCCGTGTGGGTTAAGGCTTCATTGCACTCAATAGAAACAACTCTGGGTAGTGGAAGGGAAAGGGATTTATTACTATGTCTTAGGTGGCTTACTAAATAATTGATAGGGCTGAAGGAACAAGAAAAGCTCTCAGTAAAGATTCAGTCACACCTTCTGCTGCAGTAGATCTGCCCCGCCTCTCCCTGCAGAACGCAGATTCCAATTTAGGTCTAGTACAAGTGCATCCGATTGAGTGAATCTGAATCAAAGCCAGATCCTAGGCACAAGAGAAGCAGGGAAATGTGGTTGAAACTTTCCTAGTTTCTGCAGTGCCAAAACCCACAGGAAAAGGAAGTGGGAACAGTGGCAGTGAGGGCACATCTACCATCTCCCTCACTGGAGTGGCAGAGCACAGTCACAATATCATTGTCATTTAATGACTGATGAAACCTATTATAACCAGTTGGCAAACATAGCACTGCTGATTGGAAATGCAATACCGCTGATTGGAACTAAGCTGCCAAGATGATTTCGAAAAGTCCCAGACCCAGGTCAGTATCACTATTCCTGTTTACAAGTATCAATATTGGCTGCACCATCAACATTATAGCCCACTAGAATTCTGGAACTTAAGGGGCTCTGTGGATGAGCCTGTTCAAACCCCTCATTTCAAGGAGCTTATCACATAGTTAGCTAACTCTTCATTTTCAAACCTGTCTTCCGGCTGAAATGCAGGTTTGAAGTTGTGTCTTAGTCATCTTTGTATCCCCAAGGCTGAGCTTGATTCCAGGCTTATGGCAGGTGCTACATAATCAAAGAATGGAGGGATGTCAGGAGGAAGTGGAGGCCCACATAGGAGGATGTGCCTGCCCCGTGCCTGCCCCATGGACTTCAGGGAAGAACCAGGTGAAAACTCAGATGCCCTATCTCTGTGTAACATCTCCCTTCCCGGAGGGAGGCCTGGGTCAGGATAACAGCCACACTGGTGAGGCTGCAGAAGGGAGTGTCACTCTTCCAGAGCCTTTCTGTGGCTGCTGCTGCAGGTGCAATCCCAGATGTATGCCACATTTCGAGGGAGGTAGACTAGGCAGAGGCATGAGTGAGCAGAGGGCGGACTTGATGGTGAAGAAGAGATTCCTCCCCAATAGCACAGAGACTGTACTGCAAAACCAGGGACTCAGGCAGCCCAAGAGAGCAGGAAAAGGGGCAGCAGGTCAGGGAAACAAAGGCCAGCCTTGGTCCTGGTGGGACTCCTGAGAAGTGAGGTCACCCTCAGCTGGATTCTATCTGGGTTTGTGGGAGTTTAATGCATAGAACAGGTACCTAAGTGCAAAGAAACCAGCACCCAGGACCAGGAACCAGGGACCTGTGAGCTGGTTTCCCTGTCTCTTAAGTCTGCATTGTACTAACTCCCACCATCTGTAGCCCAGCCTGCTTAAGGGGATGGGCGTGGTGCTCACAGGTGGAAAGGTGCAGCCTCCTGCCCGAAAGTCTGCTGTGGCTCACAGCTCAGCCCACAAGACAGTGAAATGGTTAAATGGGCAGCCCATCCGCTTCCCTTGTGGCTGCCTTACAGTTCACTGGGTATGTATAAAGCTGTCTATTGGCAAATCTTTATTGAACTTTGGGAGGAAAATTGTATGAAACTATACCAATCACTGCTGTTCTGAGTTAAGTACTTTTCACTACGTTGATGGGTAACCTAATGGGTTTTTTTTCACACATCATGAGTAAAATAGTACAGTGAGTATTTAGCATTTTATTTCCACCCCACCAGTAGCAAATAACATACAGTAGGCCATTTATTTTAATGAGCGCTATGGGAGGGCACCTAGATGGGGGGTATTTGCTAGATATATATCCTTACAACTACATGCCCTGTGGGAGCATGGGGGTCTTAGGGGATACCCTCTGGAATAATGCTCAGAATGAGAAAGCAAAACCACTTAAAGCTTCTCTTTATTGGTTGGTCCTGAGAGACTCCAACTGGAGGGTGAGTGTGGTGGCTGCCTTCCTCTCCAGCTTTGACTGGCTGGTGAACACACTCTGACTCCATGCTCCTCCCATGCTTGCAGAATGCACACAGATACTTATTAATGTGTGATGAGGATGGTGGGGTGTGGAGAGGAACTAACTTTGCCGGTGTCTACTATGTGCCGAGTACCACGTGTTACCTAGGTTAACTGTTTGAAATGCGTGAGGACCCTGGGAGAAAGGGATTGCCATGTTTGTGTGACCACTGAAGTAATTAGGCTCCCAGAGTTAAGGCAGGATACTTTCACCCCCATAAAGTGTTATTGCTTCTTCAATCACCCATAAAAACTGCCTTGTCCAGCTATAAAGGTTGTGCACAATGTGACTCCAAAGGGCTCAATTCATGTAGATGCTTTGAAATTTTGCAGTTCTTAATCTGTACAGCTTTATGAAATATATTGATTGCTGGGAGTAGGAAACCAGGAAGCTACAGGCTTATATACATTAACACAAAGACATCTATATATAAAGCACGTATAGCAGAAGATCATTATGATTGAATTTTAAACCAAGTTTCAGGATTTGGAGTTTAAATGGCACAGTTCTCTTACATATTTGATGCTGGGTGTCCCAGGCCCTCTTGTAGAGGAGGGGCTGTGATCTCTTCACCCAGACTTCTTCACCCAGCCTTGTCCTGGTGACATCTGGCTTTTTGCCATAGGCTCCGTTTCTCATGTAACGCTTGGATGCGGTGTCTCCCCTTCTCCCATCTTCTGGCCTGGTTCTCCACACCAGCTTGGTTCTCACATCTCCCTGAGGCTCATTCCTGGAGTCCACCCCTACTTTCAGCTTCATTACTCCTGTCTTGGTGCTGACAGCTGGCAGCAGCCTCGCCCCATTATGCGGCAAGCTAGGATGCACCGAGGTTAAACACCTTGATGGTGCCGCCTCGGCTGAAAACTGTGCATCTTCCCTTTGGGGAATTTCTTCAGAGCTTTGAATCAGCCTTCTGTTGCTTCTTAATACTTGAGACTCTTTACATTTGGGGAATGAATATGAATTTTCCAAACAGATAAAACAGTCATTGGAGGAAGGGTTGAGTCAAAGGAAGATGTGACCATAAAATTGGAAGCTAGTATTCTTGTCTGTCCTGCAACCTGTCAACAATTATGTGTTTTCTCCATTTATGTTTGGGACAAAATTGAGAGACATTCTACAAATGGCCCGTACTCAGGAAGACGGCCAAGGTTGTGAAAGAATGAGGTGTGATCACAGATTGGAAGAAATTAAAGAAATATGACCACTAATGACAATGTGGGATCTTGGATTGGATCCTGAGGCAGAAAGAGGACACTATAGAAAAGAATGATAAAATTCAAGAGTGTCTATAGTTTAGCTAATAGTATTGTACCAATGGTAATTTCCTGATTTTAATAATTGTACTGTGGTTATGTATATCATTAAGATTAGGGGAAGCTGGATGAAGGGTATATATGAGCTCTATACTATTTTTGTAGCTTCTCTGCAAGTCTAAAGTTATTTCAGATAAAGAGCCCCGACCCACAAAAAACAACAACCCCCCCCCCCCAGAAAATATGGGCAGGGCACCCCACCCAGGTAGAAGATGAAATTAAATCTTATTTGGAATCCCTTTGCTTGCTGATATCTTGTATAGTTGCAGGGAAAATATATCACCATCTTATTATCCCAGAGTACTTTGCTGTCTGTGATTCCCCCGGTTCGAATACAACCGGCCCATACTACTGTAACTGTCCTGGTAGCCTCTGTAACCATCCATTTGCCATTCCCACCACAGCCTCCCTGGTGCACATCACTTCCAACTGCCTGCTCACACTCTGAGCTTGTTTTTATAGTTGTTGTGATTATCCACCACGCAGACCCCTTGCCTCCCAGAAGCCCTCCCACAGCTGCACTTCCAGAGCTAGATTTAGCCACTGGTCGTCTCCACCCTCCCATGGGCTCCAGCTCCGTCTGACTTTAGCCCAGTCCTTCAGCTAGGAGACGACAGCTGTGAAACCAGAACTTCAAATGCATCTGAGCAAAAACCGTGGTGTTGGAAGTAATGCAAAGCTTTCCAAGGAGATCAACTGTTTTGAAATACAACACCCTTTGACACATACGGGTACATTCATGGCAAATGCAGTTTTACCACTTAACAACCAGCCTTTTGTATGTTGTGACTGGCTTCAAACTTGATTTCCAGCAATAGTCAATATGAATTCATTAAAGAAATCTGGATAAAGACACATTTTCTCTAATTCAAAACCACTCATTAAATACCATAATGCAGCAGACACTGTACTATGTAATGGTAGCACAGAGAAGAGTAAGAGATGGTTTTTGTCCTTGAACAATGCAAAATATGGGAGGGTGAGATGCCACGGCACAGAGTTTCATGTGAAAAGGGGAGGGAGGGGGAGAGAGGCTCTTGGGCAAATCCATCTCTAGAGCGGTGAAAGGGTGTCTGATAGATGCTGTGCAGAATAGCAATGAATTTGGAAGGAGGAGATGGTGTCTGAGTGCTTCCCTTCTTGACACTTAATGCTTGGAATAGGAGCTCATGTTACTCTCCAAAGTCCCTCCTTTTCAGCATTGGTCTACAGGCAGGAAGCACAGATAACCGGCTAAGTGATGTTTAACATGGTGTGATGCTGACTCCCCAGTGTTCCTGCCCATAAGCATCACCTGGGGAGCTTTAATAGAACTTCATAATCCCAAAGCCCTCTACCCCATCCCAAGATTCCAATTCAATAGGACCAAGGATCTGCTTCCTATTAGTATCTGATGCATTTCAAACCAGGACATCCTCCAATAGTCCTTTAACAAGAGGGCGTGAATTGCTATGGGTGCTTGCAGAGAGCAGAACAGGTTCTAGTGAGCAGGAGTGGGGCAAGGGCCACCAGATGTACAACCCCAGGGGGCATCAGCCACAGGAATACATGAGTGTCACCTTCTATACTGAGGCCAAGTATGCCTGGGTCACAAGCCATAGTGAGGATTATAACCTGTGGGGTAAACTGTCACCCATGTAATAAGTGGTGTGTACATTAGGCTGAGCGAATTCAGATTACTGAGAGCTCAGAGCGCTGAGGCTCTGTCGCGGTGGGGTTAGGGCCAGAGAAGAGCTCACAGCGTCCACCAAGCCACACAGAGCCCCTGACAGGAGTCAGGCGGTTGGGCTGATGTATTAAAGCCCCCTGCACCCCACCCCCCTGACGAGTGTGCAAACCCTGCTCATCCTCTTCTGTCAGCATTTCATGTCCGCTGCGTAGCTGAAAAATGTTGAATGTGCATCTCCTGGCTGTGCCAGAGCCACTTGACTCCCTGCATATGCAAAAACTTAGTTGGGCTGACAGGAGGGAAGATTGCCCCCAAGAAAGCCTCTGATGGAGTGGGTTGGACCAGTGGGGAAGATAAAGCTGGTAATGGGAAAACGGGAGGAATATTGTGGAAATGACTTCCATTTCTGCACTGGCTAGCAAAATACCATCCTGAGGGGAAGGAACATTTGGGCCAAGGAGAGTAGTCTTGGCCTGAAGGTAGGTTAAGCAGAGCTCCTGCTCACCCAGCCTGTTGCCCCCAATCAGGCCCTAAGGCAGAAAGAGAAAAGGAGTACAAATAATAGGATCTTTGCCATAGGCAATTAGAGGGCAGTTGGATAACTATATAAATAGAGCAGTGTATTCACATTTGAAATCTGTTGTTCCTTATTGAGTACCTGCTGTATGCTAAGTGCTTTGCATTTAAAAAAATTTCATTTTAATTCTCATAATCATGCTGTCAGGGCAGTGACTGTTGTGTCCATTTTACAGTGGAAGTTGCTGAGACTCAGAGAAGTCGAGTCTTGCCTGTAAAGTCAAGTCCCCAGTAAGGGGCAGATTTGGCGTTTGAATTCAGGGTTTTTGAAGGCTAAAGTCCATGTTCTTGCCTCACCACTGTTCTGCCTTTTAAAACATAATTTAAAGAGAATCCCAATATTTCAAGACCTGTGAGACACAGCATGGTGGAGGGGAATCAGAAGAGATTCCCCGCCAGGACCATCTCAGCCTGGGAAGACATCCAGGTATCAACCAGGCTTGAATTATGAAGGCTTTTTAAAAAACTATTTACCTGTTGGCCCTAACTAAACTAAGAGGCCCCCTAGGGGCAGTTTTGGCTCCATCTTTTCTGAAGAGAAGCACAGCCTACCACGAGCAGGGGTCTGTCTTTCAAGCGGCGACCACTGCTGCTGTACTTACCACTGGCCTGGCAGGGGCTGAGTGCACAGCACAGAGTAAAGCATTCAGTCCTTGCCACTAACTCCCGACTACCCAGATGGGGAAGTGGGGGTGAGCTTAGATGGCCCATACATTTAGGAAGTTCAGAACTTGGATGTAAAACCTGGTAGTCCGACACTTGAGTCTGATCTACCTGGGCCAGAATTACTGCAGGGACAGCGTTATCAGAGTTCTCCATGCATTCTAGGAGGTTAGACTATGTCTACCCTTCATGCCAACTGTCAGACTAGAAGGGCCTGGGAGTTCATCCAGTCCCTCCCCCGTGTGGACTGCCTAGGAGGCCGAGGCCCAGCAAGGGCAGGTATCTGGTCCATCGTCACACAGCAACGTAGAGCTAAGCTGAGCCCAAGTCAATAACCAAGACGTCTTGATACAGCATTTCGTCCACCCATTCATGTGCCACACGTCAGCTGGTTATCTACCCACTATTTACGGACAAGGAAACCAAGGCCCATTGAACTTAAGAGACTTGTTCAAGTTCACACAGCTAGCGAGTTTTGAAGCTTGGATTCAATCTCAGGTCTGAATACCTCAAAATGTGGGCTGTCAGCCACTAGGTGATATTCATGTGCCTCTCACAATGGTGGCACCAGGTGAGAGGTGACACTACTCAGGAGGGCACAATTCACTTGTTTTGGTATCTGTTCTCTACTCAGAAATGTGTAATAATGGGCTTCGTGGGGCCCGGCACACACACACACACACACACACACAACTTCTCTGAGTCTGTCCTCCCTTCTTCTCCCCCTGCTGAGAGCCACAGCATGCTTCCCACCTGTTACCCAGTGTACTATGAGTTTGTACCCAGAAGCTTAATTCCACATCTGGTGGGAAGCAACTGTGCGAAGTTGCTGAATCCTCTACTCCACCCCCTTAGGGGCTTCATCAAACCCCATCACCCCAGAAGTATCAAAATACTTTCCATTCCCCAGCAAAACCAAAAGTAGCATACAGTTGGAAAGTCCATAACAATAATATATAGAACAAAGAAGCTTTAAAATAAAACTCTCCTTTAGGAATCTATGGGGCTGTGGGTTATGCCCAAGGATCCTGTAGCTGAAAAAACTTATGTACCCTACATGGACTAAGGTGAAGCTTCGGAAGAGTCAGCTCTCCAAAACCCACTCCGAAGGGAAAGAGCTGCCAACCAGTGTGGTTTCATGAGCTCAGGGCTGAATGAAAATGTGGAAGGATGGGAATGATATTTACTCCTTGTCTTCTGCTATAGAATGCATCCCATAGGTGGCATCACTGAACTCTTACCACACCTTATATAAGGTTTCCTTATTTTGTAGATAAGGGTTTTGGACTAAGAACCCACGGTCCTGAGATTTTGTACTGGGTTAACTACTAATAGGCTACGTAGCTTTAAATTAAAATCCAGAATGGGCTTTGAGGTCATCAGATATTCCCTGGAAGACTGAATGCCCAGCCTGTGTTCAGCTACCCTACTGGCACCTGCCCCTGGCAGACCTTGCTAATTGATCATATTGCTCTATCCCACGAATCCTGAATAAAACTTCAGAATCCTTCTTAAAATAGTCTTGTAGGTGACCAGCTCCTGTATGTTGGAATTGGCACAAGAGATGAACTACGTTCACTATCCCTGAGCTAGGTCAAGTCTTTATTTTTAAGATGAGGATAGTAAGGCTCAGAGAGGAGCAGTAACTTACTTAGGATCACACAGCAAGTAAGAGACAGATAGAGCTAGTACTTAGGGCTTAGGGTCCCGACTGCATTACCCAGTGCAGCTCCTCCTGAAGGGAGTGATCCCCCAAGCCGCCTGTGGCAGCACAGCTCATTTCCATTGTTTTTGAGCAAATGGATTTAAATTCTGGAAGCAGCTCCTCGGACTTTTCCTTCCAAAATGCCCCTTCCTCTGCTCCAGCGGAGCAGCCAACACGAACACAGTACCCAGCCAGCTAATGTGTGCCTGGCATTAGCACAAAACTAACATTTTATTTCCTTTCCATAGTATGTAATTTCTTTGGAAGTTGAAGTGTAATGAAATTGGTGTTTATTATAATTAATAAAAGCCCCATAACTTTAAATTGGGTCATAAATCTTGCAGGGAAATCCAATATCGCTGTAAGAGTCATTCCTTTCCCAGAAGGGACTCTTCAGAGGAAGGAGGCAGCAGGCTCCCTCCTCCCAAACAGAGGCTGGCTGTGCTCGCTCAGGCGGCTGGTTCTCTACTGCCAATCTATTCAGGTCACAAGCAAAGCCCCAGCAGCTCATGGCTCTGCAGATGGAAAACGTGGACCTTAGGCCAGTACCTGAAGATGTCACTCAAGTGTGAGCATTGCCTGCATTGCCAGCTCAGCTAAGACTTATCTTAAAAAATGAAACTATGTGTTTTCTATGTGCCAGGACTGTGCTTGAGAGAAGGAAGATGCTGTTCTTGTCCTTCCTGAGGACCCTGCAGGTGCGCACAGGCCAGTGAGGAAGGCATGCTTGTAAGCTGACATGTGCAACACACTGTGGATTGTACAGGCATAAAGTGGCTGACCTTCTCTTTGAGTGATGTCAAGAGTGATGGAGTTTGCTTCAGTGAAACAGGAGACGGAGGTGACATGCATTTTGAAAGCTGATTAAGAAGTTACCAGGTGATCCCAAACATTCTTCCAACACATAACCGTCATCATTGCTCCAGGCCCTTTGCACTTGCTGGTTCTTGTGCCCTGGCATAGTCATCCCAGGTCTTTGAGTGGCTTGTGCCTCTGCATTTAGACCTTAGTTCACATGCACCTCCTCAAAAGGCCTTTCCTCCCTCCCTACCCCGTGTTTCCCCTCCCCAGCCCCTTGCCACCATATCACCTCTTCTATTTCCTTTACAAACCTGACCACTCAGTGAAGTTATGTTTTCGTTTGTTTTCTTGCTCATTTCTGTTTCCCAAATTCCCAGTGCATTGTAAACATTGATATAAGAACCCTGCCTATTTTATTCACTATTGTAAGTCCCCACACGGAGAACAATGTCAGGCACCTAACAGATACTTAATCACTATTTTGGGCAAAGATTCATGAAACTGCATGGCTCATTACAAGAAACTTGTTCAAAGCAGATTACAAAATTGCATGCAGTGTTAGAAGGGAAAACGGTATATGAAAATGCTAAAGCAAAAGAAAAATAATGGCCAGAAAATAAAATTACCACCTCTGCAGCCCCAGGGAGAGATGTAGATGTGGAGAAATGCCACATGAAGTAGTTGTAATTTGTCTGCTGCGGGATGTGAACTACGAGCCATCTTCTCTGTCCTCTCCCTGGAATTTTTTTAGTTGTCTTAATAGCTCACTAAAATAAATAGGTAAATAAGATCCCACCAACCAAGAATGGAGTTAGTGTATACATTTCACATGCCTTGAAATCTTGTTAGAGGTGGGTAGCTTCCTAACAGTCAAAACAAGAAGGAAAAATGAAATGATAACTTTTAAACCTCCAAGGCCATTGCTCAAGAGGAACTCGGGTTTTCCTGGACCTGAAGCCTGAGAGGAGATTTTCCCATTGGCTCTCAAAAGGGGGAAATGTTGTGATGTAATGCCCTACAGCATCTCTTCAGTATATTCAAAAGAAAGTTTCATTATAGCATCTTTGTTAGGCCAATGACCTAATACCAATGTGCTATGCATTTATTTATTTATTTTATATTTTATTTATTTATTTTAGAGAGAGAAGGGAGGGAGAAAGAGAGAGAGAGAAACATCAATGTGCGGTTGCTGGGGGCCATGGCCTGCAACCCAGGCATGTGCCCTAACTAAGAATCGAACCTGCGATGCTTTGGTTCACAGCCCACGCTCAATCCACTGAGCTACGCCAGCCAGGGCCCAATGTGCAATTTAGTAAAATTCTTCCCACAAGCAGCCAGGACTGTGCTGCCTACGCTCATCTCTGATGGGCTGACTAGGATGAGATGGAGAAAACATCTTGAAGAAATGGAAGTATTTGCATAATGTATATATATGCTCCCATGCTGAGTGAATATATGTTTCAATTGTTACATCCTCTTGATGAACTGACCCCTTTATCATTATGTAATGACCCCTTGACCAATAATGAGTAAGAAGACTAAATAAGTAAGCAAAATTCCCAACACAGAAAAGCCCAGGACCAGATGGCTTCACAGGTGAATTCCACCAAACATTTAAAGAATAATTAATACCAGTTCTTTCTGAGCGCTTCCAAAAAACAGGAAGAGTAGACAACACCCCTCAAACTCATTTTACAAGGCCATCATTATGCTGGTACCAAAGCCAGGTAAGCACACTGTAAGAAAAGAAAGCTACCAGCCAAATCCCTGAGGAATGTAGATGTAAGAATTCTCAACAAAATACCAGCAAACTGAATTCAGCGGCATATTCAAGATCATGCAGCCTGATCCAGTGGGATTTATCCCTGAGATGAAAGGATGGCTGGACATAGGCAAACCAATAAATGTGATACACCACATTAATAGAATGAGAGATAAAAATCACATGATTATCTCAATAGATACAGAAAACATTTTGGCAAAATTCATTCTTTCACAAGAAACACTCTAAAAAAACGAGATGTAAAGGAAAAGAAAGAATTAGGTTGGTCAAAAAGTCCATGATGTTTTTTCCATAAAATAAAAGACATAGTTTTCATTTTCACCAATAACTTTATTGATCTGGATGTCTTAAGTATGTCAGCTCTCCCACTATTGGCTTCTAGTGGGTAGAGACCAGGGCTGTTGGTAAACATCTTCCAATGCATGAGACAGCCCCACAGCAAAGAATTATTTGGCCACAATGTCAATAGTACCAAGAAACTTCACAAGCCACTTTTGACACATTCGATCAGTCACAGCACCTTCTCCATACACGGCACAAATCTTTTTTGTATGTTTCAGTTGTGTTTCTACCTTTCTTGAAATAATAAAGCATAACACACTGAAAATGTTGCATATTTTCTTCCATCTTCAATATTAAAATGGCTTCACAAAAATTCACCAGGTTTGATAAGTTTTTTAAAATTCATAAGGATATGACAGCTGTCACAATAAAATCTAAGAAAACTGTTTCAAATGAAATTAAAGACAACTAAGCACTACTAGAGCCATGGTACGGAAAAAAAGGTAATGGACTTTTTGGCCAACCCAGTACTTCAGTATAATATTTAACAACTTCTCCAGGTGATTCTATAGCCCACATAGTACTGACCTGAATGATGGTGTCAACAATCTTTATTTCCATTTGGTCGCTGACACTAAGATGGGGCTTTAACATTCATAAAGCATTTTCCCTGCCAAATTCTTCTTTTTGATCCTCAGAGAGCCTCTATATAGACTGGAAAGTAGATTCTCCCATTGAATTGGTGGGCTAAGTGAAAACATTTCGCATGTGTTTAAGTGGCTTTCTTACTCAGGAGATACCCAGGAAGGTGTAGGGCCAGGACCAGGAGTAACTCATAGAAAACAGCATGAGTGGTGGTTCAGACTTAGGCTCTGGATTCAATTCCTGACTCTCCACTCATTGGCTGGTGAACTGGGTCCCCACTTCTTCACCTGGGTTGAATTCCTCACTCTGCACTCCTCTGTGCTCATGGGTTAGTGAACTGGGTCTCCACTTCATCTGCATACCATATGCACAGGGGTTCTTGATGAGCAAATGGAGTATTGCTTTGAAAGCACTTAGCATCACAATGGCAAATGGTAAGCACCTAGTGAATTATTTCACATCCTAGAATTGGATAGACTGCAGCTGCAATAGAAACAAATGACAAGGCTTTTGAAGAAATACAGATAACATTTACAGTTTGGGTTATTACCCCAATCTCACTTAGAGAAACCCAGAGAGAGTGGGGCCACTTGGAGTTATAATGCATGGTAGACCCTGGAGTTAGCAAATGGAGAGCTATCCTTGCCTGTCCTGTTCCCAGCTGAAGCCATTCCAATGTCTGGATCTAATGACCACTCACCCACTTTCTCAGATGTCTTAGGCAGGATGATCTCTGCCCAAAGACAACGACCCAAACAAAACCAGCTTCCAGGCCAGCACTGTCTGACAGAACTTCCTACAATGATGGAAATAGTCTAAACTGGCACTGTCCAACACAGTAGCCACTAGCCACATGTGACTGTTGGGCACTTGAAATGTAGCTAGTGTGACTGAGGAACTGGATTTTTATGTCAAAATATTAACTAATTTAAAATTATATAGCCACCTGTGGCTAGTGGCCACTGTGTTAGTACACCTGCAGAAGGACAAATTTGAGCTCATACTGGAATCATGGAATGGGGTCTCCCCTAAGGCTGAGGTCAGCTCTGTGTATATGCTGGTAGAAGGTTGTACTTGCTTTGGGGACAGTACTGTCATGCATTTCCCTTTTCTGATTCACACCCTGCCAGCTAGTTCTGGTGAGGCTACGAACTACTGGAGGGGTGGGTCCTTATAATCTGGTTCTGACCTTTGCATTCTCAGAGCTTCGCACACAGTCCAGTGCCCGATGTTCATTAACTCAGGTTGAGTCTAGCTAACGCTTCTCTTGTTTCTCAGGCTTGTCACATCCATGCTGCAATAAGGGCTGATTACCTGTGCAAGGTGCCCAGCCTAACAATGGGTGCTAATGAAGATTTTAAAGACAGGTGTGAATACCTGATTGAAAATCCAGATGCAGGCAAAGGATTGCAACTCACATTAGTGTTATCTCTGTAAGAAGCCAGGCTGCCTTCTCACTGTGGAAAGATTTTTTTTTTAACTGATAGAATTATTTTTTGTGGGTTAAATTAAACCCATGTTTCGATATAAAGTGCAGCATAATTCAAGTCAACGTTAATAATGATGGGAAATCTTAAGAATTATCTGTTACAGTAAATTACCTCTGAGATTGCAGGCACTCTGTATCAAAAGTAAATTCAATATAAAGAACACTAAATGTGCAGAAGTAATAAATTATGGATAGAATGCATGTGCCATCATTTGATGCCTCTTAGTTTTGCGTTTCAAGTGGCAACTGTGACTTTAGGGAAGTCATTTCCTATCTCTGGGCTGCAGATTTTCTCATCTAAAAAATCAGGGGGGTGGGGATTGAACCAGACACTCTCCAAGGAGGCTTAGAGCTCTGAAAATTTATCAGGCTCAGATTCCATGAAACTGATCCATTTGGTATTTCATTCTCCAGTGCCCTCGCCACAAGAGAGAAACCTGCTAATTTAATAAACTGAGCGTGCTCCTAGGAGGCAGCTGTCAGGAGTAGGTCCCCTCCCATCCCCACTCAGGAAGCATTTGTACTCAGGGACATGAAACTGCAGTTGGTGCATCTCTTCCTGAAGCCAGTCCTGGGGCTGGGGGAGGCGGACGGGATTTGTGGGGGGGGGGGGCAGTCCTTCTGTTCTCTGTGCTTCCCCCTTGCAGTGGTGTCCTAGCCCATTGGTACTGGGGACTGCTTGTGACAGGGAACCCCAAAAGATGCTGACAGCTTCAGAAAAGGGATTTTCTTCTTCTGCCCACACCTTGCAGCCCCCTCCACTCACTCAGCCCCCTGTTTAATGATCTCCAAATCTCCATCTGAAGAACCACAGTTCAAGGAGGTTAATTGTACTTTAATTGCCTCCTTATCTGGGGGAACCTACATTATGACTGTGATAGGAGGCTTGGGACAGATGAATAACTCTTCTGGTGCCTCGGTGCAGTCTCCTCTGCTCTCTGCCCTCCTTCCCCCCAGTCGTTCTCCCCCGCATCACTCTCTCCCCTTCCGCCCTCTCCCCTTCTGCTCCACACCTTCCTGTGGCCAGCAATGCTCTTTGTGTCCTTGCCTCTGGAAGTCCCAGGGTCTGGAGCCCAAACTGGGATCCAGGGCAGGGGCTAGGGTTAGGAGGTAGGACAGGTTTCATGGCTTGAGCTGAGCAAATCTTGGAATCTTACAATGCAAAGGAACAACACCCTTCTACCTCCATCCTCATATTCTGGGCATAGAAGTTTATAATCTTCACATTTGCTATGCAGGTCCTTTGCCTTCACTGTCCCCCACCTGCCCTGATCTCTGCCTTGCCCTCCACTCCCACTTTTTCCATTTCCTTCCTCTTCTGTATCCAGTTAACACTGCTTTGAAATTCCGCTCAGCATCCACGTCTTCCTGCAATCCTTCCCTGACGTTACCAAGAGTAGCTTCTGTTTAACCATTTTATATATCCCTCTATGTCTGTGTCTATCTCTACCTATACTAACATTAAATTAAAATTACATTACATTAAAATAATCTGCATATTTATATGTCCTACTGAAAATGCTCCTGCCCTCATCCAGATGAGCTCAGAAGCAGGGTGGGGTCTGAGGCCACAGGTGGTCGAAACCAAGAGGCGCAGAGAGGGGCTGACTCAGTACTTTATTCCCAACTTGGAGCCCATTCCTTCCGTTCCCACCTGCCGTACATCTCTTCTGTCTTTGACACTTAGGCGTTCTAGAAATGACACCTAGGATCATCAAAGCCTTTACCGTACTTCTTCCAACCCCAAGCACCAGCCATGCCCAAGTATTTGTTGTGTCAGTGGCCTCTGAGCTGCTTGTCACTGACTGAAAGGTACCAGGCCCTCCAGAGTCCCTGCAGAGCAAGCTCCTGTTTACGCCTTAAGGACTGCCTCCTCCATGAAGCCTTCCCTGATACCCCAAGACAGTGCCCGCAGTGGTATGGTACAGTGTCTATGAGCATGTCTGTCTTTCTCCACTGGACAGCGGCCTCCTGAGGGCAGGACCCCTCCACAGGTTCCAGTGCTGGTATGTAGCAGGCATGCAAAGAATGCTCACTGACTTAGTTGATGAAAGTGAATGGTGAGAAAATTGTTGGAAGGGACATTCAAAGTCATGGGATCTCAGCAGCGTCTGTTAATGTTGCTCTTGCAAGGAACAAGGTAGCAGGCTTTATGTCATTTTCTCCTGTTTCTACAAAATTAGCATGATGAGGCTTTCAACAGTGGGCAGCCCCACAGACAGCTCTGCTCTGCTCCCTGACTCCACTGGAGACAGAAATGTGCACTCATTTCCCTTTGGTGTCTACATCATTGCTCCTCAAATGCGAATGTGACTTCAAATCATCTCAGATCTTGTTAAAATGCAGATTCTGATTCAGTAGGTATGGGGTGGGGCCCGAGAGCCTGCCTGTCTAGCCGATGATGCCAATTCCACTGACTCAGGGATGACACTTCGAATAATAAGAATTTACTCCATTTCTTGTAGACAGGGTGATGCTTTCTAATTAAAAGCTTCAAAAACCAAAGTGAACAGTGTGATTTAGCAGCAAGTGAGCTTTGGAGTTAGACTCATGTCGAATAGATCAAGATCATGCATGATCTTAATATATTTTCTTAACTTCTTGAAGCCTCGAGTCATCATCCGCAAAGCTAAAGCAATGATCTGTACCCTCCTGGAGGTGCACTGGGGGGAGGGGGGTTTCGTGAATATGTATTTCAATAAAGATTCCATGTCGAACATGTAACGTACTTCCTGCCTCATAGTACGTCTTCAATAACTAAATATTAGTTCCCTTCTAAATGGAGCTTCCAGTTGCTAGATTCACTATGTGCTGTCTCATCCTCAATCAGAGCCCCTCCGGGGAAGAATCCTGTCCCTGGCCTCAGGCTGTGTGTCTTGCCTTGGCCAATGCGATGTGGATGCAGGTATGTGCACCCCATCCAAACTGGAGTTGTAAGGGCCAGTGTGTCTTCTGCCATCTTTCCTTTGCCCATCTTCTATGAGACATTCATAATGGAGCCAGGGGCTGCTGCTTCTGGAGCGGGAGTTCCAGCCAGCCACAAGGAGAATATTGAATGAATAAAAAAGGAACCTTTGTTTTTGAAAGCCACCAAGATTCAGAGGGTTATTATTTACTATGACATAACTGGTTTATCCTGACTGATAAATCCTACCGTGCTTTATTGCCTTGCTGTCTGCTTTATGCAAGGCGCTGAGATGGTCCCTGAGATTGCCCGTGTGAGTGACAGCAGTTATGTCCTCAGAGCACTCGGAGTTTAGTGAAAGAGCCAGAAATGCAAATTCCCAAGGATAACACACAACTAACTTCAGTTCATCTGAGTAGGTTTACAATTGGGGATGCTTCTAGATGGCAGAAGATTAGCGAATCCTTCTCAGGAATGAAGGAAGATTTTATGGAGGAAGGGACATTTGAAGTAGGCCTTGAAAGTGAATTGACTTTTGTTATATTTTGCTTGCTTGTGTGTTTTGTTGATTAGATTCCTTTCAATCAGGCATCAGAGCACGTTGTCCTCAGACCAGTGTATTTTTGAACCAGTTGTCCCACGTTCCAGCCTTGACTTAGCACTTATTTGCTGTGTGATGTCAGGCAAGACGTATAACCTGTCTGCCTGTTCCTTTCCTCTTATACAGGGTAAGGCTAATAATACAACTCAATATTGGGGGAGGTTTAACTAAAACAGTCTACATGCAAGCACTGCTGTGTGCACACAGCTTATACTATAGATATAATCCTATGAAATATAACAATCTTGCTTTATAATTGGGCATGCAGTAATACCTGCTTAAATCTTTGGGAGTTTTGTTCTTAGTACCATGCTTCATGCTTTATTTAATCCCCTTAAAAATTAACCTATGCAGAAGGTACAATTTTTATCCCTATTTCACAGAGAAGAAGCTAGACTTTGAGTGATCCACTAACTTGCTGAAGTACAGAGAGACCGGGAGCTGGACATAGGTGGTTTGCCTCCAGCCCACGCTGCTAACTCTCTCACAGTCCTTCCTCCCCATGTGGAAGGAGGAAAACCTGAAATTCGACTGTGTGTGCAGGCAATGGAGCTGTTAAGTCAAGAGCTGAGGCAAAATAGATGGGGCTGGGAAGAGCTTTTGAAGGTGCTCATCCTCGGACTGTAACACCAATCAAGACTACAAAGTGTTCGAGGATGCTTTGACTGCAGCCCTGCGTTCCTGTGCTGTACACCTTTTGAACTTCACAAATAATGATAATATTTTCTTCATTCAACACAACGTATATTGAATACAAGCAAGGTCCTTGGAGAAATACAAAAATGAATCAGACTGACTCTAGACTTAGAAGTTTGATTTTATTCTTTAGGCTTTAGGGAACCATTGAAGGGTTTTGAAAGGCAAATAAAAGAGTGAATGTAGGCTTTGTGGGGAGGGCTCTGACAGTTATGGAAGACCCGTAGGAGACGTAAGAGCCTGCATGCAGGGAGGCCAGGTGGGGGGCTAATGGGATAGTGTAAGGCAGCAGTAGGAATACAGGGGAAGAACAAAGTACTAGAGACGCTCCAAGGGGGGAATCACAGGCCTTCATATTGCCAGGGGAGGGGAACGTCACAGATGACATCAAAGGCTGGAACCTGAATGGACACCAGCAGGAAAGAGAAGGCAAGGACTGTTTGCAGAGGCAAGAGCAGGGATAAGCGGAGCCAGGACTCTGGAGGAGCATCCAGGGCCAGACAGCCGTGGGGAGCTGTGACTATGCCTGGGCCTGCAGTAACAGAGTGAGGAAATGGTGTTACTAGGCCCGTGGAGGAGTTGTCCCCTGGCAGTACCGGAGTGAGGATGGGAGGAAATGGGTAGGGTATGGGGCCAAATCTCCTGACCTTTCTCTCCTCCAATCATCCAGTCTCTCATTGGCCACACCCAACCTTCAGCCAGGCCGCAAGGGAGTCCAGATGGCATGGTGCACAGAAGTCAGCCTCCCAAAGCCCAGAGCAAGGCAAACAGAGGAAGGCAGAGAAATGACCAGGTGTGGGGGTGTGCACAAAGGATGCCCAGCACGGTGCCTGAGCAGAGGGATAGTCTTGTGGTTACGAGTTGGGCTCTGGAGCCAGGCTGCCTGGATTTAACCACCACTCTTGCACTTACTAATGCTGTGACTAAGTTAATTTACCTGTCTGAGCTCTAGTTTTCTCATCTGTAAAAAGAGAAATTTGATTGTTGTTCTTATTGTTCTTCATTGTACAAAAACAAGGGCCCATCCCCTAAAACAGGAAATGCAGAAAGAGATGCTGGTTGTGAGGCAGAGGATGCTGTCTGGAGTCTTGAGGGAGTCTCATTCTAAGGGAGTCTGTGGTGCTTGTGGACTGTTTATGGGAGATGGCCAGCAGGCAAGGTGACAAGTGCACTAGGGCTGAGAAGAGAGGTCACAGGGCTAGAACAGACTTGAGGGTCATCTGTGTGGGGGGATAGCTCTCAAGACAGGCAATGTGTGGTGCCGTCCGAGGCAGTCTGTGGGGAAGAAAGGGTTTGGAATCTTTCTCTACCTGATGAGGCTATAGTCCATTTACTCTGACTTGATCCTCCCACTGTAATGAGAAAATTTCATAATCCTCTACTGCTTCTTCCTGGGCACAAATTCAACTATCTGTTAGGTGGTTGGATGGGGCTAGCAGCCAAGTCTGCAGTCTTTGTGTAGAGCTAAGCCAATCAACCCACTTGGGATTATTTTGTTTATTCATCCATTTATCAAAATTCTATTCAGTATGCAAACCCAGGGTGCCATACAAGAGGAAGGGGTGGAGGAGTAAAATTCATCATGAAAAGACCTCAGCTTCACTAGCTGCTATTACCTATTTTAATATGTTGAAATATGCTTTGGTGTTTACTGTGGCAAAGCACATTGTTGGATTTTTGTGAGTTTAGAAATAATGTAGAGCTTTGCTCCTTGACTCAGAAAAGCAAAAGGAACATAAATTGATGTGAAACTCATATTCCAACCCCAATACATGGGCTTCTGAGATCATGGAAACATTTCAAGGGACACTGCAGGTCTCAGAAAGATGCATGGGGAATCGACCCTGCAGGAGTGCATACAGCATGGCCTTTGGACACCACAGTTTATCTGTGGCTGGACTGGACTTGTTCTACTTATTGCCCATCCATGTAGGGTGAGAGGCAGACATGGTTCAGATTCCAAATTCAGTGACAACTGGACCATGAACTCTGGACTGTGTGTTTTCCCCCAGTATACCTCATCCCTCCCCCTAAGTATTCCCAATGCCTGACACAGTGATGGTCATATAGGCGGTGCTCAACAAATAATCACTGAATGAATGCAGATACAGGGAATTTAAGATAGGATAGTTAAGAGAATGTGATCTTTTATTAGAAATGAGGCTCTGGTATTTATTGAACTGTGAGATCTTGGGCATCTTACTTAACGTCTCAGTAATTCATATTACTTATAAAATGGGGATAATAATTATTGCCCCTCATAGAGTTGTTAAAGGATTGAGATAGTGCAATAAAGTACTGGTCCCTGAGAAGTAGTTAGTAGAAAGGAAGCTCAAAAATATAAATCACTTCAGCATTAGTATTTTTATCATTGCTATGTTTATTACTTTTAAGATATTTGCTTAGTCTCAGAAGTTCTGGTTTGAATGGGATCATCAAAGTCTTGTTTCCAGTCCTGGCTGGTGCAGCTCAGTGGCTTGAGCACTGGCCTGAGAACCAAAGGGTCGCCGGTTAGATTCCCAGTCAGGGCACATGCCTGGGGTGGGGGCCAGGTTCCCAGAAGGGGGTGTCTGAGAGGCAATCACACATTGATGTTTCTCTCTCTTTCTCCCTTCCTTCTTCTCTCTCTAAAAAGAAATAAATAAAATCTTTTAAAAATCCTAACCACAGGCACAGTTCAGATAGAAGTGACCAGGTGTCCTAGGTATCCACAGTGGCACCGTCCTGAGGGCCTTCCCAGGCGTATCCAGATGAAAGACAGAGATTCCCTTCCCTGTGTGCCCAGCTTCTCGAGAAATCAAGAGGGTTTACATGTCCTGTTTTATTTTACTCTCACCATGTCCCTGGGAGTTAGGGAAGGCATACCTTCAGACCCATTTTACAGATGAGAACACAGAGGTGTGAAGACATAAAGACAACACAGTCAGCAAGTGCCAAGGTGAGACCTTGAACCAATGTCTTTTCAATACAACGCTCCTAGTAGGCCCATGTAGGCCCATTTTCTGTTTATTTATTTATTTTTATTTTAAATATATATGATCTGAAATAGCCCTCTCTTTTCTTAAAAAAACACCCACCTCACAATAGAAAATGTTCAATTTAAGCATTTTTCCTCTTTTTCTGTGAAAATCAAAAGACTCCCCTGCTCTTTACTGGAATTAAGAGACCTGCACTGAGTGGTATTGTAAAAGCCGGGTTTAAGTCACTCACTCTGGGACCCTTTGCACTTTCAAGGGGATTATTCTTTTCTAAAAAGGAGACAAAGAAAGAAAATTCATCCAGCTAATCATTTTCCTGTGGTCCAGGTTACTGTGGCTGAAAGAAAGTACAGCAGCCAAGGGTTTGGATTTATTGTCATTCATTAAGCATCTTCTTAATGCACAGGTGCAGGTCTGGCAGGGCAGGGCCAGGGCAGAAAAGGATGGAGGGAGAGGGGGAAGCAAAGAAAGTGAGTCATGCAGGATGGCCCCCTGAGTGGCCTTAAGTAAAGGAGACACAAAACCCTCCGTATGAATTGAGAATTCTGCTGGGAGGAGCAGTGGACAGAATCTTCCCCAAAACTTTCACTCTTTTCCTTTCCTCTCACTTCTGGGATTTCTTTAACTTGGGGCCACTACTGCCAAAGGAACCACATATGTTATATCTGGTTATAAAGAATATTTGTGGTGTGTGGACCATGGGATGCTGATCCAGGCAAAACTGGCCAACAGTTTTCTGTGCTCATCTCTCAAGGAATTTCTCCTCCTCTTCTCCTTCTTCTCCTCCTCCTCCTTCCTCTCCTCCTCCTCCTCCTTCTTCTCCTTCTTCTTCTTCTTTATCCAACTCTCTTGAGACTCAGTTTTCTATTCTATTTTCATTTATTCAATAAATATTTACTAGGCATGTACTATGTAACTGATGCTGTTAGATGATGGAGAACGCAGTAGATATTGGTCCAGACACATGTTCTGAGTGCTTTTGAGCTCAAAGACTAGCTGTCATTTGAGCTTAGCATAGAGCAAAAGGGAGGAGGGCAGTTAATTTTAATAGGATGGGAATACTGCTGGGAAAGAGGAGCAAGAATAGTCGTAGGTAATCCAGGGAAAATGCTCTATCCAAGGAGCATGTGGTGACCAGCAACAGGTGATTTTCACCAGCGGGAACTTAAGGACACTAGGCCCCACATGGACATGCCTGAGAAGGCCAGCAAAAGGTTGGCACTCGGGAAGTCTGTGGCCAGCCACGGGGTGGAAAGACTCCAGTGTAAGCGGGACAGGACTAGAAAGACGAAGTTAGGGTGTCTGGGATACTAAGAAAGAGGTTATCACATCGAGGCTCAGTCATAGTCACAGGAGAATGGAGACATGTTTATCAGATACGGGTTCAAGGCCAAGTCCCAGGCCAGTTAAGCTGTTATCAGAACTCAGGCTCAAGGTCAGGGGAACGTGGTGGGAAGAATAGTTGACGTGAGGCAAGGGGCACTTGGTTTAGCAAATATAAATACAGAACATCCAGTTAAATTTAAATTTCATATAAAAAACAAGTGGATTTTCAGTATAAGTATGCAATATTTGGGATATACTTACACTAAAAATTTGTTGCTTGCTGTGCTTTATCTGAAAACTCTACTCAAAGAGAGATGTAAGGTTCTTCCATTCCTCGTGTTTGTATGGTCAGCTCGCAGCAGAAGGGGATGATATACCTTCTGAGAGCAGGTGGGGCCTGGTCAGCTCCTGCAGAGGCAACATCCTCTCCTGTCATCTAGGCATCTCTAAGTGTTTCTATCAATCAAACCCGAGGGGGAGGGGCAAAGTCAGTGCATTGTGATTGATACTAGAACCTGGAAGGAAACAAACCCAAAGGTGTGAGTCAAAAGCCCTGGCTCCAGGCCGGTTGCTGAGCTGGTCTTACAAGGTGAGAAAGACTGAACACAAGATCAGCCTGGAAGAGAACAGGCAGGAGCTGGTCAAGTGGGGGAAGCCCAGCTGCCTGGCTAAGACATAGGTTTAAGTCCCTCCCTCCCAAGTGCCAGAGGCCAGTGGCCAGAGGCCTGCGGCAGTGAGTCAGAGCCCCAGATTACTCTCTTCCCAAAGGGGAGCTTGGGGCATCTTCTTCCAGGTTCTGACATGGACACACAGGATTCTCACAGCCTTTGGAAGTACCACTGCCGGGTGGGCTGAACCATAAACAGGTTTAAACAAACCTGGGCTTGAGTCTTGGTGCAGCTGGGGGCTTTAGAAGCATTGCATCAGGTGCTTTGGCATATGGCATTGCCCCTATTGATCTTTAAAATAAAACTGAGATCAATATTAATACCCCATTTTACTGAAAAGGATGCCGAGTGTTAGAGAAAGGAGGGAACCTGTCCAAGGTCACACAGTATTAGGTGATGGCATAGGAATCATCCCAAATCCTTCAGGATCTTCTGCTACCCCACACTGCCTGCCAAGGGTGTCATGGGGGAACCCTACACCACAAGTCAGAAGGTCATGGCCTGGCCTGGTCTGCTCTGCTCAACCACCAGTGAGCCATGCCACCGTGGCTTAGCCTCTTCCTCACACATCAGGAGCACAGATTGAAATGGAAGACCTTAATCATGCCCTGTAGTTCTCCCAAGTGGCAACAAAAGGTTGAGGTCATGGGCTGTAGGTCAGAGATGGAATTCTGCCACTTGTTGGGTAGACATGTTATTTAACTCTTTGAATTCTGTTCATCTCCTCTGTGATAAGAATTATTACAAGTAATAAAAGGGACAGTGTATGTGAATCTCCACCATACAAAGGGTGCTTCATAAATATTCTTTTTATCCTTTGTCTTCAAATGTTTTGATATTCCTACCACTTTGAGGCTACCTACAGGCTCTGGAAAGGCAGAGCATTGTGCCTCCAGCCATGAGCTAGGCTGGCCCCAGATGCCAAAGCAGAGTGACAAACGCCTCCAGGGCAGCCCCTTCCCTGGGATTTGCGCTCATAAACAAGAAAGTTCTTCTCTGTGGGAAGTCACGGACTGCTCCACATGGAGCTGGGAATCCAGCCTCTGCACCTTCCCATGTGATCTGGTCCTTCTGGCCTCTGCCTCCCCTCCCCCTCTTCACTGAAACCCCACCTGGCGTTCTGAGTGTGCCGAGCTCTTCCTTGCCTCAGGCCCTTCACGAGTGCTCTCCCCCAGGTCCCAACATCCCCTACCCAATGTGGTCTTCCCTACCACTGTATCTTAAGGGGCCCTTCTCCAGTCAGTCACACCATTCCTTTTCTAGTTCCATCTAAAATCAGCTTGCGTGTTAATTGCTTACTTGCATTTTGTCCGACTCCCCACACTGTTTCATGAGAATAGTTGTCTCGACTCTCTTGTTGATGTATTCCTGACATCAGGAGGAGTGCCTGGTACATAATAGTTAGTGCTCAATAACCACGTACTACTGAGTGAGTGAATGAATGAATGAATGAACGAACGAACCAATCCATCCACCTGTCTTGCTGTCTCTGGTTGCTGTCTGATCTCCGGTACATCTCCCTGCCAGGCCTGCTTAGACTGACCCTTGACTCGGGCTGTCTATGGGGTCCTGGCCTCCCCGTCTTGAGCCTGCATGGTTCTGTGCCGTGTGTCAACAACGAGCCACACTCATGGCTGTCGGCTCACCGCCACGATTCCAGGCTGGGCTTAGAGGCTGTCCTCCAGGCCAGTCAGACACACACAGGCAACAGAAAATTATTGGCATCCCTCCCTGCCAACAGGAGAGAAGTCCCAGTGCTGTCCTGGCTGAGAGCTGCTGCTCCAGGGGTGTTCACCCTGGGGGCGGGGGCAGGAGGACTGAGCCTGTAAGTGGGAGGTGAGGAGGGCCTGGGAATAGTGAGGCTCATCAGGAACACATAGGCCCTCTCCAGTCCTGTTGGGGCCCAGCCTTCTCTCCCTCCCTCTGCAGGGCGTGACTCAGTCCCAAACCTCACCCAAGATGGTACCATTGACAGACTAATCACCCCCTTTGCTGTGACTCAGCACCCGACTCCCCTTGTTTTTAGTCTGCAGTAGCTCATCAGAGCCATCCAGAGACTGTTTACTGTCACCTCCAGCATGCATAATTCATCAGCCTCCTCTTTCCTGTGGCCATTGTCCCTCTCCTCCCCTCCATAATTCAGGCAGCTGAGTCCTCCTCCTGGAGCTCTGAGAACACAGACGCCCCTGCCTCCCTGAGGAGGCTGCCCCGGGAGAGGACACCTTCAGACTAGGATGGAGGGGTAGAGGACCTTGGGTACAGAGCATCCATCCTCCTAAGACAAGTATATGCGGAAGAAAAGCATCGCACACATACCCGTCCCTCCTTCTCAGCCCCGCCCCGCCCATCAGGGCCTTCTCCCACATTGTCCATCTGGAAACGGGGAGAGTCAGCACATCAGGCTAAGCAAGGAAGGGAGGAGGCTGGGCTGACACTGTGGAAGAAGCTGGAAGGGGTGTGAGGGGCACCTGCTGCCTTGCTGCAGTCAATTAGTATCAAGTGTTATTGCTTCAAGTGCTGCCCAGAATAGTTCACACTTGCTGAGTAAGGTGGTGACTGGCTGCAGTCCTCTCCCTGTCCCAGCTGAGTTGACTGAGACACTGACCCTTACTTAGCAAGTGTTCCAGCTCCACCCAGACCAGAATTCCTCCAGAAAGGGCCACTGGGACTCAGCCCTTCCCGGGGTTGGGAGCTACAAGGGACCCTGTGTTGCAGACCTGGTATCTGTCTGGAAGAGCCTGAAGTGGGTGCTAGGTGCTCAAGAGCCTCCAAGAGAGAAGAGAAAGGGGGCAGAGATTGTCACTGCACTTGATCATGACCCTCACACTTCATGCAGAGGAAAATCAGCGACCAGTTCCAAGTGGTGCAGAGACTTCACCCAGCAGACACCACCGGTCAACAACAAAACGCTGTGCCTCACACTTTTCCTGAGGACCCCCCTGAATCCCAAAGCCAGAACGACAAATGCCTACAGGGCAGCCACAGCTCTACGAACTCAGCATGTATTGACTCTCTGAATCCTCACAATGACAAAGGGACAGTTCTGCTCATTTCAGTGGGGAGGAAACTGAGGCACAAATGAACAATTAAGTAGTTTGCTCAGTCACGCAGCTGGTAAGAAGTGTGGCTGGGATTAAACCCAGGTGGTCTAGCTCCAGGGATGAGCTCTTAATTAACAATGATACCTCATGGCTCGTCACCCACAGTGGAGAGGCCAGGACACCCATACATCATGCAAGCATGCAGAGGGCAGGGGCGGGCAGCTGGGACTTTTCACAGGGAGGGTCTTGCCTCTCCTAGCTCCTGTCTTCCCACTGAGGCCAACTCTTTGCAGTCCTTAGCTATCAGAGTAGAGCAGGTTGTCGAATAACTTGTTTCTTTCAGTATTGTTTCCTTTATAAAGTTGTTTCTTTCCAGGACATTTCGTTACAGGGTAAATGAGAGGTTGTAGGAGCTTAACTCTTGTTTATATCAATTAGCCTATGGTAAAATTGGTTTCATTATACTTCGGTTCAACACAGTTCCAAAAGCCTATCGACCTTAAGTGAGGAATTGTATATTCTAAGAGCTTTCCAAATATTAACTCATTTAATCATCTTGACAACCTTACAAGGTAATATTATTATTGCAATTGTACTGATAAGGAAAACTCAGGTCTGAGCCCACATTTGGAACTCCCTAGTGAGTCTCCAATATCTGAGACCTGGCCCTGGGATTCTCCCCCACAACCCCCCTCCCCCAAATGCATTGAAAAAAAATATCATGCCCTCCATCAACTGCTTAAGCCATAAAACTGGGGCGCGTCTTGACTTCTCCCTCCTCCAACCACTCTAAATCCAACCCATCATCATGACTCTTGTCCCTCCACCTAGGTAGCTCTCCGTCCATTCACCTTCCTGCCGGTCTGTTTCCCTTCCTGCCCTCTCCCAGCCCGCTCTCCAAATAGCAGCCAGAGACAGGCTTGGACAGAACACTCAAAACGCAAACAGAATTCCTCATCATGGCCCACAGGCTCTGTTTGACCCTGTTCCTCCTCTCTCTCCTGCATTTTCTCCTTTGAAACACCTACTACAGTTTCTCACTGCAGACCGATTAGAAATGATTGCGTTCCACACCCACCTCTGCCACCAGACTGCGCGCCTCACCGGAGCAATGCTGAGTCTCATTTTCTCCACGATGCGCTCTGCACCTGGCACCGTACCCGGCATCCTATAAATCAGGGGTCGGCAGACAGTGGCCCTTGGGACAAACACAGCCTGCCGTCTTGAGTTTTTTGGTTGTTTTTAATGTAACTGTTTTATTGAGATATAATTCGTATTACATACAATTTACCCATTTAAAGCTTACATGTCCCATGGCTTTTAGTATAACCAGAGTTGTGTTATACTATACTATTACCACAGTCAGTTTTACAAATTGATTCAGAAACCCCTTAGCAACCACTCCCCATTTCTCTTTAATGCCCCACTCTCAGTGCTAAGAAATCACTAGTGTGAATTCTGTCTCGTTTGTCTCATCTGGACATTTCATATACATGGAATCACACAATACAACTGGGTTCTTTCGCTTAGTGCATTGATTTCCAGGTGCACCCATGTGATGACACGCATCTGTACGTTATTTCTTTTATGACTAAATAATATTCCATCATGTAGATACGCCACATGTTGTTCACACAGTCATCAGCTGATGGCTGTTGGGGTTGTTTCCACTTTGGGGGTATCATTAATGATGCTATTATGAATATTCATGTATAAGTTTTATGTAGACATATGTTTTTATTTCTCTTGGATGAATACCTAGAAGTGAAATGACTGGATCGTATGGTAACTCTGTGTTTAACCTTTTGAGGAGCTGCTAGACTGTTTTCCAGATCAGCTCTGTCAGTCCACATTCCCACCAGTGGCGCACGAGGGTTCAGTTGCTCTGCATCCTCCCCACACTTGCTGTTCTTTGCCTTTTTATTATAACCCTCCTGGTGGGCGTGAAGCAGTAACTCCTTGTGGGTGCGGGTTTGCATGTCTCCCGCGGCTGGTGATCTTGCGCTTCTCTTCATGTGCTTACGGATCGTGTACATATTTTTTTGAGAAATGTCTCTTCAGATTCTTTGCTCATTTTTTTTTATCAGGTTACTCTTCTGTTTTGTTGCTCTGTTGTAAGAGTTATTTACGTGTTTTGGAGACAAGTCGCTGATTAGATACATGTTTTGCAAATATTTCCTCCCATTCTGTGGATCGCTGTCATTTTCTTGGTGACATTTTCTTCGAAGCACATAAGTTTTAATTTTGACAAAGTCCAGTTTGTTATAAATTTCCTTTTGTTGCTTGTGCTTTTGGTGCCGTATCTAAAAAAACATTGCCTAATTTAAGGTCATACAAATTTATGCCAATTTTCCTCCTAGAATTTTATGGTTTTAGCTCTTTACGTTTAATTCTTCAGTCCATTTCAAGTTGATTTTTGTATTCAGTGTGAGGTAGCAGTGTAACTTTATTCTTTTGCCTGTGGCTATCCTATGTCCCCTGTTTGTTTTGCTAAAAAAGTTTTACCTGAACACAGACCCACCTGTTTGTTGATGTGTTCTCTACTGCCGCTTTCAGGACACGGTGGCAGAGCTGAGCGCTGCTGCCCAGACTCCAGCTCACGAGCCTGAAATACTTACCATTCCTTCATTCAAACTCACCCTCCCCTGCCCAGTGCTGACCCCTGCTATAAATGTTGTCAAATAAGTAAGTAAATTAAACAAATGAAATGTAATCACTATATAAATATATGACTGTCAATAGTACTTTCATAGCTCAGAAGGAGTAAATGTCTGTGGCTCTTGCTAAGAGCAAACAGTGGAAGAACTTTCTCAGATGGAAACCATGGGCCAGGAGATGTGAGTTCAAATCTCAGCCCTGCTGCTTCTGTAAGTCGCTTCACTCTTCCTAAACTTCATGCCCTTGCTCTGCTTTCACAAGGCGATAGCAGTGCCAGGTCTCCGCATTCTGGGACCCGCATTTTATAGGACAGTTGGAGTGTGTTCAAGAAAACAAACAGAAAGATGAAATTTAGGAACAGCCAGAAAGATTGTGGGGTTGTAGGACATTAACTTAGGAAAGAAATTTAGAAAACCTGAAAATATGGACGTTTAAAATACACATACTCTTTGACCCCCAAAATCTCACTCCTGGGAATGTACTCGAAGGGATCATCACAGAAGTGCTCAAAGATGAATGCAAAGGGATATTCATGGAAGCACTGTTGTTTTTTTTTTTTTAAAGAAATATGTATGTAGAATTGGAACAACCAAATTTTCTATCAGTAGGAAGCTATAAATATATTTATACAATAAAACATGGTGCTTTTGAATTCATCCATTCAAAAGGATGAATTTAGAAACTTTCATAAACTCATATTGAGAGTGTGAATTGTTACAGTTGTTTTAGAAAGGTGGCAATTTCACTCCCAGATATATGCCCAAGAGAAGGGTCCTTATAAGTGTGCCAAAAATAATGCACAAAGCAGCTCTCTTGGTAACGGCCCCAAGCTGGAGGCCACCTAAAGGTTCATCAGCACTGCAATGGATACATCAGTTATTACATAACCATACGTTGCAGTACTATACAAATAAAAAACGAACCACAGCTACACAAAGGTCGAGCAAGGGAGTCAGACACAGAGGAATATATAGCATTTGATTCCTTCTGTATGGAGGTTGAAATCAGGCAAAACTAATATATGTGTGAAGTTTGGAGAGAAGGAAGGGAGTAATGAGTAGGAGGCGGTACAAGAGAATTGGGGGGCCAGGCTACTCATGGTGGAGGGCATGAGGCTAATAATGAGGAAAATATTGTCCTCAATGGTGGTCCCATTATTTGTGAACTTTTCTATATGTTTGTTACTTTTCAGTAAAAACCAAAGGTTAGAAAAGAATAGTCACCAAATAGTAGAGGAAAGAAAACAGTTTCCAGATCACAACATGTAGTAGTAATATCTCATTGAGGTAAGAAAGAAGGAGGTTAGCTATGATAAGAAAATTCTAGAAATAGTTGGACGAGGATGTTAACAGTGGTACTTGTCAGGAAAGCATTTACTTGCTGCCTTACACATCTCTATACTGTTGAAGGTCTAACGATACCTGTTACTTTATACAAAAAGAAAAAAGTTGCTTCCATTGCGATAAGTGAAGAATGTGGAGTCCCAATTCTGCCAGGTTGTCGTGTTAGTCAGCCTCCGAGAGACAGAGCGGAATGAGGCTTACAATTTATGTACCTGAACCTGCCGCCCATGATTCCTGACCACAGCCTGTCGATGTGCATTCTCCAACCTGGGGCATCAACATCTTTAATGCATCACCGCAGGCCTCCCAACTTTATTCCTGTTCGTCTCCTCAGTTGCTAGGCAATATGTAATTAAATTTTGGAAAGCTTCCTCCACCCTGGATATATTATCCTGAAAATTGGACTTTGCATCTGGCAATCTTAGAAAGCAAAATTCTACTCCCCTCAGCCCCCCACCCCTCTGGCTTGCAATTGACTCACAATTTAATTAAAAAGATTCCAAGGGACATCTGGTCTCTTTTTCTAGGAGTACATTTGCAGTTGGTTTTTCTGGCATGCTTTTATTTCCATGCCATGGATTTATTTACAGAGGCATGGGCTCATTTTCCTCGCTTAGGTATGTCTTTGTGGACTTTATTAATGCTGTTTTATAAGCTACGACTGTGACTATTCACTGTAAGTGCCCAATGGTCTATTTCTTCCTGAGCTCTGCTCAGTCAATGAGTGACCAACGAGGCCACCAACGTACATGCTGCCTGCAGACCCCACCCAGGGCATAGGGTGGCTTTTCACTGCTGAGGAGATCCAGAACACAGCCTCCCTGATAATCCCCAGCCCAGGTGCCCCTTACCACCAACAGAATACTTTGACCCTTTCCTTTACTAGTAACAAAATAGAGAGAGCTCTTAGAGATATATGCACAGCCAAGGAGAGAGGGGAGGAGCTGGCTGGGTGATCTCTGGTAAACCACTTGCCCTTCCTGGGCTTGTGTTTCCTCGCTAAACAGGTGGTGGGACTTAACTGGAATTTCCCAAACATTGGGCTGTCGCTGTGCCTGCATGATCTGTTCTTTATCTATATAACTTCTATGCTCTATTTATACAGTATTTTTCTTTAAATTAACTCTCTTTTCTCCTGTAAATGTGTGTGTTTATAATGGGGGCTTTAAATCACTACATAAATGGAAAAACATTTATCGTTCACCCTAAATAGAAGGTAACTATAAAAACGAGTATAATGAAAACAAAACATGGTTGCTGGCTTGTAAGGAGGTGCCTTTCTCTGCCAAGGCTCTATGCCCAACACTTGTTCTCTCTTTGTTAAAAAGGAAAATTAGCAAATGTTTAGAGACTTGTAAGAGGCATATTAACACCACTTTGAGACTTTCTCCTTAATCAGTGACAGAAGGACTGAAAGGGAGCTGAGAAGGAAATAAGCTCCTGATTATAGGATAATTTAAAAAGAGCAGTGTCCTAGATAAGCTCAAAAGTCTTTTCTGTCCCAGCAATCATGAGAGAATAGGCCGTAGCAGAGGGCAATTGCGGACCTTAGGAGTTGATGTCGTGGTTATTTCCACCAGGCCTCTTCTCTGAGTTACGGCAACCTCTGTCACCGGAGAGAAGATGGACACGAGGAGGGGATACTGTTAAGGGAGATTTTTAATTATTCACGAAGTCATTCATTCATTCATTCATTCATTCATTCATTCAGCTATGGAGGAGCTGGTAGGGTATTATGGCAGGAGCTGGGGACACAAAATTAGATGTAAGTTCAAATTTGGATCTGCCATGTACTAGCTATTTTACCCTGAACACGTATGTCCACCTAGTTCTCATCTATATGACTAGGATTAAAAAGACATATCTTGGATGCTTTTCTGGGGGTTCAATGGGGCTGTGTATTCCCTGGTTCTGAGCATTCCATCTTGTGGGTAAGACTGAAATATAAAACTACACCAGAGTATGGTGTGGTACAAATATTGAGAGAGGATATTACCCAGGATTTGGAGAACCCAGAGAACAGACCAGCTGACTCTGCCACCAAAGAGGCTTCATTTTAACTGAGCTTGAAGGGAGGAGCCTTTTTTGAGATGGCACATGGAAATGCAACACTGGGCAGAAGGAAAGCTTGAACAGTATGAAGAGGTGGGACAAGTGAGCTAAGCCCCAGGAGCAGGGGCAGCACAGTGCAGCTTGAGCATAAAGCTTATGAAGTGGCTAATGCAGGAGAGGCCTGAGGTGGGGAGGGGCTGCTTGTGCAAAGAGTTAAATGCCACCTTGCTATGCCACTGTCTCCCACCTGCCTCTGATTGTTTTTCTCACTGCTTGAGCCTGAGTCCCTGTGCAGAGTCACTGAGGGTCCCTGTGCAGAGATATTTCTATATTGCAGCAAGAAAGCATCTCTGGTCACGTCAGCACCGAAGTGAAAGCGCAGATTACTTTTCTACAGAGCTAAGCAGTGGTGGAAGTATACCAAGATAGTCATGGGAAGTTATTACTTTGATTCAATCAGTGGTAGGCCTCTCACCTTCCTCTCAGCAGGCAGAGAGGATGGGAAGCAAAGAGGCAGGCTGCTCAATGTGGAGCTGGCATCAAGCACAAAGAAAAATCAATGCATTTTATAAAGCTTTAGTAACAATTCTCCCATCTCTACACATTTCTGCAAGTGAAATTCTTGGTTATTAGATGCATAACCCTCAGCGAACCTCAATCTCCTCACATTTAGAGTGGGAGCAATAATGCATGGCCTGATTCCATTAAAGGGCTGCCATGAATTTTAAAATTAAGACATGCTTGTGAAACTACCTCAAAAGCTGAAAAGTACCATTTGAATGTGGGGAAAGTGTTGCATCGCTGTGATATTACTGCACAAAATGATTGTGAACCCCACATTTTTCTTCTTACAGTGTTCCTAAATATTTCCCACCCTATTGGGGACTCTTTATACTGGCTTTTTAATTACTTCCCTCTGTCCAGTAAAGAGGACATAGCCTAAGTTAGTTAAGCACTCCCTTATTACTGGTCATTAAGATTGCTTTCTTTTTTTAAACACTATTTTTTATATGTAAGTTTTAGTTAGCATACCGTATTATATTAGTTTCAGGTGTACAACCCTGTGATTAGACATTTATACAACTTATAAAGTGATAACCTCAATAAATCTAGCACCCAACTGACACCGTAAACAGGGCTGGGCAAAAGTAGGTATACAGTTGTAATACAAATAAAGGATACACTCATTAATAAATAAGAGTACAAGAATGAAGTGTGTTTCTCCTATTCACAAATGTAAGCCCCCTTTTGCCCACCCTTGTATAGTCATTACAATACCGTTGACCACATTCAACATGCTGCACTTTACATCCTGTGACGGCTCTGGGACTACCAATTTGTCCTTCTAAATCCCTTCCCCTTTCTCACCCGTCCCCTCCCTCCCATCCGGCAACCATCAAAACGTTTGTTGTATCTATGAGTCTGTTTCTGTCCTGCGTATTTGTTTCTCGTGTTTTTTAGGTTTCGGATATGAGTGAAATCATCTGGCATTTGTCTTTATCTGACTTATTTCACTGAACATAACAGCCTCTAGGTCTCTCCATGCTGTTGCAGATAGTAAAATTTCATTCCCTTTTATGGCGGAGTCATAATCCGTTGTACGTGTGTATGTGCACCACTTCTTTATCCGTTTATCTATTGGTGCACACTTGCATCCTTTCCAGATCTTGACTGTTATAAACAATGCTGCAATAAACATGGATGTATGTGTCTTTTCAATTCAGTGTTTTGTGTTTCTTTAGATAAATACCCAGAAGTGGAGTTTCTGAGTCCTTCTTTGTCTCTTGTCATAACTTTTGTTTTAAAGTCTACTTTGTCTAGTGTAAGTATTGCTACCCCAGGTTTTTTATTTGTTTGTTCTCATTTTCATGAAATATCTTTTCTTATCCCTTCACTTTTAGTGTCTGTGTGTTTTTTGATGTGAAGTTAGTTTCTTACAGACAGCATATGTAAGGGTCTTGTTTTATTATCCATTTAGTCACCATGTCTTTTGATTGGAACATTTAATTCATTTGAATTTGAAGCAATTGTTGATAGATGTGTATTTATTGCCATTTTACTATTCATATTTTTTGTTTTCTTCTTCTCCTCCTCCTTCTTCTAGAAGACCTATTAGCATTTCTTGTAATACTGGTTTGGTGGTCATTAATTCCTTTAGCTTTTTCTTGCCTGGGAAGCTACTTATCTGTCCTTCAGTTATAAATGATAGCTTTGCTAGGTAGAGTAATCTTGGCTGCAGGTCCTTGCTTTTCATCACTTTGAATATTTCTTGCTACTCTCTTCTGGCCTGCAAAATTTCTGTTGAGAAATCAGCTGACAGTCTTATGGGAGCTCCCTTGTAGGCAACTAACTGCTTTTCTCCTGCTGCTTTTAAGATTCATTCTTTATCTTTAACCTTTGGCATTTTACTTATGATGTGTCTTGGTGTGGGCCTTTTTGGGTTCATCTTCTTTGAGTCTGTCCGTGCTTCCTGGACTTGTGTGTCTGTATCATTTACCAGATTAAAGAACTTTTTCATCATTATTATTTCTAATAGGTTTTAATTTCTTGCTCTCTTCTCCTTGTGGTACCCCCATGATGCAAATTTTGGTATTCATGAAGCTGTTCCAGAGTCTCCTTACACTATCCTCATTTTTTTTTAATTCTTTTTTCTTTTTGCTGTTCTGACTGGGTGCTTTTTGCTTTCCTGTCTTCCACATTGCTGGTTGGATCTGCTGCTTCATCTGTTCTACTATTGATTTCCTGTCATTTATTCTTCAATTCTGACTGGTTCTTTTTTCTTTTTACTGTTTCCATGTCCTTTCTCATGCTGTTGAAGTTCTCACTAAGTTCCTTGAGCATCCTTGTAACCACTGTTTTGAACTCAGTCTGGTACTTTGCTTGCCTCCATCTCATTTAGTTCTTTTCTGGAGATTTCTCCTGTTCTTTCCTTTGGGACAAGTTTCTTTGTCTCCTCATTTTGGCCACTTTTGTGTTTGTTTCTATATATCAATATTAGGTAGATATAGTCTTGATACAGTGGCCTTATGCTGGTAGGTGTCCTGGGGCCCAGTGGCACAGTCTCCCCACACACCTGGTGGGGTTTTAGTGCTTGTCAAGTCCTCTCCTTGAGTATGTCATTTTTGGTGGTAGTTGGATTGTAATCTAGCATGGTCTGAAGCTGTCCATAGGTTGCATTGGCTCTGGGGCCTCCCAGGAGGTGTAGTCAAAGGTCAACCACTGCCTGTGCCCTGCCTAGGCCCACCTGACGTGAGCTACAGAGCAATCTGCAGATAGCTGCTACTTGGGCTGGGTTTAGAGGTGCCCTGGAGAGGCCAAGCTGAGAACTGAGGTTAATGCCAGTTCTAGGACAACTTAGCAAAATGTGTGTGGTACACACAGGACAGATAATACTTGTTTAAGGGATTTTAGGAAATTCTGAAGCATGAGCCAAGACAGACTGTTTGTATGGGGGAAGAAAGTCACTGGAAATGGCTTGAGTTGGCCCACAATTTGGATGGGATAGGGTGTCAGAGAATTACCAAGTTGAGGTGTACAATGTTAGCCAGGTTAATGGAAAGTCAGATAAATATGGTACCCATCTATCAGCTTCGTAGGGAGAGGGCTCAGCAAAGGAAAAATGGCCTCTGCCAGCACTTCTGTGTAGGAGAAAGCTGTTCCTCCAGCCTTCTTACTGAAGTCAGACAATTCAGTTCCTCCCTCTATATCCCTGGCAGTTTTTTAGATGCTGCCCCAGTGATGGCACTCAGAGTGAGTAAGTAAGTCTGTATATGGGCCCTTTAAGAGAAACTGCTTGGGACTCCCAGGGTCCTCAGTCTCAGCCCAAATCCCTGCTGGTTTTTAGAGCCAGAAGCTATAAGGATTTCTTTCTCCATCATTGAAACCCTGAACTTTGGGTACTGGTGTGGGGCTAGGGCCCCTGACTCTTCATGGGGACCTCTGCAGCTAAGATATCCTTCCTGATTTTCACTTGCCACATGTAGGTGGGGGACCAATCCATTCAGAGTCTCTGCCCCTCCTACCAGTCTCAATGTGGCTTCTTTGGATCCCTAGTTATAAGACTTTAGTGTAGCTAGATTTCAGTCAGTTCTGAATGATGGTTGTTCTGTAGTTTAGTTGTAATTTATTTGTGGTTGTGGGAGGTTCTGAGTACCATCTTTACCTATGCCACCATCTTGACTGGACTCACATTGAGATTGTTTTTAATTCTATGCTTTTAAAACTAATATAAAGATACCCACCTTTGTAAATATAGGGCATTTTCTCCTTTTTAAAATTTCAGAATTTTTTTTGGTGTAGAAGAATTATTTTTGTAAAAGGAATAAATAGTTCAGAGACTCTGGATACATATCTACAGATTGCTCTCTAAAAGGATCATGCTAGTTTCACACTCCCGCTGGTAGTACATGAGTGTGGCCACTAGATCCCTGGTGACCGAGGCTGTAAACCCCTGAGGATAGGGGCTGTAACTTACTCAGTCTTGTACCTTCAGTGTCCAGCATAGTATGGAGAATATCACAGGGACACAATCATTTCTGCTTACAGAGCAAGGGTCAATTGGTGTCTACCATATCAGGCATGTATCTGTATACAAAACTTAGATTATTTTAACATTCAATGTCATGATGACATCAAAAAAGAATGAACTCATGCCATGGCAACAAAACTAAATAAAAACCTGTGCAGAGCCTCTTATAAGTCCTAGAAGTCTTGAAGCCTTCTAGGACTTACAGAAGGCTTTGCAGCTGTGTTGCACAATTCAGGTATTAGTTGCCAATCCCTTGTAGCTAGGGAAATACTCGACCTATGATCCAGTTTCTTAGAGAAGAAAACATCTTCCGTATGGTGTACAACACAGAAAGTTCACCACTAAGAAGATGTGATCAGATGAGTGATTGCTCAGCTCAGCTCGAATTTTTTAAAAGTTCCTGCATTTAATTTCTGCTTCTGGGCAGCCATGGGGCCGCATGGAGACACAAGATCCCTCGAATCTGACTGAATTGACCATCACTGAACTCTGCCTCCAGGCAAGCGACCGGCCCCAGAGAGGAAGACATTGCTTTTCCTGCCTGACTTTATACTGCCAGCTCAAACGCTCCGAGCGGCCCACTCTTCTCTTCCCCATCCTCACTGCCTGCAGAGAGGAAAGTGAAAATGCTCACGTTTATTGAGCACAAATTATTCCCAGTACTGTACCTGTACTCCATAAGACCCGTATGTCATTTCAGCCTTAGAAAAGTCTAGAATGTAGGCACCATAATCTCCATGTCAAAAATGAGGAAACCAGGATTAGCCTTCCCAGAGCTGCCCAGCCTGTAGGTGTCAGAGCCAGGATTCTAATGCCAATACCCAACCCCCCAACTGTTGCTGTCCCCCAGTCTCCCTGAGGCTATGTGAGGAATATGCATATATAAGAAAGACAGCCCCCGCGCCACCCCTGGGTCACATTGCCTGTCTCACTGCCAACTCCAGCCTTTTTGACTTGCCGAATCCCAACCATTCCCTTCTTATTCACTCTGCCTTCATGTGGCCTTTCCTAGCTGAGTGAGCTGTTTAACCGCCGACTGAACTTCAGTTTTTTCTTGTCACAGGAGACAGTGACATCCCCAGCCTCCCTTTTCTGAACTGTTTTCCTTCTCTCCTCCCTTTTTCCCTCACTCACTCCTTCCTTTCCCTCTGTCCTTTGTCAACAAATCTTTGTTGAATGTCTGCTAAGCACAGACTATTGGGCTGGATTTTATTGTGCGGCCGACACAATGGAAGCCCCGGCTCTTAGACCTGGAGAGCCGCTTCGTCCCTTTGAATCTGGGGTAAGTTATTCACATTTTTTTTATTTCTTGTACTGAGGTGAAATTCACATTACACTATTCTTTTTATACCTCCTTTACTTCTTATCTCATACTATTTAAAATTACTGAAGTTATCTATGTATGTGGACATGGCTATCCCTGCATTCCTAACACTTGGCACCATGAATGACACATAGTAAGTACTCAGTGAATACTAATTACATGAATGAATATATTTTATCCTCCCAATGGCAGTTTCAGTGCCTGGATAGTCAGGGCCATGTCATTATCAGAGCTGGAAGGGACCTGGTGAACTTCTGAGTCAGTCTGCTCATGTGCTAAGCAGGGGCTCAGAGTTAGTGACAAAACCAGGCCCCTACGAACATGGCATGCACCCCCTCTGTCTCTAGCATGGTGGGTGCAATGCTTGTCGCTATCTTCAACAAGTGTCTCTCCTGGTTTAGAAGACAGGATCTGGGTGAGGCCCACACAAACGTGTGTTGTCCCTGGAGACTCCCAGAGGGAGCCCAAAGGTCTCATGGGCAGAGTTCTGCTCTTCCATGATCCCAAGTCCTGGGAAAGGCAGCTGAGGCCCTGGCAGTGGCTGCGGCCCTGGGAGGTGAGATAGCAGCAGAGATGCCCCGCCGAGCGACTCGGGGGCCCTGCCTGCTTAGGGGGCTCAGGCTCTTTGATTCCTGAAGATGAATCAGCTGTGAAGCTGCTCCCAGTAACCCTGAAGTTAATGAGGTCTTTGAACTAAACAAAATTCATATCTGTAGTTGAGAGCACAGTGAGAATTGCTCCCAGGCTGGCCGTGCAGAGCCCCTCATTAGCCGTTTCTCCTTAACCAGCAGGCTGAACCCTGCAGGTTGGCTGTGTGGAGGGGTGCAGAGAGAGGGCTGTGGTAGGGCAGGGATTAGCACCCCAGTTGTTATTCATTTCCCAGCTGTGCTTCCCCCACCTGTAGAGTGAGGTTTGTTCTCTCCCTTACAGGTTGATTGCTTGATTGTACAAATTAATCTGTGCAAAGCATGTGGCCCAGGGTCTTCTGAGTAGGTGGCTTAAGGATTAAGGAGAAGTGTGGATGAGGTGGTAGGAGCTAGCTGGGAGGAAAGGAGGGTCCTAGGGAGAGACAGAGCAGTGTCTACCCACCTATCTGTGGGAACCCTGCTGCGAACCAGAGCTCAGAGTCCTCCCAGGACTTGGGGTACCCTCACAGATGTTACCCGAGCTCTCTTCGATATTAAACAGACCCTTTCGGGGGTGTCCAATCATTTGATGGCTCTGAGTCACACAGGGAAGAAGAGTTGTCTTCAGCCACACATTAAATACACAGACACTAGTGAAAACTGTTGAGCAAAAAAAAAAAAAAAGATTTTGAGCAAATTTCGTGTTGGACCACATTTATAGTTATCTTGGGCCATGTGAGGCCTGCGGGCTGTGGGCTGGACACTCCTGCCTAGGTTGTAAGTCTGAGGAACTGCACAACGGTTGAGGATGCTGACCTTGAGCTAGTATGAGGCTTGGCTTGAGAGAATTCCGTGTACTATAGTGGGAGGGGAGTCGGAACTCTGAAGCTCAGAGAGGGAAAATGACTGACCTCAGGTCACACAGCCATTTGGGAGCAGCTCTGGGTCTCCAGTCTGGGGTTGGCTAACTGTCATCTCTTTCCATGGTATAGAGAGGACCCAGTTATGCTCACGTATGCTGCTGGCACCCCATCCCTCCCTCCTCATGTCACTGCATCTGCCTTCCCCAAGCTCCTATCACAGGTTGCTCAGTTGCTAACCTGCAAATGTCTCTCATTTGGCTAGACTCTCTGCTGCCTCGGTTCAACTCCATACCCCACCCCCATCTCATAGGAAAAGTACTGGTTGTCTATCTAGTTGCCTAACTCAACTGTCCTCCCAGAGGGAGCCTGGGTCAGAAGTTTCTCTTGCTTCTATTCATGCCCAGCAACCAGGAGGAAGAAAGAAGCAGTGACCCCACTTGACCCTGGAGACAACACACATGTTTCCAAATATCAGCAACTACAAGCTAACACCCACCACATACAGGGAAAGATAGGCCCATATGGAAAGCTCATCTCAGGCAGATGACAAATGGAGGCAGGCCATTTGTGTGACAGAGGTCCCCAGAATTCAGCTCCAGCTGACTCAGCTGTGTACACACATAATTAGGACAATCCACAGGGGACCCCTGCTTCAGTGTCTGTGGGTTGGTGCGTCTGGACAGCATGTGTAGGAACTCTGCTCATTTTGTAGCTTCTGATCCTTGGAGAAACCATTTCCACACTCTGCAATCCCATGCACTGGTGGAGTCCCGGGGCACTATCCTCAGACTGTGGGCTCTGCCATCCCACCAGAACAGAGGCATGCAAATACGCACATGCCCCAAGCATATACATTCAGAACCTATGTGCCAAATATATATATGCTCACCAAAGAAGCACATCATTGCATAGTGTGCTCATGTGTGTGCACACATGATATACACATACATTGATACACATGAAACACATACCCACACCAGTATATGCTACACTGTACACCTTGAGGGACTGCACACATGACCCATACACATACACATGTCTGCACATCACATGTTTATAAGTAGACACACCAGCCACCAAATAGATATATACATATGCCCTTAGTGCAAAATCACACAGACTCACTCCTCTGCCTCCCAAACTCAGCTGGAGTTGGGGCCAGGCCATCAGCCACCAAACAAACATGCTTCCTCCCCACCTCACTTCAATGTGTCAAACAATAGACACATCCTGGGACAGAGAGTCCACAAAGCCAGAGATGTGTTTCACCAGAATCGACCTCTGAGTTTACTCCTAGCCAGAGCGGCTGTCAGATCAGGGGTCTTAGACTATTAACATGGATGTATGTGCAAATACCTCAGCTTCCTTAGAAGTAAATTAATGGAGTCAAAGTGGGAGATAGATCCACAAAGGCAGTTCAGAGACGAGGAAACTGAGGTCTAGAGAACTTAAGCTGCCCGGGCCAAGCATCTAGTTGGTGGGAAAGCCAGGATCGGAACCCTGCTCTCCTGGCTCCTAATGTGGTCATCTTTCACATGCGTCCAGTTGCTTATCAAACACAGTAAGCATTTTTTGAATGTCCACTTTGGATCAAACTTGGTGCCAGACACTCAGGATATGACTGTGGATAAGTTCTGCCCTTGGAGAGCTTAGACAGGAGGTCCTTCTTTCCCATCTTATCCTCTCCTCTTCATCCTCCTGGGGCTATTAAATCCACTTGGACCAGTTCACCTCAGAAGAAACACCAGAAGGCCACTGTGGTCACTGTGGACCACTCCTGACTTGTAGGATCCTGGTGACCATCAGAGATCATTTTTAGGGATCATCCCTTGGGGACCGTCCAGGCCACACTCCATTTTGCAGATGATGCTAGAGATTCCTTGAACACAATTTCTTGGTAAGCCTCCTTGACCACTTGTCTTCAAGCCCAACAAAAATGAAGAAATTCATGGATGCCTGACATGTGATTGCTGCTCACTCCCTGTCAGTTCCCTGCCCCGGGCCAAAGGAGCCATCTCCCTCAGGGATTCTCTCCCCACTGCTGGGACCCTCTCCTCACAGAGGTCCTGCACCACCATCGCACTCCACCCTGCTCTCCCCGGGATGTGTCCTCCTCCCAAGGTGTCTAACAGAGTTCCAGTCCTGCCCTGGGATGTAATCAAATCCCTGCCTGATTGTTAGCTGGTAACCAAGGTGTCAACTGCCTTCGTGTGTGGCAGAAGTGTTTTAAGCTGAGGGCCACTTCAGAACCTCTCAAATTATACACAGCTCATTCGTAAAGGTGTAAATGTACATTTTCATGAGGGAAGGCTTGTAGCCTTTATTAAATTACAACTCGGGCTAGGATGGGAGGAAAGGATTTAAACACTCTGTCAGGATGGCAATAGGATGGGGGGCATCTGGCAATGCTTGTGTTGCTACCACATTCTAGAAAGAGGGGCCCCCACGGAATGGTGTCACGTAATAGTGGCCTGTTCCTTAGACCAACCTGCTCCTGAGCCTTTCCAAGTTCTCAGAACCTCACCTCAGACCATGGTAAAGACAACTGACTTTGCAGAGTGAGCCCCTTGAGTGTTCTCTGAAGAGGTCTGTGAATTTGGAAAAATTATACCTCCTCTTGGAGGAAAAGAGTTCTTATCAGAAGTAGCAGGCATAGGAAAAGGAACAGGGCTTTGCAGTCAGACAGCCCGAAGTTCAAATGCTGACCCCTCCCCACCCCAGTCATCCTGGGCAAGTCACTTAACCTTCTGTATTTCAGTTCCTAGACTGTGAGACCAAACTTATTAAATGTATGTCAAACTTACATGTAGATTGCAGTAACACCTGTAAAACCCAGCATGATGCCTTCAAATAGTTAACCTTCTGTATTTTAGTTCCTACTAGGCTGTAAAACCAAATTTATTAGCGTATGTCAAACTTACGTGTAGATTGCAATAACACAAGTAAGACCCAGCATGGTGTCTTAACATAGTTAACCTTCTGTATTTCAGTTCCTACTAAGCTGTAAAACCAAACTTATTAGCGTATGTCAAACTTACGTGTGGGTTGCGATAACACGTGTAAAACCCAGCATGGTGCCTTCATGTAGTTGGTGCTCAGTTGCCAGCTCCCTCTGCTATCCCTTCCCTAAAGAGAGGACCTGTGATAGCCTCCAGCCCCCAACAGGAAGGGTGACCCTGAGGCCAGTGGAGGAGGTTTAGCGAGAGTGTGCTGTCCCCTCCTGACTGTGTAGGTCTCCTCTGGCCCCACTCAGCCTACACATGACCGCAGTGCACAGTGATCAATGACAATGATACAAAGACAACTGATTTCTATGGCTTCTTGTCTCTGGGAGATTTGAGAAGGAGTGAACCGTTTTGGCAAAGGGCCTCATTACTCTCCTGGAATGAAGATGAATGCTCCCTGTTTTCCTTGTTAAAGAACAGCCATACTCCTTGACAGAAGGAAGCCAGGCTCTTCTCTCTGTTTGCACAGCTGGCTGGCTGTCTAGCATCTTTTCTCTGTCTGACACTCAGAAGAAAAGCTGGGATGATAGGGTCCAAGTGATGCAGGCTGGCCTGAGTCACTAAATGCAGGCTCAGGCACAGGGAGCTAGCTATATGTCATGTACTTGGCGTGCAGCCAGCACAGGGGTGGCTGGTTGCTGGGTCCCTCTCTCTCATCTTATGGCTGAAGGCAGGCATTAGCCTCATGGAAACAGCAGCCAGACTTCTCATTTGGGTAGTTCTTTCCAATTTTCCGCAATCACTCTGTGGACTGAACAGATCAGGTAGTGCCCATTTGGGAGACAAGCAAACTGAGATCCCTCAATAAGTGATGACCCAGTTAGAAGAGTGGTTCTCAACTGCGGGTGACTCCCCCTCCATGGGGACATGTAGCAGTGTCACAGCTGGAAGTGCCACTGGCATCTTGTGGGCAGAGGCCATGGGTGCTGCTAAACATCGGACAAGGCATGTAGGACAGCCCCACAACACAGAACTCTCCAGTCCAAAAAGTCAGTAGAACTGAGGCTGAGAACCCTGAATTAGATCCTTAAGCATATTCTCAGCCCAAGTCTCCTAGGATAAGTAGGAGTGAGGATTAGGGAGAAGACCCTTCCTTTGTTGCTCTTTTTGCCCTTGTCTGGCAAGGGCAGCTCTGGATGCCTGGGACTCAATGCAGAGCATCTGCAACTTTTGATAGATTCTGTCCTGTCATGAGAACTAGCAACAATTTTACCTGCAGAAAATATGACTCTATTATATGTGTTCTCTCCAGTCGCAACCCAGAGGAAACAAGCCTTCGAACACCCCGCCCCCCGCAAACTCAACAGCAGTCTGTCAAACTAAGCAGATCAACTGTTTCCAAGGTCTCCCCTTAATATCTATTTGCTATTGTTCACTCCCTTTGTCATCAGCTGGTTTGCACTAGCAGACAAGTGGTAATTGCTGCCAGAGGCTCAAGAAAATTCATGCGGGAGCTAAACGTGGAGAAAATGGTATCCATTAACTGTCTTTCTGCATTTGGGGGAAATTAGAGGAAACGAGAGACAGAGGAACAAAATACTCTGGTCCTGGTCATAGCCTTTTAATCTTTCTTTGATCGTGTTTTTGACTGATGCACAGAAGTTCTCATGAACATGTAGTTTCGTGGGACAAAGAGCTGCAGCACAGATACGTTTGCCTCCATACATTGCTTCTGTGCTCGCTGCCACTCACTCCTTACTGACCTCAAAACTGGTTCCAGAACTGCAGTGTGCTAATGCCTGCTTGCTCGGAGCACCTGAGGAGAACAGCAATGGAAGAAAGCTGGGCACAGTGAGACTACAGGTTGCAATAAGGCAAGGACCACATCTTTCAGGATATATTTCTTGCAAGCAGCAACATACCTTTCACCTATCAGAATTCAAAATAGACCTTGTGTCCCTACTGTCTCCTACTTGGGAATTGCTCTGAACTGCAGTAGCACCCACTGATCTCCCTGCCTCCAGCCTTGCCTCAATCCAATCTATGCTGCAGCAGCAGTGACCTTCTGAAAATGCAAATCAAATCAGCTCCCTCCTTTGAATAAAGTCCTTCTTAGCTCCTATTGCCTTTGAGGTAGAATCCAAACTCTTTCATGATATGAAAGGTTTTCTTTGCCCAAGTCCTGCTTAATTCTCCAGACTCGGAGATTGCTGGTCCCCGTTCCCAGTTTCTGAAGGAGGCCTGGAGGGGGGCTGGCGTTTCCCTTTCTTCACTTGGTTGGCTCTGAGTAAACCCTCCACACTCACCTGAGATCTCTCTGGGAAGCCTCCCACGACTCCCGCCCCTCCCTGAATCTAACGGCATGTGTACATTTTTCTCCAATTACTGTACGTTCAGTATTATTTTGTACTAGTTTCAAGTGTACAGCATACTGGTTACACAATCATATACTTTACCAGATGATCCCCTGATATTTCCAGTACCCACCTGGCTTCATGCGGTGTCATTGACTATATCCCCCATGCTGTACTTTACGTCCCCTTGGCTGTTTCGTGACTAACCACGTGCACTCCTTAATCCCTTCACCTTTTCCACCCAGCCCTGCAACCTTCCTTCCCAACAGCATGGTGTTTAAGAAAACAGGCTTGGTATCAGACAGACTCGGCTCGGATCCTGTTTGGTTATTTACTGACCCTGTGACCCCCAGCCAGTTATATGGCATCTCTGACTCCTCAGTTTTCTCGACTGCACAGTGGGAATGATGGCGATCCACGCCTCCTGGGGCTCATTGGGAGGGTCAGTTCAGAATGTGCAGTGGAGCAGTAACTCCCAGGTTGTGTCCACTCAGGTGGGCAGCAGGCCACTGTCAGGTGTTCCCCCTTGGCTTCCAGACCCTGTTTTTTTCCATGGAGCCACCAGCAGGCAGGGGCTTAGCACAGGATCTGGCCCAGCGTCAGTCCTGGGCACCAGTCGGTGAGCGAGTGCCCTGACGAATCAGCACATGTGCCCACTGGTGCATAACGGTGAGAGGTCCAGGTCCTGCCTCTGACTTGAACACAAATGAGTTATGAATGTTAGGTCAGTTTTTAGAAACGCAAATGCAGAAACAGTCCAGGAATCCACCAGTGGGCAGGATTTGCCTCTTCTGAAATGTGTTACTTTGGCAAATGAGTGGGTGCCTCCCGAAGCTTCAGTTTCTTCAGCTGCATGATCAGAGCCATGCCTACCATGCAGATCCATGAGAGAGAAATAGACTGCGTACAGAATGTGCCTTGCGAAGAGTACTTTCCTCCCTTCTCCCCTTCGCATGTTTTCCTGTGTTGTTTGGCAGAGCCCCCGGGCTGTGTCCAGCAACGCTGTGGGCCCTGGACGAGAGCCCATCCACCTTCCGAGAGTCCCCTCAGTCCCTCACCCACACCACCCAGCTGCTGCCTAGAATGCCTTGGGGAGAGCAAATCAGGAATTACGGTGTATCTGAAATGCTGACGTTGGTATTTCTGCTCTTTTATAAAAGCGTGACGCAGTCAGCTCTGCGAAATGTATAAACACCCAGATAAAAAGATTAGTGAGAGATTCCTGAGAGCATTGGTGCTTTTAAGCATGGCCTGCTTTGAGCCAAGGGCGGGGAGGTGGTATCTCCATGCCTGGCCTCTGCAGCTTTTGGTTTATAACATCCTCATCCACGCGGGGGCAGGAGCTGATGGTACCACCTCTACCAAATAGTGGTCTACTGAAAGGACAGCAGAGGAAGAAAAGGTGCATGACCCAGGGGCTGAGAGTGTAAGGAGAAACATAGGGGAGACCCTCACCCCTTCACTGGGCAACCCACTGGTTTGCCCCATAGTTGGCACTCGCATTATTGTCGAGGATAGAATGTAAACACTGTTGCTTCTGGGGCATGTTCTGCATCTAGCAATAACCCATTCTTGTTCTCACCCAGGTAGCTCATCTGATCCCCAGTCTAATGGGTTTTCTGGCAAAAGCAGCAGCGACTCCCGCTTTCCTTTAGCAACTGCGCTTCTCCTTGGGAAGGCAGGGTGTGTACTGGCAGGAGCTCAGGCTGTGCAGTCCCCTGCCTGGGAGGCCCTGGGAAAGGCTCACCACGTCCTCATCTGTCTAGTAGGAACACAGGCATACTTCATAAGGCTCCTGCAGGGAGCCCTTTTGTCCCCATATACAGACATTTGCATCTCCTGCCTGGAATGCTTCCCAAGGTTTCTACCCCCACCTGTTCCCTTTGCCCAATAAATGCTGGCTACTCTTCCTTTCTTCTTGAAGCGTCCCAGGCTCCCCTTCACTGGGCTTCCATCCCATGTGCTTCCCTCTATACTGGCACACAATACAGGGCTCTGCCCTCTCCTGGGATAGGGACAATCCCCTCCTCTCCTCTGTGCCCAGCACATGAAGACTCTTTAAGGAATGCTGGTCGATGAATTAAAATGTAAGAAGAGCAGGCTGTGTCCAGTTGACTGTTGCAAGTGAGGGCACAGTGATGCCCTAGATGCTGTATGCCATAGAGAGGAAGGGTGGATATACCCCGGGAGCAAGCCCGTCTCATTCTGCTGTTTATGTCTGCCCAGCTCTGGGCAGAAGGAGAGGCCAGAGGCTGGTTGCTGAGGATCCCAGGAACAGGTCAGAAATGGGGTGTCAGGTGGAGGATGGGGAAGTGAGGATGATATGGCTCATCACAGGCCCACTGACCTGGGACTTACTCTCACTAGATGGTGACCGTGTTGCAGAGAGCTGGCTACAGAGCTGGGTAAGGTAGAAAAGGCAGGGCTTCGCTCCTCATTGGATAAATGAGAAGACTGAGGATCTGTGAGAGCAGGTCTGTTTTTCCCAGAACCCATGGCAATGGTAGAGCTGCAGCTAATAGAAACTTTCTCCTATGACACTCCCCTTCCTTTCTGCTTAGGTGCCTCCCAGGGGTCACAGTTTCCAGGGGAGGATCTGAGGAGTCACTGGAGCTGGGTCCAAATCCACTAGGTGTGTGGTGGAACAGGGGACTCTTCCCCACAGCCCCTGGGAAGGTTCTCCTGGGGGAACCTGAACTCTCTGTGTGCCTGGGGAGCATTTATGAGCTGGAGGGAGCCGAGGCATACTTGTCTGGAGTGGGAGGAGATGACAGGCGTAGGTTTGAGAAATTGTGCTTCCCTGGTCATTGGGCCTCTGCTTCAAAGGCTAGGTCCCTGGAAAGAAACTGTGGATCCTAAAAGTTACCCACCAGGAACCCCAGCTGCTCCCAGGTGTAGGGAGGGGCAGAAACAGTGTTGTGTATGTGGGTGGGTGTGCCTGTGTGTTTAACAGCAAACATCCCACTTTGAAAGGAGTCAGATTGGAAATGTCAGTTAAGCTGAAGAATTTTCATTACAGTGGGATGGCATCAGACACGTCTTTAATTTACCTGCTGAATTTAGAACTAACTCATTCATTGTCATTGGTCCCACTCTCTGTATACAAGACAAAAGAACAAGGCTGATAGTCAAGGCCGTCAGAGCTATTAGTTAAGCTACTGCGACAAGGGATGCACCCTTGGGAAAGAGAAATAGCTCAAGTCAACCCCCAGCAGGACTGGGCAGGTGAAGCAAGTGGGTGTTGGACTTGGATAGAGACCTGGGCATTCTAGCCAAGCTCCCTCACGGCCCCTCATTTATTATCAGCATCTGCTGAGTTCCCTCCCATGATCCCATCTGAGAGGAGCTGCCTCCCAGAACCTGCAGCCTGTGTGGCCCAGGAGAAGGGTCCCAAACCCAGAGCTTGACTGAAAAGCCCAGGCTCACTGGAAGCATTCCAGTGCTCTTTCAACTTGCTGCTGAGTTTGTTTTGTTTGTGCCCAGTGTTCCTGTTTGTCATCTCTGGCTATTGCAATCCTAGACACTTTGTTTGCAACTTGGAAAACAATAGGAATGGTCTTTGCATGGATTCTCCAGAATCCCCCCCCCCCCATTCAAAGTCATGAAAGGAGGAAAAAGTTCATTTTAGCGTAACAACTAAATATGGATAGGAGCTTTGACAAGGCCGGAGGCAGCGGGGGCTCTGGAATAACACGGCCTCCACCTTACAGTCTCTTGTTCAGATTTTTATAAACCCTTCATCAGAGATGCCAAATCCTTGTCCCAATATTTGCTAAGAAATCCATTTACTTTTATTTCATATATTGGATGTGTGAGGTCATTTTCATCATAGGTATACCTCATGAGAAACAAGGAAGCGGGGAAGAGGACTTCTACATGTAAGGGGCCTCTGTAGCAGATGTTTAAAACATGATCATTCCATCCTCCCAGCAGGCCTCAGAGGCTCTGTGATTCCTATTCTCGGCTCAGAAAACTGATACTTACTTGGGTTAGACGAGCAGCCCAAAGTCATACAGCTATTTGAACGCAGAGCCACTGTCTGCCTCCCAAATGTATGTTTCTTCACTTCACCATGTTAGCTCACTCACTCAGGCTCCTGTTTGTTGCACCCACTGCAGATCTCAGAGTTCAGTGCTGCATTTCCAGGTGCGTCCTCCATTCAACATTATAAAGTCATTTTGGTGATGTCAGGTGTATAGCAAGGTGATGGAGAGTGAAATCTATTTTCTCTTTGGTATGAGTGATAAATTTGGAGATAAGTTTCTATGAAAGGGAAAAAGATCCCACTATTAGCTATGATGAAACTGAATAACAATTAATATAACTAGTGGTATCAATACTTAAGGTACTTATTTGACTTTTGCAGAACTTTATCAAATTTTGGATTATTTCATAATTTTGGATTTTTTTCCCCTAAAACCCCAGGTATTCTATAACTCAACACTTTATCTTCTGAACTTAAATTTCCCCCATGATCTGTTCATATTTTTAAAGTGGTGAAATGTTTGGGCGTCAGAGCCAAGTTGTAAGGATCTGAGTCACAGCGCCAGTACTAGCTGGAGGAGGTTAGCCAAAGCACTCAACATCAGCGTGCCTCAGTTTTCTCCTCTCTAAAATGGGGATACTAAATACGTGAAATTCTGAGATTGTTAGAAGAATAAAATAATTTGCATAAATCAATTATGAAACTATCTAGCACATAGCAAGTACTTATCAAACGTTGGTAGCTTTTATTATCTGGTATTTTACAGTAACTACTAGAGTTAAACAGTGGGCTGGCACTTTATGTTCGGCCGTTGGATGGTTCCTTAAATTGAGTGAGGGAATGTGTTTCTTCCTTTTTTGATATAAAGAAATGAAAGTCACCGTCATCTCTGTAAAATGAAGGTTCAAGGGCTGGTTACTCTCCATCTTCAGCTGGCCACCGACTTCACACACGTGCGCCCGTCTACCATCCCCTTTGTGGTGGAAGCTACCTTCGCCACACCAAGAATGTTGAGGCAGAACACCCGGAGGTTATGGTCCTTGCTTACTTGGGTACCTGTAACAGCCAATCTCATATAAAGCCTCTTAATTAGCCCTGGTGGGGTAGCTCAGTTGGTTGGAGCATCTCCCCGATACGCCAGGGTTGCGGGTTCAATCCCCAGTCAAAGCACACACAAGAGTCACCCAATGAATGTATAAATAAGTTGGACAACAGGTCAGTGTTCTCTGTCTCTCTTCCTCCCCCTTCCTCTCTCTAAAATCAATAAACAAAAGAGTTTTAAAACTCCCATAATTACCTTCGTTGCTGCAGCCTGTGTGGTCCTGAAGGTTGTGACTGCAGTCCCAGCCTGTCTGGGAGAATCTCAGATTCACAAGAAATCCCTATATATGTCCTTGTCTGGTAATATTTAAGTTCAAGTGCTGCAGGAACCTTACAAACTTTTTTAATTCAAATTTTATTTTCATATGTGTTTAATTGGTAATGATTATTTAAGAGAACAGCAGCAACTTAAATAGACTATATACTAGGGTTGTCAAACTCATTTTCACTGGGGGCCACATCAGCCTTGAGGTTCCCTTCAAAGGGCCGAATGTAATTTTAGGAGTGTGTAAATGTAACTACTCCTTAACTAGGGGCAAGGAGCTTGGTGCTGCTGCCAGGTAGAAACAAGGTGCTAGGCTGGCTAAAACAGGTGGAGGGCTGAATTCGGCCCGTGGGCCTTTTGTTTGCCACCTGTGCCACACACCAAATTTTAACCACAAATTTGTTAACTCATGCTACCAGGTCATTTTTGTGCTGTTCTGAGAACCCTTCTCCCAACAGAGTTACACATCCATATCTGAACTTATTGAAAATGAGTCATTGGTTATGAAGGTTTGTACCGATTTTTAAAAAAGATTAATTCACGCCTGAGCACCTCCATCTGCGGGATTCTAGTTCCACGGCACAGAAAAGCAGTCTCATGTTCAATTAAGAGCTGGGCAAAGAAAAGGTGCTTGCCTCACACCATGGCTCCATGGTTGGCTGTACAATTATAACTGGATGTATAACTCATCAGATTCATGATAATGTCACACGTAGGAATAGCATTGGCACTTATTGTAAGCTCTGCCTCCCTTTGACTTTGAACGTCTGATAAGAGGCACAATTCACTGTTACAACCTGTAGGAAATTTGACTTCCAAGCTCAATTTTCCAACTACTCCCCTTTCAAGCTCCTGCATCAGTTTAATTGAAGAATTATCCTGAGATTGCCAGATGAGCCGTTGGAGACTGGTATCATTTGCAACTACTTCTCGGCATGAATCAGGGCTTTCTCAGTGCTCTGCCAAGTCAGAGAAAATAAAAGAATCAATTCTCAGTCTTCTGGTAGCCTCGATTTCAAAGATTTTATTATGTTTATCAAAACAATCTCATAGTCCTCAGTGATCCTTACTATAAAGAAAAATAAATGGTTCACGTTGGGACTTATGATATACATGTATACTATTAAAATGACACATTAATCTGTTTTATAGATTGGGATCCCATATGAGTTTTTCATTCAAGAAAGAAATATATATATATTTTTTAAGTTCTGAAAGCCAGTTTTAAGACTTACCTTTCGAACAATGGTTGAGTCTCTTCCTTAGCCTCTCTTCATTCATTGTACAGCATGCATCAGCCACCTACCATGTGTCAGGTACTATTTATTCTATGTTGTTGGGGCATGGCAGCAAACAAGATAGATTCTATCCCAGTTCTCATGGTTTACATTCTACTGGAAGAAAGTCCATTGGCATGTCAACCAATAAACAAGACCATTTCAGATGATAAGTGCAATGAAGAAAATAAAACAGAGCGGGTCGCTGCATCTGTGAAAACCCATATATGGACCCAGGAGTGAGTCCCCTTTGTCCTTCTCTGTTGAACAGCTTTTGGACTCATGGCCTCCAAGGTAGTCAGATCCACAGCTGGAAAGCTCAGCTCTGTGCCAGACATCTTCCTTTCATCAAACTGAAATCCGTCTCCCCAGAACTCCACTCATCTCCTCTGGTTCTCCCCTCTGGGCCTGTTGGAATGGGTCTAATTTATCTTTCACAGGCAGCCCATCACGTAACTGTGCCCAGCGATGGTGCACTCCTGGGACTTTCTCACTCCCAGCCTCAACACCCCAGAGAGTCCCTCTCTCACTTCTCAGTGTCTCTGCGTGTCTGGCCCGGGCTCCAGCTCATTAACACCCCTTTAAAAGTGTCATATGTAGGTCTGAAGTCACTCTACGTATGATCAAGACAGAACAAAATCATCTCACCCTTCTTAATCCTCTATTTCTTTGCTCTCGAGGTTGTATTCACTTTTCTTTTCCAGTGCCATAGTACTGTGGCCTCCTCTCTGCCTCACAGTCAACTGCATTTCCCAAACTGTTTCACTTGCAGACGCTGACACATCTCTCCCCCTTCCATACTTTTGTAGTTTTGTGTTTAAACCTGGCACAGGACATTGCAGGAACCTCTCAATTATTTTCCATGACGACGACAAAACATCAGTAATGACCCTGCAGAAAGCCTCATGACCTCCTCTGTCTGGGCCTTTTCCCAATCAAGGTGGCCCTTGGAGCGTGGGCAATGTTCCGCATAGTGCCTGGACCCTCCCTGGGGACAGCATGTTCCCAATGCTGTTTTTCACTGTGTGATGTGCATTTTCCTTGATTGGTTTCAAAATGGGCCCTTTTAGCATCCAGCGGGGCCCAGCGGTTCAGATGTTCTGGATCAGGGACATGCACACGTTGTAGTTTGGTGGCCTTGGAACACCTGTGCCTAACCGCTTTCCCTGGGGGGGCTAATGGCCTCCTGCACTTTAGGCTTACAGGCTGGCTTTTAGACTTTAATTGAAAAGAATATTAAAAGCTGCATTTAAGCATTTTCAGCCTCCCACTAGCCTTTTCACTTCCTCACAGCATTGGTCCAAAACAACCAAAAATTCTGAATATAAGGACCTTTGAAGCCTGTTCATGCCTTCCCCCACTTACCAGGGAATTTTCCCTCTGTCACGTTTGTCTTTGTATTTCTGGTCATTGTCTACCGCTTGCTCATGAAAAAAAACCCTGTCTCACCTGTTTACTCTTTCTCTTTAGGTATCTTCCCTATCCAAGTGGCTTCTGGGTTCTCTGAAAATTAAAGGGTCCTCCAGTGCTGTAAACCCTGGTTCATGCTCTCTGGAGTCTTCACAGTTTTTTAGCTGTCATAATGGCCAGGTCTTCTTCTAAGGTCTCCAGTCATCTTAATGAGCCCTCAGAAGAAACCATTCCTTTTTTTCCACTGGATCATATCAGCTCAGTGTGTGTAGCCTACATATGAGCAGAGGTACCTTAAGCAATAACCTGCCTAGATCTGAATTCATATTCTGCGTCTTAATTAAAGCATGCACCTACTTCTTCCAACATAGGGCCATGGGTTTCTGGACATAGGCTTGAGCAAACTCTTATTTAAAAGCCAGAGTTCTAACAGGTATCGACTTTCCTCCTCACTTTCCTACCTGGCTGCCCTGGGAGCTACCTGTAGACACAATAATATGACCATGTCACGGCCCCTTCTCAAAATCGTTTATTAATGGCTTAACTTAGTGCTTGAAGTTCTGCTATGGACGGAATGATTCTGCTTGCCAAAACTCATATGTTCACTCCCTATCCTCCAATGTTACAAAATTAGGAGGTGAGGCCTCTGGGAAGTAATTAGGTCAGGTCAGGGGTGTCAAACTCATTTTCATCGGCAGCCACATCAGCCTTGAGTTTGCCTTCAAGGGGCCAAATGCAATTTTAGGACTGTATAAATGTAACTACTCCTTAACTAGGGGCAAGGAGCTCGGCGCTGCCACTGTGTAGAAACAAGGTGCCGGGCCAGATAACACAAGGTGGAGAGCCAGATTTGGCCGGTGGGCCTTGTGTTTGCCACCTCAGGTCTAGATGAAGTCATGAGGGTGGAGCCCTCATGATGAGATTAGTGCTCTTACAAGAAAAGGAAGAGACACCAGCTTCCTCTCTCTGCCTTGTGAGGACATAGCAAGAGGGCAGCTGTCTGCAAGCCAGGAAGAGAGCTCTCACTAGGAAGCACATCAGAGAGAAACCTTAATCTTGGACTTCCCAGTCCCCAGAACTGTGAGAACTAGGTGCCTGTTGTTTTAGCCACCCGGTCTATGGTATTTTGTTAGAGCAGCCTCCGCAGCCTCAGCAGCCTCTGACAAGATCCATTACAAGCTGCACTACCTGCCACTCTGCTGCCCATAATCCCCACTCCGGCCAGGCAGAGCTGTTTTCTGAGCACACTGTGCTGTTCTACATTTCCACACACTGGCCAGAGGCCTTTCCTCCACTTGAGGAAAATACCATTGCCCTTGTCTTAATTATGTGGAAGTCCCAGTTGAAAGCCATTTCAAATATCAGTCCCCCAGCCCCCCCCCCCCCACGAAAGTTTTCTGTGAGCCTTTGGGGAGGGCCGCTGCCCACAGCTGTGGCATGAGTGGCTCTAGAGAGCTGAGAAAAGCAGGAGCTGGGACTGACTGCTGCTGCTGCAGGGCGACCCCTGTCACTAGCTGGGATAGCAATGACAGGAACAGCAAGCAAACCAGGAACTCGACCACGCCATGTCCCTCCTTCCCCTTCTCCCCCTAGTGTCACCTATTTGCAGAACCTAACAGCAAGCCAGCTAGATCACCTAACTGTCCTGGTTTACCCATATCAAAGGGGTTTCAGTGCTAAAATGGGGACAGTTGTGGGCAAACTGGGACACTTGGTCTCCCTAGAGCCAGCAAACAGAGACATGTCGTTTGCAGAGTCCCAGACCTATAACTATATAGCAGAGTACAGAAGGGTGGATTTGGGGCTGAGAGACAATAAGTAAGTGACTGTCACATAGGTGATCAATTATTGTTGCTCCAATTACTTGCTGCATTGTCTGGATGATTTGGAGAATCCTAGGAACTGTGGAACTCTGGGTATTGGCAATGTGATGGCCAGTGTATAGGCAAAGGCCTTATGCTAGCCTTCATCCAGGGTTTCTGGGTACCCAGCTCTTTCACCAGTCTCGTAAGCATCTGTGTTTCTTGGTAGCTCTGTTTAGACCTATTATTATCTTGATTGCTTTCCGGAGCACTTTTCTAAGTTATTCTGAAGCTAGGCACCCTTTGTAGCTCCCCAGAGTCTAAACAATGGCTAGGAGCTGAATCTCGGGGGCACCTATTAGGGCCAATAATGCAGCCTGTAGTTAGGTATGTAGCTCTTTCCAAGAACGACCCTTCAAAGAATTTATACAGAATCAAATGTCTTGTTTTTTAAAGTGTGGTGCATGGACTAGCAACACCGATGGCACTGGCATCACTTGAGAGCTTGTTAGAAATGCAGACCCTTGGGTTTTTCCTCAGACCAAATGAATCAGACTTGGCAGGAATTCCTGGGTGGTTTGTATGCACTTTAAAATCCGAGAGGCATCAGTCTCTAGTGGGGGTTTTCCACCCTGGCTGTTCTTTGGAAGCTTGAAGACATTCTGGTGCTTGGAAAACAACCTCAGAGATATCGGTTGGGGTGGGGCAGCCAGTGGTATTTTTAGAGCCTGTCCCCCTACCCCCAGGTGATTTTAATGGGCAGCCAGTATGGCATCCCACTGATCCAGAGCCTGGATGAGATCATAAAGTGCCTCACCATTAGCTATCCAATTATCTCACTTGTGCTGTGTACAGAGGCCCAATTATCCTAGTTCTACAGCGATTTCTGGGGTCTACAACTCAGGCTGTAACTGAGGTTTCCAGATTCAAGTCTTGTCACATAACTACCACTGAATTTCTGTTGATGTTTGTAATTACTTATATGGGGAGATACTTTAGGTGTGTGGCATTGGATGTTTGATCATCTTAAGGATTTTACTGAATAACTAGGAGATCTCTCTAGGGATAAAGCACATAATTTGGATGAATCGTGAAGGTGGAATACCCAACACGGCATTCATTCAAGCCAGGCCAATACCTTCTTCAAGGACCTCCTCAAACACAGGAGAGGCTTTAGTGACTGCCCAAGTGGTTTTGTCTCTTAAAGGGCCCAACAGTTCAGGGTTGTCCGTTCTACTTCCTGTCATTTCAATCCAACTTTTTAATTCTGTAATCATTTATTAAGCATCTATGTATAAATTCCTATGAAGGCACAAAGTTACAAATACAGGACTGCTTGCTTCAAATCTATTCGAGTCAAGTTGTGGTAGAACTGAGCGATGTATGTGTACCCTAACGTCCATCAGAGAAGAATAAGTAAATCAATGTGAGATGTAAAGGGCAGTAGGTCACAGCCAGGCACAAGCCAGTGGGTTGCCTGATGATTCTGGTGGAGGCTTCAGAATGGTTTTGGAGAAGAGGTTGGGCTTTCATGTGAACAGATGGTAGGAAGAGTAGTTCAGAAAGAGGGAGCAGCATAAACAAAAGACCTGGGTGTAGAAGTACTTGGGTGAAGTAATGTTGGTGAAAAATAGAAGATGAGACTGGATGGGTAGATCAGATGACGTCTTGTGGAAGAGTGAGCATCTCAAGACCAGAGTTAGAGTGTAGTTAGTAAAACAGGGTGAGTCGCTCAAGAGTTTTGAATAGATTCAAGCCCTGTAGAGGCTGGATTAAGGTACATAGGGCAAGACTGGAGGCAGGCTACAGACCACTATGCCAACGTCCAGATCAGAGCAAGGTGATGCTGGAGTGGCATTTGAGGGGAAGAAAGGAAGGTGTAATTTGAAAGTCGTTGAATCTCGGCCTTAATTAGCACATTTAGGAGAACATTTATGGGGTAAGTAGACATTGTGTTTACATTGGTTAATTGAAAGTACATTTCCCTGGAGCTAAATTACAGTGAACACTATTAAATCACAATTAAGGCCTATCTGGATATCTACACCCTTATGGATTTCGTGGGTGTGGAAACTGGCTCGATATATTGCTAGACAGCAGTATTCTTCAAATGTTCTATTATTTGCAAAATCAACCTCACACAGAAGCTTGGGGCTGGCCTGAGGCCACTGACTGAGCAAGACCCCAAATCCTTAGCCCTTCAGGACTGCCCCAGTTACCAATAAGTCATGAGGGGATTTCAGGGTCTAGGGCACCAGCTGTTGCCACCACTTTGGGGTTTGACAAACCCAAAGAGAGATGGAACTCCTTATCCAAAGGAAGGTTTATGTCACACACCACGGCAGGACCCAGAGGGCCTGGAAAATCCACACTAAGCTAAAGCTTATTGAACCTTCAGCTCAGTAGATTGCTGTAGAGAATGAACAAGAACTGTAGGAACTCAGACATAATTTTTTGATCCCTTCAAATAGCATTAAGTTTGTTTTAACCATCGAGCAGCCAGCGTGTTAAGTGCTGTGGAGTACAAACAATGGAAGAGATACAAAATGGCAGATTCCGGTTCAAATTCTATCTTTTTTCCCCGCTATGTGACCTTGAGAAGCCTGCTTTACTCCTTCAAGCCTTAATCTCCATATTCATAAAATGGGCATAACAATAGTACCTGCCTCTAGAAGCTGTGTGAATATTAAATAAATAATTTATATATTTGCACACACATACATATACATATTCACACTATAATGCATATATGCATATATGTGTAACTATATATAATAGTATAGGTATGCAGTATACACAATTATTAAAAATAATATATTATGCTAATGATTTTATAATGTATGATAATTTATGTCTATGAGTTGCTCAAAAAATTCAAATCTTGCCAACTACAAGAAATCTTTCTTGCCCTGGCTGGTGTAGCTCAGTGGATTGAGCACGGGCTGCAAACCAAAGCATCACAGGTTTGATTCCCAGTCAGGGCACATGCCTGGGTGGCGGGCCAGGTCCCCAGTGAGGGCCACATGAGAGGCAACCACACACTGATGTTTTTCTCTCTCTCTTTCTCCCTCCCTTCCTGTCTCTAAAAATAAATAAATAAAATATTTTAAAAAAAGAAAAGAAATCTTTCTTGATAAACTCCAGGTCAATATATATAAAGACACAATAAAATATATTACATATATTACATATATTGCAGGTATATATTAACGTGTAATATATATTATTATGCCATATTCCTGGGTGGGCAAAAGTAGATTTACAGTTGTTTGTATGGAAATAATACAAGTTAAATAAATATTAATTGTATGCATACTCACAACTACAAACCTACTTTTGCCCACCCCTGTGTATATATGTTTACATATGTATTATAGATATATTTTTTTATGTATTTTATTTTTTTTAAGATTTTATTTATTTATTTTTAGAGAGGGAAGGGAGAGGGAGAGAGAGAAACATCAATATGCAGTTGCTGGGGGACATGGCCTGCAACCTAGGCATGTGCCCTGACTGGGAATCGAACCTGCGATGCCTGGTTCGCAGCCTGCACTCAATCTACTGAGCTACGCCAGCCAGGGCTTATAGATATTTTTTAAAGATTTTATTTTATTTTTAGGCAGAGGGGAAGGAAGGGAGAAAGAGAGAGAGAGAAGCATTAATATGTGGTTGCTTCTCAAGCATCCCTCACTGGGAACCTAGCCTGAAACCCAGGCATGTGCTCTGACTGGGAATTGAGCTAGCAACCCTTTGGTTCACAGGCCAGTGTTCAATCCACTGAGCCACACCAGCCAGGGCCTATTGTAGATATTTTAATTAGAGTGCTCTATTATGTGATGGAAGTCAGAATAACATAGTAAAGTCATAGAATTTGAAACCAGACAAACTAAAATTTGAGTGCCAGACTCTGGCATTAAAAGCTAGCTGTGTGATCTTCTGCTAGTCATTTGCCTTCTCTGAACCCAGAGGTGAGTGTAAGCCAGAGTGTTATTGTGTAAACCAAAGTGTTGATGGAACAGGACTGCAGAACAGGAGGGGGAAGGGTTAAAGAACAATTAAAATGACCTGGGATTTATCAGAAAAGACTTCTTCTAAGTGACAAAATTTGAGTTTAGAGCAACTTGTAGACATAAATTAATTGAGAAGAAAGAGGGTGAAATCTGTACAAAGGACTGATAGCTGGATTTAGCAATTTAAGTGCAAGAGATATAAAACATATTTCCCTAGAAGTGGAAAGGTCTTGATGGAATGCAATTAGGGAAAAAACAAAAACAAAAACGAGTGCTTACTATGCACCTGCTATTATTCTAAGTGCTTTACGTGTTTCAGTGTATTTTATCTTCAGTGCAAACCAATTAGATGCATACTGCAATTAACCCCCTTTAAAGGTGAAGCAAGATCACACAGCCAGTAACTGGTTAAGCCAGGACTAGAACCCAGGCAGTCTGGCTCCAGAGCCTGCACCCTTACCTCCTGTGTCACACTGCCTCTGAGATAAGGTTGGAAAGATGGGCATCTCTTGAATATCAGTCTTACAATGTAAAAATTCCATCAGAACAGAAATCATACCTGTCTTCCTCACTATTACATCCACAGTGCCTGGCAAACAGTGGGGACTTGATAAATATTTGTTGCAAACGTGAATGGAAATACCTGGCAGAGCTGTCTCTCCAGTTTTTGAGTAGACTGTCCTGGGATGGGGGTGGACAGAATATTGCCTGGACACAGCAGTTCTCAGAAACTTCCTAAATCACTGGAAAGATGATAATCTAGTCCATCCAAAGGACAGTGACAGCACTCTCTTGGGGCGAAGATGAATTTGTCACAGTGAGAAAGGATAGAAATGCTATCATTTTATATCTTTCTAAAATAGCATTAAAATGTTTCATTGGTTTCCTGATGTCTCGGAACAAGTGTAGGTTAAGGGCTTTGGAGGCTGGCTGCCTTTCCCCTTCTCCCATGTTAAATCTGGCTGCATTTGTTAAGTCACCACATGCAGAAGTGACTTCCCTTTCCCCATCAAATGGTCCTGTGCCACCTGCCAATGATGAGAGGACTGTGCTTGAGCTGGAATCCATCTTGCTTACATGAGACATGAACCGCCTGTAACAGAATCCATTGAAAATTAGTAGCTAGGCCTGCACCTTATTTAACAGGTTTCTAGAAGAACCCAATGGAAGAAGATTCATCGGAAGGGAACCTTGCCAGGAACGTATTTGGAGTAGGAATTCAGCACTCTCATGGGTGCAGTGTGGTCTTCACTGACAGCTGCTCAAACACTGTGCCCTGGCTCTGCTATTCAAGGGGGGGGCCCCCCCAAACCAGAATTTATTTATAAAAAATTGTGTACTTATTCTTACATGTTTAAACTTCAGCCACCTTCAAAGTACTCTCCAGTCGATGCAATATACCTCTCAAGACCTTTTTTCCACTGCTCAAAACAGTTTTTTCATTAAATCATTTATTATTGTTATTCTGTTACTGTTGTCCCAATTTTCCCCCTTTGCCCATCCCACCCCCTGCTCTTGAACTCATTGATTTTGATGCCTTTTGGTGCTTCTGCCCCTTTTTGTTTCATCTCTTCCCCATCAGCAAAATGTTTCCCTTTGAGGACGTTTTTCATTCTGGAAACAAAAAACATTGGATGGGGTGAGATCAGGTGAATAGGGAGGGTGGGGCATGGGGGTCACGCTGTTTTGGGTCAATAACTGCTGAATACTCAGTGCGGTGTGGGCGGGTGTGCTTGTAAAATGGGCAAGTGCATTGAAAAAGTTAAAAAAAAAATTCACTGAAGCTGAACACAGCCTCTCACAACACCACCAGCTAGTCCACTGATACACATGCGTTCCTAGAACACTCACCTGGCAGGGGAAGCCTGTACTATAAGGGGCCGGCCCTCCAGATGATAATTCTGGTTTTTTTGAGTCTCCTTCTTATAAAGTTCTTTCTACTTAGAAGGTGCTTTGAAGGAAAGGGTAGTGACTGGGATCTGATCAGTGCAGGGATTGATGCTGACAGCAGACTACACCCCGTTAGCAAGAATGATAACGGCTTATGCAGGTGTGGCAAACAAGTCAAATTTCCTAACCATGTCTACATGCAACAGCTTCTTTTAAACCACCAATAAGCCTGGGAAGTATTTCTAGGATCTTCAGTTTATAGATGAAAATCGCAGAGATAAGATGCCAAGACTAACTTCCAGTCTGGTTCTTTTCTCATGCTGCTTCCACTTGAAACCATTACTATGACATTTGATGGAGGAGGCATAGTTCCTGTCGCTCCAACACCTGCTTGAACACACACACATCAGTAGAAGAAGGGGCATATGTTCTCTATATATGTCAGTTTCTTCCAACTACTGCATGACATCCCTTAGTATCTATTTATTGTATTTGACTTGTCTATATGCTAATGATGGATGTCTGTTAGCTCTAACCCCCATTATAAGAATCAAACAATATTCCAAAGAAAATTTCATGCCTGCCTTCCAAAGAACCTGTGTAAGAATTTTTCTGGCATATATCTTGGAATCTATTCTCTGAAATATATTTGTATATATTGACCTGGATGGAGTAAATATATTCTGGAAATGGGGTTACTGGGTCATATAGCAAACACATATTTAATTTTATCTTTAGCTACTTTTTTCATGAGTAGGTGTCAACATAGCACTTTTTAAAGGTGATATAGATGTCAGTGGTAATGTCAGGCTGGTGCTAAAGAGCTAGGGCTTTGCAGCAGCCTCCTAGTCGGCTCCCGACTCCTCCGCTGGATGTAAATAAAGGGATATTTGGTAGCACTCATCCCCTACTTTCGCAGTCTCCTTCTCGTTGCCAGTGGAGCTCTCCAATCTCTTGAATGGCTATTGTGTAGAAGGCTGCATCTCCTTAGGCTTTCTGGTTGACCAGGAGCTTAATCTTGTGCTTAGTATTATTAGCATACTTAAATCCCTGCCTGCCATTAATAATTTAGGACCCTGGCTCTATGCATGTCTGGATTTTTGGTAATGTGCGGGTCTAGGGACTGAGGAGGCTGTGTCTCTCCTGCCACTCACAAAACCAGCTTTATTTTGATACCTCTTTGCTAGTGTATCTAGGTCAAAACTTGGTTATGTTATTTCTACATCTAGGGAGAATGGAAGAACCCTTAACTGGCCATGGAGATTCTCCTTCCACATTTAAGGCTAGAAACGGGTATCTGGAGAGGAGCTGAGATGATGGTAAGAAGTAGCTCCAATCTCCCCCTGTATGTTGATTGTAGTGAGGTATCATGTCTGCATCTCCCTCTTTCACAAAATGCTCTGTGCACAAGCAAACAGAGGGCAAAATGGAAAAGGACAGGAAAGAAGAGGCTGGGAAGGGGCTTGCGAGGCAGTGTGCAGCTGCTCCAAAGAGGAGGGTTTCCAAGTCAACAGAGCAGGGATCCTTGTTCTCCCTCTGTTTTCTCCCTCTCCTCTTTCCAAGCTTGTTTCTGGGGCTTTTTCTCTTCTAGAGCAAAATCCTGACAGTGTGCCCTGTACTTGGGAAAGGATAATTACATCCGTATCCCTGGGAGAGACAGGTTTGCTGTCAGCAGGGAGGAGCCTGATGTGGAAGCACGAGGACCTAAGTGCTGCATGTGCAGAAACACTGACAACTCCTGAATTACCTCAGGGGGAGGAAATTTCTCTGACCAGAACTTTTCCCGGAGCTCCTTTTTACAGTGGCTCAAAGGATGACTTAAAAAATAATCACTTGCTCTTACCACGTGTCTCAGTTGGTTCGAGTGTTGTGCGGTTCACCAAAGGGTTGTAGGTTTGATCTCTGGTCAGGACACATCCCTAGGTTGTAGGTTCGATGCCTGGTCAGGGCACATGCATAGGTTGTGGGTTCAGTCCCCAGTTAGGGCACATACAGGACTGATCTCTCTCTCTCTCTCTCTCTCTCTCTCTTCCCCCCCCTCCCTCCCTCCCTCCCTCAGCAATAAAATAATAATAATCACTTTGCCAGTCTACTCAGCTATGTTCTCTTCCAAAGGAAGAGAAATGACTGAAAGCCCCTTAAAAGAAAGGAGTGTGCCCTAGTCCTCAGAGTGGTCCAGGACTTAGCACTGGGCCTGAGCCTTGGCAGGGAATCAGGAGAGACTGCAGAAACTTCCTGGTGCTCAAGGAAACACTGCATCCACAAGAGGGCCTGGGGTGATCATCAGGTAGGGCTTTCATGACCTATTTCCACCTCAGGGGTGAGGGAAAGTTCTCCATTATCTAGTGGGCAAAAAGCAGGTCCCCCAAACTCCAGACTAGGGAGGAGGAGACTGCAACATATTTTATGTTCACATGTAAGTATAAGCCATCACTGTTTTCTTCCTAAGCCCTTACTTTTGAAATGCAAATATGCTTTATGACACTATGCACATGGGACATGCCATCAGAAAGGATGATCCTACTAGATGCTCAGCCGTTAGAGATGGCAGGCCCACACGACTGCTCTCAGGCCAGATGGGACCCATGTCCCTGTCATACTCATGCCAAGAACAGGGGAGGAGCCTTGCTTATTTTTGACCAGACAAAAGGGAGAAGAGGAGGTTGATGCTTGGGAAAGGGGGGGCCACCATGCCCCCTCTCCCCTCAAGTGAAGACTCGCGAGAAGCACTGGAAGAAGCTACTAATGGAATGACAAGAGGGAGGCTGTGTAAGTCCAGCCAAGCCCTTCTGTTGTAGTGGGTCTTAACTACACGCCAAGATAAGATCTGAGCAGGTAAGAATTCAGCTTAATACAAAGAAGAGCTTTTTAACAAGCAGGATGGGATTTTTTAAAATCAGTTCTGGAAAGAGCTGCCGATAAGCATGCTGACATTTTCTTTGTTAGGCATGTTAAAGCAAAATCCCCATCTCTCTAAGTGATTCTAGAGAAAAAATATCTCTGCTTGGCTTTGGGTTGAAAGTTAAATGCTATATGATATCCTCTAATTCTAAAGTGATTATGTTTCTATAGATAAAAGTAAACAGTTCCTGAGTAAAAATGCTTCACACGACATCCTGCCTGGAAGCAATTATATAACATTCTGTTCCCTCTTCCCAGCACCCCCAGGGATGCAAACAGCCTTCTCTCCGCTGCATGGTTGTTCCTGCCTAGTCTTGGAGTTTCTGTCCTCCAGATACTGTAAGGCAGTATGGACACAGCAATATCAGCTGTTTCTCCATCCACACCATCTGAGAAGAGAAGCAAAGGGGACCTTCTTATTCTGGAATTTCCCTGTTGTTCACCATAGGAACCCAGTCACCAAAGAACCTGCTCTAAGCAGGAAGTCAGAGTTTCCCCACTCCTACAACGGACTCATTTTCTCTGCCCCCAACTCCGTTTATGACATGATTTGTAGGAAACTCAGGCCTTTCTGACCTTTACTATTTTTTAAATAACTGAGGGTGGATCTAATCAGCTCTCCTCACCCTCAAACACCATTCTTTTCTTGACCAGGTGAGGAGAAGGCCCTTCTCCTCAATGCCGTGAAGTCATGGACAGGGTCAAACTATTGATGAAAACTAGTGGTGGTTGTAGTTCTTCCCTGGTTTTAAGTAGATCACACCCATCCCAGACTTTTTTTTTTTTTTTACATACAGTGTTGCAAGCTCTAACATTTACTTTATATTCCAGTTTCACATAGCCGTCACAATGACTGTAAGAGTAGGTACACCCTATACTGGAGTCCTTCTCCCTGACTTTCCCTTGGGGACCCTGGGTTAAGAGGAAACCATGACTGGTCTGATCGTGGGCATTTCAGAATCTCAGTGTCTGCACTGTGCTCACTTACCCCCTGGGCGTGGGCAATGAAACATCACAAACAGCACTAACAGGGGCGTGTTTAATCAAAGAGCACGTAACTAACATGATGTTTCACCCTCTTTTTCTAGTTTGCTCTCTCTCTCGTGTCATCATTTTGTAGTTAATGCCAAGTTCATCTCCGCATGCACATCCATGCAGAGGCCTCAGGAAAGAAGGGAGCACAGAGGCTGCCAGACAGCCTTCATCAGTTATTCATGTTTCCTTCTCCTTGGAGGTCTCCTCCGATAATTTTACATTTTCTTTATGTATTCCAGTCATGGGACAGCACCTGCCCATGTGCACTAAAATGTTTCCTGATGAATTTGAATTTTTTTATACGTGGCACCAGTGATCATTTGAATCCCTTGCCCTACCTCCTACAGTGAGCCTCAGTGGGTCAAAGGCATACCAAAGTTACAGAATCTTACATAAAGGCAAGGGGATAGGTGAAGACTAAAAGTTTTCTTCACTCTCTGTGCACATAATTTAGTACCTAATTATATATTCTTTTATAATGTTCTAGTTACTTCAAGTGGGTTTGTTCTGCTTTTCCATTAACTTTATCACAGAGGTCCTTTAGGGTAGAGTTTTCCTTTATTGATTTCAGTCCTTTTCTACCCTCCCCATCTCTCACTCTACCCCTAAACATGAAAGTCAAATCACAGGGGCTGGGCTGGTCTGTCCTCTCCTCTGTGCTCAGGACACGGCAGTAATGAGGTGTGAGAGCAAGAGCACTTGAAGGGCAGTGGGACACCTGTGTTTCGGTGCCTCATCGCCTTCTCGCTGGCTAGCTCTGTAACATCGGAACAGCCACCTGCCCTCTCCGTGCCTGTTTCCTCATTGACTAAATAAGGGCACTGAGCTGCTGCTCCCTGATGTTCCTCCAACCCAGTGAGTCTAACTTTGTTACAAGGAAAGGGGTCCGTCATGAAGAAGTCCTAGCTGAGACTGGACCCTGTATGTGGTTGGCGGACCAATGGCTGGAGACAAAGGCTGTAGCCCTGATTTTAGAAACAGACTAGAAGCATGTTCCCAGCCTTGCCTTACTCCCAGGGGTGTCTCTTTGCCCTCCAGAAAATGCTATGAAGGTGGCAAATACATGCACCCACGAGAGGTTCTAAGAGGCATCATACCTAGTATGTGAGCTCCACAGGACCACAGAATTTCAAGGGAAGACCAGAGGCAATGATATCCTTCTGAGGAGTGAATTGTAAAAGGCAACCTTGATAACTGCCTGGTATCAATCTAATCAACTGAACTAATTATTAAAAGCTAAAAGCTTATATTCCCCAAAAGGGAATTGATAGATGCATACGTACCTGCCCCTACAGGAACCCATCATAATTCAACATGAGTTAAATGTACCATTAAAGTATCCACAGAGCTAATGGGATTTTGTTGGGGTTTGAGGTTTTTTCAAGAGTTGTTTAAATTGCCTCTATCGTGAATGACTTCCTGAATTAAAAATTAAATGGACTTTCAAGTATCTACTAATTAGATATATCTATTATTGAAGTGGAGACAACAACAGAAATTCACCTTAGAAATCTTTTATTTAAAGGAATACAGTACATCTTCAAGATTATCAACATTTCGTTGATAAATTTAGATATAGCAGCTTTTAGGGATAAAACAGTCAATGGGAATTTTCTTCTGTGGTTCTTTCCTTCTCAGATTTTAGTCTTAAAATGTACCTTAGCTTTTTATCCTTTCGAGTTCTTTAAATACTTGAATCTCAGAAAATCCCATTATGAGATTCTGAAATTGATGTAGAGAGGGGGTAAGTGATGGTAAACTGCCAGACTTAGCAAGCTGAGATTTTCAGGGCACGGCAGGGCAAGGCTGAGCAAGGCACAGCAGAGCAAGGCATGGGAGGGCAGGGCAGGCCAGGACAGGCCAGGACAGGGCCCGGCTCCCCTTGCCCTAATTCACTAATTAGGCTAGAAATAGCATGGCATGTGCATGAAATTCTGTCAGAAATGCAAGGAGCTTCCTGATTGGGGGGTGTAGCTGCTTCACTTTGGGCCTCTTTTAGGGAGAGAACAATGTTTATGCTAATCAGACTCCTCTCCTGGCTCCAAGCGGATCCCGGATCCCGAGTGTCTTCTCCCTTTCATCCAGTGTGTCTTCAATCATTCCCTTTTCAGGTAACCCACCCAAATCCACCCTATTGCTTTGGGCTCTTTCACCCCATTCCATGCTCAACAGAACACACTGATTTCCCCACTTTGCTGTCTCTAGAAACAAGGCGAGGGCCCTTTTCATTGTATAGATCTTACCGCCACACTTTCCGGGGGGGAAGAAAAGGATGTGTGTTGGGGGGGGGTGACCAAAAATAGAACAGATGGCAAATTTAACCAAGTTTCAGAATGACATAGGGACAATAGGTAGCAACTGTGTTTAGAGGACTCACTGTGTGCTGGGCGTTGTGTCTGTCTGTCTATGTGTATATCATCCTGGTCCATGCTCTCTGCCATCCTGAGGGGCAAGTATGATTGTCCTCATCAGTGGAGAAACAGAGTCTCAAGAGGCTGTGTTGTTTGTCCAATGGCAAACAAGAAGTTAGTAGCTGAATTGAGTGTTGAGTCTGATTTAACAACCCATGCTCATAACTGCTATACTGCTTTCTTTCTAAAAAAAAAAAAAAAAAAAAAAAGGCAAGCAAATGGAAATTATGTAACTTCTAGTGTCTGCCTGAGATGGTCACCGGAAGCCTTCTCTTCCATTTCTTCCTTCACTGCACGTCTTTCAGATGTCCCCCACCATCCTTGACTCCACGTTGAAAGACATGCTGTCACCTATCTTGACAAAGGTCCACGATCTTAGTACATAGGCCCACCTTGGTATTCGGGCCCCAAAGTAGGACCCCTTGTCTCAAGTTGTCTGTTCGGAGCCCTGAGAACGTCATTTAAGAGAATCGCATCCCTCAGCCTCTCTCCCATCAAGGGATGGTCATCGTGGGCCATTTTCTTACAATCTCCACATCTTCTCTGTTTTTCCTGCCAGCCCTCTGGGTCACGTTCTCATTGCTGACCAACCGCCTGCATGTGCGGCAACCTACTCACCTCAAAAGAGCTCCCTGCTGCTGGCTTTAAGGACAGGAGAGAATGCAGACCTGGAAAAGAATGGCACATCCATAGAATATAAATATCAGGGCCTAGAACAAGCCTGAGGGCTTGGGGTCGAGTTAGAGAAGTGGTAAAGTCCTTAACAGCCAACTAGGGCACTTTGGATGTTGAAGCCTAGAAAGAAGAGTGGGTTGAGTGTCCAAAGGATCTGCTTCTACCAGAAGTAAAAACCAGGTCAGAAAGAGGCATGTAAGAACAGTTACGGTCTTTACAATCAGTCATGTTCATGGCCCCAGAGAACACCTTTGACCAACACCAGGAACAGCCATATCCTGACATCATTGCATCACATTGTTTTCTTCTAAACCTTTTTAACGTAATGTGCTTTGAAATGAGGTGTAGGAATAGTTGTGACATACGATCTGTTTATTCATCCAGTCCTACATTCAAGACCTGCTTCTTGAGCACCTTTCCTGAGCACAGTGTAAGGACTGGAGGAAACCAGGTGACCCAGTCATTGCCCTCAGGGAGCTTATAGGGAGGGGGTTTGCTTGTCTCTATAGTCTAGTACCTGCAATGAGAGATGGGAAATTTGGTGAATTAAGAAACAGAAAGAAGATATAAATGTATCAACGAGAGAAGTGTGGCCAGTGCTGAACATAAATGAGACAGTGACATCAGAATAAGGCAGCTGAAGCTGCCTGTGGCCCTTGCTGTCACTCATGGGCATGGCTGCGGGCTGAGACCCACTAGCAGTTGGTGAAGCACAGATGGGCAGCCACGACTCCTGGGGACATAGGTTCTGAGGATTTGTCTGAATCTGGACTCCAGATACACATCTGCTCCCAAACTTACCTTGACTTTTAACCTTTAAACCTTAAGCCTTTAAACCTTTCCTGGGCCCATGAATTCCCATGGCCAGTTTCTGGGTCCTTCCGGACTTGGCATTCTGCAGATGCAGCATGACGTCGTGGCAAGGGCGTTTGCTTTGGGGGCTGGGAGAGTTGGGCTCAAATCCCTTTCTGGTTAGGTAACTTACTAGTCTGGTGTCACTGGGCAGCTGAGTTAACCCTACAGCCTTGAGGAGAAGCTGGACCCCTAAAGCCTCTGCAGTTGGATGGGGTGCTGAGTGAAGGCTCAGTGATGCCAGGTCCCTTCCCGTGTCTCAAGGACACATAGCCAACATTTTTCCAAGGCCACAGAGAAAATCAATCGTAGATCCAGAACTGAGTGTAGGTCTCCTGTCCACACTCTGTAGACTCTCTACATGAAGATACTTTTCACCTGGGGTGAGCATCAAAGATAAAAATTAGCTCAAACTTCCCCAGTGAGTGCCCATTTGATGATGCAATAATTGAAATCTAAAACTGCACTTATGAAGGCAGCGCCCCACTTTCAACCATGCTGCTTGCAACAGAGTGATCCCTGAAATCTCAGGGAAGTGCCGTCTTAGCTGCCATGCTCCAGGGAATAGGGTTTAGAATTTTCCCAACTTTGCGTAAACCTGTGAAGAGCCAACGTCCACTCATCTCCACATTCCAGGCCTTCTGGGAGGTTTAGTGGTGCTCCGCCTGCTTCTTTCTGCTTACAGTTAATGAAGACAAGGGCAAGGAGCAAGAGCAAACATAGCTGTTGATCCTGTCCTCTCACAGATCCAAAAAATAACATTAAAATGGGGTTTCCCGTGCCTTTACTAAGGATTTTAGAAATGGAAAAGGGGTGAAATATGGAAGATTTGCTTTAATGATCAATTGAAATAAAGCAAAAGATAATGTGTAGTTCACACATTTTTAATTTCCCAGGAGCTCTGAGGGCAATCAGCCATTATCAGACATACCAGACATTATAACAGTAGCTCTGGGGACTGGGCTAGCATTCATTGAGCATTTACTCTGTGTCAGGTTTTGTATTGTTGCAAACAACTCCAGGAACTAGGTATTATCATTCACAATTACAGAGGATAAAACTGGGTCTTAGAAAGCTGAGGCATTTGCTGAGATAAAATAGGTGGCTAGTAAGTAGTCGAGTCAGGACTCCAGTCTGGCCATGACTCTTTCTAAATCTTATAAAGTATCTTCCTCATTTCGGCTCCTTTCTGGTTAAATCAGGAGACTATCACTATAGTGGTCATAACCTCAGGGCTGAAAGGGGCTTGCTCTGGTGTTCAGGCTTTGGGGTTCCCCCAGTGAGAAGTGCAGTGGTCGGATCGGTGACCTCTCAGAATCTTTCTCCTGTCAATGAAGAACAGCTGTGAACTGCATCAGGGCTGTCACTGCTTTTCAGTAAACAAATGAAACAGTTGCCAGTAATCCTGAGGAGGAAATGAGTTTGCTGATGGATATGGTTCAGTCCTGACTTGGGAATAAACAGGGGAAATCTTAATCTCTTTCCGCATTTGGTTAAATATCACAAAGCCTTGTGCAAATTAGACTTGGGACCCACGCCTGACCGGTCTGCTGTCTGATTTCTGGTAGCACCTGCTGCCTGCCCTTCTCGTTGCACAGGTTTTTACTGGGAATGGCCATGTGTTCAGTCTTGAACGCGGCCTTCCAGGCCTCTCTGGACTCCTCGGCCCAGGAGGCCTGGGCGGAAGATGAGCTGAGGCTTAAGTCTGTAAAGGAAGGGCTGAGAGGTTGAAACAGATCCTGCCAAGATCAGGTCCCCAGATCTGCCGATGCTGGGATGTGAAGGCTCCTCATAGAGCTACAAGGAGATGTATCCTGTCTCCGTAGGATGGAGGGCGGCTTTTCTCTGCAGGCAGTGAAGGAACTGAGCTAGATCTCTGAGAGGTATCACAGATAAGCAAGAGGTGGGCCAGTGGGAGAATAGAAACATTCAGTAAAGGGAAAGCCACATGCACAGAGGATGGAGAATTTTTAAAGGAATGGTTAAGATGGCATTTGACTAAAATATCCAGGACCATCCTAGTCCTACCAAGACCCACCCAGTCATTCCTTCCCACAGGGTCCTCAAGGGAAATGTATGCACAGAGGAAGAGAGTACAGTCAGCAAAAATACAGTAGATGCTTTCTCCATTGGAAGCTTTGGCTCTGCTCCCCAGTGCGGGACTCCAGACAGAGCTGTTTGTGCCTAAAGTGAAGGAAGCCTGGGCCCAGGTTTAAAGCTGTCTGAGTGGTCTGCATCCGCCCTGGCCGACAGAAATATAGTCCAAGCCACTTACGTATTTTTTTTTGTTTTCTAATAGCCACATTTAAATGACATAAATAGAAACAAGTGAAATTACGTTTAACAATGTATTTTATTTAACCCAAAACATCTAAAACATTTCAGTAGGTAATCAATTTCAATATGTAATCAATATAAAAATTATTGAGATAGTTGACATTTCTTTTTTGTACAAAGTCTTCAAAACACAGTGGGTGTTTTGTACGTGGAGGTCATCTCAGTTACCAATGGAAGTACATGGTCTGCACTTAGATTTTATAAAAGTCATAGTTGGGAAACTAGGTTTACCTGCCAACTTGTTCCAACCATGCTTAACTTTTCCAATCACTGAATCTAGTATGTTTTTAAATTTAAATGTAAATTAATTAAAGTTAAATAACATGTTAAACTCAGATACTTGCTCACAGCAACCGTATTTTAATTTCTCAGTAGCCAGTGATCACAGCCGTGTTTCAGTTTCTCAGTGTGGCCAGTGGCTACCATGCTGGGCAGCTCGTGTCTCTGTCATTGCCTCATATCTGACCATAGCCCTCCCCCCAGGAGGGGCGTCTCAGATGTGCAGCCCCTTTGGAGGAGCCAGCAAAGGGAGTTCAGAGGGTGAGGCTCTGAGCCTCGTGCAACGTACAGATTTCCAAATCCCAGTCCTAAAAACTCTGGTAGTTTTTCTTTTCAGATCAGATTTTCAGCTTCTGCAGAACTAGATTAAGAATAATACTAGCAACATTTATACATTGAATTTCTGCTCTGTGTCATTGTAGTTGATGCTTTTTGTTACTCAGAGAGGTCAAATGACTTGTCCAAGGTCACACAGCAGGTAAGTGTCAGGTCCAAGATTCAAAACCAAGTTTTTCTGGAACACTGATGCTGCCCTGCCTCCCCACATGGCCAACGCCACAGTCTCAGCATTAGAATTGACAACTTGTGGTAATGCCTGAGCTTGCACTTAGTCCACCTGTCACAGTTATGGTCATATTAGAAGAAGATGTAATTTCAGAGGGTGCCCTTGGCATACCAGTCCTTGACCACATCCGGCATTAATGGTGTTCTCAGCAAAGAGCATCAATGCAATTATTGTCCTGGAATGAATGTATCTCCTCTCCCGTTGTCACAGGTTCCTAGCTCTTCCTAAAAGCCTTCTGAGGCTGACTTCCTGCAGGACCATCATCTGCTGGCCTCTAATGGATCTGAGCTGTGTTCATTAGGCAGCCTGCCAATGAGCGGTTGAGAGGGGAGGAGAGGGAGACAAAAGCCTACCTTTGAGCTAAAGGTTAACTTGTAGTGCTTTTAAAATACCTGACCACTGACTACATTGTATTAACATCGATGCAGATGTGAGGAAATGCCATTGCCTAGCTCCATGCCTCCTTCCTTCTGGGTTCTGGAGGTGTAGCTCCCTTCCGCTCTGTGATATGCTTTCAGGAAGGGGGTACCGCTTAGGCCACAGGCTTCAAACGGCATTTTACCTGGTGTTTTGTAAAACAGCCTGTGGCTTCTGACCTAACAGGCTCCCACCCACCAGCCCAATGCTTTGTCTGGCAGCATAGCTGAGCCTGGTCCAGGAGACCCTGAGTGATACAGCAGCCTGAGACTACCCACAACCTAGAGCTGGATACAACCCCATAAGGAAAACAGGGTCTGGGAGGGCATGCCCGATTTTAGGTGCTGAGTCATTCCCAGGGCAGCAGAATGAACACCAGCCAAGGGCTAGTCTAGGAAGGAGCGGGGGCAGCAGGAGCAATTAGGGGAAGGGGAGTAGAAATTAACGTGAAGAAATGCCTAAAATGAGGCAGTAAAGGGAATGTTGTCTCGGGGGCAGGGTTTCTCAGTCTTGGCACTGTTCACGTTTTAGTCTGAATAATTCCTTGTTGTGGGGTTGGGGACTGTCCTGTGCATTGTAGGGTGTTTAAGCTGCATCTCTGGCCTCTGTCCACTAGATGCCAGTAGTCAGTCTCCCACATACCCTCTAAAATCGTGACAACAAAAAGTGTTACCAGAAATTGCCGTATGTCCCCTGGTTAGAAGCCACTGATCTAGAGCCACACAAGTCTTCAAGTCCAAGCCTGTGACTCACTGTGGATGACCTGGGCTGGCCCCTCAAGCCCTCCAAACCACAGTTCTCAGCTCTGAAAAATGGGAATACCGACGTCAGGTGCTGCGAGGTTTAAGTGAGATAGTAGATACAAAGGGTTTATTAATAAAAAAGCCTAGATAGTTTAGGTGAAGAGTTTAGGATGTACATTATAGTCACCAAAATAAGCCTGCTGGCAGTAGAGTGTTATCATTCCCACTGTGGAAGATTTCCCCAGAGTGGCTGCAGCAACCCTCCCGGTCCCACGTGCTCTTCCCAACCCTTGTTGCCCTCCCAGCAGAAGGAGGATTCTGTTTCCTCCGAATCCAGGGGACCCTTGTGACGGCCTTAGTGAAGAGAATGAAGTGGAGGGGATGCTAAGTGATCTCTCAGCTTCCCCCGGCTCTCTCTCGGACACAAGCTTGGGAGCTCTGAGCCATCCTATAAGAAACCTACTTACCTGAAGCCCCAAGCTAGGCAGACCACAGGGAGAGACCATATGCAGAAAGAGATGGGTAAGGAGCCCCAGCACCCAGCCCTGACTAAGTCTTCCCAGCCCAGGTGCCAGACGTGTGGATGAATGGGGCTTCTGGTGACTTCAGCCCCAGCCTACAAGCTGACCCCCTTTCGACGCTGAGCAGAGCAGATCTGAGCTTTACCTGCTGAGCCTTGCCCAAATTGTGGAGGCTCGAGCAAAGTAAATGTTGCTTTAAACATTTAGTTTGGAGTTGGTTTATTGCACAAAAATAACTATAGCAACCATCTGACAGGTGAGAAAACTGACTATCAGGACGTTATATAGCCAGTGAGTCTCCAGGCTGGAACTGGAACCAAGGATTGTCTGCCTCTGAAACGGCACAGTTTTCCTTTCATGATACTTGTTCCCAAGACAGCAAGGGGGTGTCCTGAGAGGTGGGAATCCCGGACTCGGCAGAGGAGAGCACCAGTAAGGTCCGTGAACAGGTGAGCTACACAGAACTCAGCCCATCTGCACTCAGAGGAGAGGAGTGTGGCAAACACAAGACAGGCCTCAGCCCTAGTGAGTCTGGGGCAGTGGAGGGATCCCCCAAACAGACCAAAACAGAAGATTCATTTTCAAAGCAGAAGCACAGGTAAGGGCTGGCCATTAACAAAAGCGTGTTTCACAGCACAAGGCTGTTCAAATACCAAGTGCCTTGGGTAGGGATGCATCCTGGGCTAGTGGTTCTCAACCCCCACCACACACATCTCCTGGAGAACATCTGAGAATCTCAACGGGCAGAGTGCTGTGCCCTATGACCTTCGGGGCAGAACCCAGGCATCAGTATTGTTGAGGCTCCCCCAGGTGATTCCAGCATGCCTCCAAGTTGGGGTGGCTGCAGGTCCGGCCAGTTCAGCAGAGCCTGCTATCAGGGCAGGTGGGCTGTGGAGCCTGGAAAGACAAGGTTTGAGCATTAGCCACAATTTGCTGATTTGCTTTATGAACCTGCAAGGTAAATGAAAAAAATCAAACTTCATTTGGCTTCCAGGGAAGATGAAGACTCAGCAGATTCAGGCATTTGTGGAGGCCCCATTAATATGCTGCTTGGCAGAGGCCCTGTTTGATTCACAGGCATGAATTTAGGCAGGTGGGAGTGTGTTGCCTGTGCCGCAGGAAGGAGGGCTCTTCTCCCTGGCTGGTGGGTAGAGGAGAGGGACTGTCCCTCCTTACAGTACTGAGAGGGGACAGACAGCTGAATACTTGACTTTCCTCACCTGTTGCCTGAAGGAGGTTGGCCACTGCTGACAACAAACAGGAAGGGGTGGAAAAGGGGTTGGTGGCGGAGCCAGTCCGACCTGGATTTGAACTCTGGTTCCCTCTGTTGACATGGCCTGAGAAATTGTTCAGTCTCTCCAAGCTTCAGTTGCCTCCTTGGCCAAATGAGAATAGTCATAATGTTGTCAGCGTGAAGTCATAGAGGAGTGGGCAAGAGTAGGTTTACAGTCGTAATGCAAGTAAATAATACAACATTAATAAATAATAAAGCTAGAATGAACTCTGTGTTTCGCATGCTCACAACTGGAAACCTACTTACGCTCACCCCTGTGTGTGTGCTCGGGAAGGACACTTAGTAATGCAGGTTGCATTCCCTGCTCACTTGTGCCTTCGTTCATGCTTTCACGCTGTCATCATTCATCTCCTTTTTCCCTTCACACCTCCCTACCCCTTCTTTTTTGGGGGGTTGTTAGGAATGAGAAGCAGGTGCCCTGGAAAGAAGCCCATAGCAATGCATTGAGTAGAAGCTTCTCCATCTGTCCAAACCCTCTCACCCTCTCTACTTGGTGAGCTCCTGCTCAGGAGACAGCACCCACGTCACCTGCTCTGGAAGCCTCCCATCATCCCTTCCATCTGTGTAGGAGCCCCTCCTCTCTGTTCCCACACCCCTGTGCTTCCCTCTGTGACAACATCCATCCCCCTGGACCAAAATGGCCCATCTACATGTCTGTCCTCTCCATAGGCTGTGGGCACTCAATACAATTTCTGCTGAACACATTATTTAACAGGCCAGGGTCACTTCCCTTTTCTGGGCCTCAGTTTCCCTATCTGTGAAAGGCATGGGTTGGAATAGCACAACCCTTGCCTTTCCATGTCTCTGTGGAGCAAGAGAGCAATGAGAAGAAAGAGAAGAAACTCAGACAAATCAACTAAGTTAGGAAATGGTGACAAGGGGGCACTAAGTCATCACTAAGGGATGCAAGTTAACTGGACCTTGGTGTCTTGAGGTGAGCAAAGCAGTGGCATTAAGCCTGTGACAAAAGCTTACCAGGCTGCAATGGTCAAGATGGTTCAAGGTGGGTCAGAGAAATTCATATTCTTCAAAGAGGGACAGGTGAAGTCCAGGCCTTTTCAGGAAACAGAGCCAAAGAGAAGCAGGACATATGGCTGGGTGAGATGGAGAAAGTTTGGGGTAAGGAGTCAAGACCCAGGAACCCCGTGGACAACACTGGGGGCGCTGAAACTCAGGAAACAACATGCCGTCCACAGCAGCCTGTGGGACTCAGCCCCAGACTGGACTGGCCAGAAGCATGTACACTACGCAGACTCTGAAGCCCCCTAGGTTGCTTCTGTCTTGCCAGGTCCCTGGGGACATGTAGGAGCTTGGCAGAGAGGGAGCCTGTGAGGGACGGGGGTGGGGCTCTGCAGGCTCCACTGTGAGGAGCTGGGGTCTGAGAGCCAGTGTCTCTGGGGAACATGCTCGGTGCACAGCCCTGCAAAGCCTTCCCCCGAGAAGCAGCCTTTCCCAGAGCACGGCTGTGCTGTCGCATCCCAGCGCGGGCCTGTGCCTGCCCCTCACCCCAGCTTTTACTGTGACACACACTGACAAGCCTTACCTCAGAGACTCACAGACACACAGGTGCTTCCTTTCCATTTGGTTGACATTTATGGAACACCTATGTGCCAGACATCGGGGTCTGTAGAGGAAGAAACTACAGAGCCTGCTGCCCTCTAGGAGCTCAGAGCACACACTCACATTAGCACACAAAGGCACAGCCCAGACCCGTGTTGTGTGATGCGTGCATGCCCACAGCTGCGTATGGCTCCCTGTATACTCCCATAGAGGCACACACGCAGAAAGCCGTGAGTGGTTATGTGTGCACACACCTGCACACTGGGGTCCCCACAGAGAGAATCCCAAGAGATGAGCAAATGGAGCCTGTGGGTTCCCACCCCCCTTAGCTTAGTCAGCAGGTTGAAGCATTCGTGAGCCCTCTTCCTGGGTGCATGCCCGATGGAGAGGCATTGCTCTGCCCTTATGCCCACCAGAAGCCTTCCAGTCTTTTACAGGGACTTTCCTTGATGGCAACATTGTGAGCTGGCATATATGGAGATTCAACTAATAAATTAGATACTGCTTGTAATAATGAATGGCTGGTTGATATTTGCTTAAGTGCCCTAAGGACTCAAACCCCAAATCAGAAGTTTTAGACCTCTGCCTCTTTCCCCACACCACACACACGCACGTGCATACCATACACACACGTGCACATGTGCACACAAACACGGCTGCATGCAATGGCATTTCAGTCATGCTGGGAAGTAGTCTGCTCCTCTGTTTCTTTGCCTTCCACGAAGGAAGCTGGGCATGTGATGGGGTTGTAGGGACTATAGCCTCAGGAGCTTACCTGGCGGTATCTCCTGGGAAGAAAGAGTGGAAGAGTGGCTGGAGTGAAACCCCACTGCTCTCCTACCCCTGGGGAGAGGACAGAAGGGTCTGCACTCAGAGACTGAAAACTTTAATTTCTCTACTCAAGTCCCCACTCTTTGCCAGCCACAGTCCCCCTTGAGCACGTTCTGTGAATCCACCCACATCCGGGTCAAAGGTGAGGCTAGAATTAGGAGTGGGAGGGAGACCGAGGCAATGCTGGTGCTGAGACCACCACCCTCCCTCCACTGTGCTCTGCCACCCACTCAGCCTTTGGACACTGGCAGGTGCACAGAAAACGGAGGTCGTGGAGGACAGTGGCTGTTCCCAGGCATGACTATTCTTGGAAACACAAAACATGTCAGGTCGTCTTTCACCCCTCGGCCTTATTACTAGCACAGAGGACACTCCCTGTTTTAAACACCTGGCTGAATGTTGTCCCTCTGGGGCTGGGTTTTGTTTTTTTTCAGGGAGTGGCTTGAGGGCCATCTGGGGACAATGGAGGTCACCCCATCCTTGCTAAGACAGAGTTCGCAGCTGCATGGCTCAGGCTGACTTCTCCTTTGAGGAAACGAGGTTCCTTCTACCCCAGTAAATGTCACTAACAGCCCCAGGCTGGGCTCTTGGCTCTCTGCCTTGGGCTACGTACACACCCCTCTCCTAGTTCTTCACCAGTCCAGTCTCTATAGGCCTTTCTGGGATCATTCTGCGCTTACTGTCTAATGAAGGCTTCTCTTGGTTAAGAACCTCATAGTGATGCTTTCTGTTCTACACCGAGCTTCAAGGTCTCCAGAGACTGGCCATCAGGGATGTCATTGGCCTCAGCTCTGGACTAGGACATCAGCAGCCTGACCAAGAGAGTGGACAGGGCACATGAGAACCCCCACCCCCAACTTCTGAGTCCTGGAGGTTTAAGCCCCGAGGGTGAGTAGAGCCTGGGAAGTCCCATCAGTCCTGCCAAGGAGACCAGCCCTGGTCCGAGGTGCAGTCTGAAGGAGGAGCATGGTGGTGTCAGGCAGGCCCAGGTAGAAAACCCCAAGGGTCCTAAGGAAAGGGAGATTGCCCTAAGCCTAGTGTGGGTAAATCTAGTCCAGTTAAACTATCCGTATTGCAGCCTCACACAGTCTCATAGGGGCTATTCCTCAGTCATTTCCACATACCTCTTGGGGACACACAGAATAACTGATACTCTTCTGAGCCTCCCCGGGACCCAGGAATACAGAGGGGGTTGACTCAGGTTCTTTCTGCCCAGGGTCTATTATTCCTCTCTTCCACCACCCCAAGCTGGATCAATGTAGAGGAACCAGAGCATACCGCTCCCTTCCCAGGCAACCCTCCCATCCCTGGAAGCAATCATAGGCTCCCTCTGGACCCCAGCATTCTGTTCTCTTACTCTCCTCTCTGGGTCTCTCCCTCCAGTTTATGGACAGGCCTATTTGTTGTTTAGGCCTAGATGTGTGCTCTTGACCCTCTAAGGCCTTTTTTTCCCTTTAAAGCTATTGTCTCATTGATTTTGAGTCTGTGATGGAATTCAAAAGCTGACCATTGACTCAGTGATAAGACATCGCTGTCATGGTAGCCTGACCTCAAAAGCGGCTGGTAAAGGATGCCCTGGTCCCTGCTGATCCCTTGGTGGGCATGCAGGAAGGCAGAGTGACACTAGGTACTTAGAGCAAAAATACACCTGTTACGGCTTCATGGTATCATCCTGTCTTGTGGGTAAGAAACAAACCCTAACCCAAAATAAAGGGCTTTCTGTGGGATAACAGGAGCACGTCCAGTGTGGTGCAGGAACAGAGCAAAAGGGACACCTAACTTTTAGGCAGCCTCGTAAAGGTGGCAAGTGACCCACAACTGGGTCTTGAAGGATGAGCAGGAGCTAGTCAAGCTGGCACGGGGACAGCATGTGTAAGCATGGCAGGGAGGTGGCAGGAAGCATGACACGAGGAAGGCCAGTCCTGGGATAAACTTTGCAGCTGGGAGTCTGGGCCAGAGTTCCAGCCACACCACTACCCCACAAGGCATCCTCAGGAGACTTGCTTTCCTCGCCCCGCCCCTGCTCCTTCATTAGCAAAATGACAGCCCTTTGGGAGGGTGACTCAGACCTGGCCTCAGGTTCTGAAGCAGATATGAGAAAAGAACGTCCCTCACTCTTTGCAAATCCTGAGACCCAGCTTGGGTTCAACAGAAATGTGCGCTGTGGTTTATTAGTGATGTCGGCCAATGTGCAGGGGAACAAGAAACTAACACATGCTAAATCTTCAGTGTCCATGGGCTAGTGGCTAACAGGGATTAAATATTAGCTAATGGGCATGAAATGAGACAACGCCTATAAAAATACTTCCCACGGTGTTTGACACACGGGGGACTGTGAGTGTGAGTCCTCTCCTCTCTAGGAGCTGTTTGGCCCAGGGATCACTCAGCAAGGGGTGAACGAACTCCTGTGTGACTTTCTTGGGAGCCCACGCATTCTGCCTGGATCCAGGACCCCCACCTCTCCCCACTCTGGGCCCCGAGCTGAACTGAGGTGGAGCACCAGGTAACATGGAAAAGGGAGGGGCTGAGGCAGGTGGCCGAGGGGCCAGGCAATGGACTCTAATGGCTGGTAATTGCTTTTCCAATTGGCCTTCAAGTTGGAATAATCTCATTACATGAGTTACTGAACCCTGTGACTCGGCCTGAGAAAATGGAGTTATGTGCATCTATTTCTTCTCATAAAGGCCTGTGCAATGCACACACTTACCTCCATAAAAGCCTTTCTGCAAAGGGTCTCCTGCTTCCTGGGCTGTCCTAAGTGTGGGACGGGAGAGCCAGTGGGACAGAAGAGTCATTAATTTTTGAAAAAAAAATCAATAAAAGGAACATTTTTGTACCCCTAGTTGTTACACTGGCATGGGTGTGTACGTGTCTACTTTGTTTGGGAAAGTGTCCCTGCAAGATGGGACTGTTGTTTGAAGGACCCCAGGCTGGTTCTTCTGCGCGTACCCGTAGAACCCTTCCATATGGCGACATCTCTTTCTCTGTCGCTTCACTGCCGTTGTTGCAGCATCTCCTGTCCTGAAAGAAGTCATACCAGGACTTGGCCTCTAACACACGTCTTTCAAAACCACTTTGTTTCTCTGCGGCCAGGTTCCCCAGTGAGACTGCGGGGCAGTGGCACCTGTTCAGTGGCCTTGCGGAGCTCTTGTGAGAACCAGATGAGCTCTGGGGTCCCCCTGAGGAGGAGCAAGACGAGCAACTCTGAGGCAGGACTGTGTTCGTACCAGTGGGTCCCTAATCTGGCTGCATGTTGGGGTCAGCGGGGATCTTCGAAAAACAATGAATGCCTGGTGCCCACCCTCAGATATTCTGATATATTTAGGTGTGGGGTACGACTTGAGCATCTAGATTTTTAAATGCTCCCCAAGTGAGTGCAATGTGCAGCAAAGTTCGGAAACCACTGGGACAGATTGAGACTTCCTTTTGCCCTCCCCATAACAGCCACCTCCAAGTTCCCTGAAACGTCGAGAGATGCTCCTGCCAGAAACATCTTAAGACTCTGTTTGGTACCCTGCCAAGAACTTTCTCGACACTTTGCTCCATAAACTGTTTCCTGATGAACCATGAAGGCGCTTAAAAAATATCTCGCAAGCCAGACTGTACAAGTGGTTTTATTCCCCAAATGCATAGATTTAGTCCACCTACGAGAAGTAAAAAGCAGAAGGTTAATGTCTGTGCTCCAAGAAGATGAATCTAAAATCCTTTCCCACTTAGCCCCCACCCCATTTACCCCAGAAGGGGGCTTACTTCCTAAGTGGATGTGAGAACAGTCCTTGCTTTATAAAGAAGAATTTTGAGAGCTAGTTCAGGTTCAGCAGGAACATGTGCTGTGATCTATTAGTGATGTCTGCACGTGTGCCAAAAGGGGAGTCATAGCACCATATCCACTCTTTAGCATTTGTACACAAATGAAGTTTGTAGCCAGCTTTCTGCTTTCTGGGTAGAAGCTGCTGCCATTTCTTCCTCAGGGTAAACGTGTCGTACACAGGCTTTGGGGCTGGCTTCCCTGCTGTATTACATCGACTTCTGATGGATTTGGGTTTAGCACCCTCATGTCAACTCAGGAGGTCTGTGCACACAAGGGGTGTGTAAGCCTACTTACACACGAGAAAGGAAGGAGAGCAGCCTTGTGCTCATCCCTTTTTATAGCGAAGCCTTCTCACCCGTTCTTCCCTTAGTCAAAAGCTACGTATAGCAAAGGCTAAGTCAGTACTTCTACCTTAGGGTAAGATTTAGTTAATGCTTGCAGAGGTGTGGTCCTGAGACACCTGGGGAAGGTGTGACCCGTGAAATCACACCACTGGGTACTTCCCTAGTCCAGGCATGTATGGCAGCAGCCACCACCTCCTGGGTACTCTTTGGCTCCCAGTTCGTGCACACTCTGAATGCACACATTCCCCTGGGGTCCAGGCACAGAGGAGAGCTGAACACCAATTTTAGAGGCCAGGGACCCCAGCGGCCTCCAGGTATTCAGGACTGGGCTGAGAGGTGAGACTGATCCATCAGGCAAAGGCAGTGCAGGGAGGAGAGTACAAGCAAGGCTGCGTCTTGGGCCCAGAGGTCACTGAGAGGTTATCAGTCCCAGGTCTGATTGGGACTGATGATAAGGAAGAAACGTGGGGCCTTGACTGCTGAGAGCCAGCTACCAGATCTGGAAGTGGGGAAAACTTAGTTTTTCACCCAACTGGATGGGGGAGAGGAGGGTGGCTGAGGTGTTAGGCAAGATGAGACTGGCACATTTAAAAAAAATGAATGAATATTTTGAAAAATACAGTAACAAAAAAAGGTTGATTTGGAATCAGAGGAGGCCTGCATCTCCACACGAGGACATCAGAGGGCAGGGAAGGCAGGGAAAGCTGGGACGGGGGTAGGGGAAGTGGTGCAAACACTGACTGGGGACCTGCCACGCACCGACAAGCACCGTGCAAGCCTCCCTATTGCGTGTCATCTCTTCAGTGCCTCCCACTTCAAGGGAGACACCACGGTAGACAGGACCAAGGATTATCTTCCACATTTACAGCTAGGAAATAGGCCCAGAGAGGGTAACGATGTGCTCATCACCACACCACAGAGAGTCGGGGCTGATGGGGAAATGGGCATCCCCCTCAGGCCAACGTGCCCCCCCCAGCCCACCTCAGTGAGACTGCACTGCTCACAGTTTCCCACAGGTCCTCTCTGTGTGCCTTTGCCCCAGGGGCTTCCTCTCCCTGGAATCTTCTCTCCCCACCATCCCGCCTCTCCACCCCACTGCAAACTCATATTCACACTTTCCAAAACCAACTCAAAGTCATTTCCTTTAGAAAGAATTTCCTTGGCCTCCCCTTTTCATTCATTTGTTCATTCATTGATTCATCCATTCAGCATCCTTCTACTTAAAACCTCTCATGTACCAGGCATGACACTTGACACAGAGACATAGCAGGGAGCAAAGTTGACGTGGACCCAACCCTTGTGGAACCTGGGCTGTAATGAGGAGACACATATCACACAAAGAGCCAGGTGCACAATGATATAATGACCACTTGTGCTGATAGATTGAAAGAGAAAATACAGCACACTAAGAGTATATAAAGGGGGTACTTAATTGGATTGTATCAGGGAAGGCTTCTCAGAGGAAGCAGCAGTTAAAGTTCTACCTGAAGCATGTGGAATGCTAATGAGAATGACACTGATTGATATTACTGAGTACGTCCTCTGTTCCAGGTGCTTTCTAAGCACTTTGTGTGTATATTAGCTCACTCGGTCTTCCCAACAACCCAATACGGTGGACACTATTATTGTGCCCATTCTACAGAGGAGGAAAGGGAGGCACCGAAAGGTGAACTAACTTGCCCCAGATCACTCAGCCAATAAGTAGGTGAGTTGGTATTTGATACAACCACCTGATTTCAGATGCCTTGCACTTGGAGAAGAAAGAACATGTGTGAAGGATTTGGAAAAATGGGAATAAGCAAAGAGGAGTGGGTATAGATGGGATAGGTGCTAAGCCCGTGGGCCCTGGAAGGGTTTTACATTTTGTTCTAAGCATAGCAGCCATCCATCCATCAAAAGGGTTTGAGTGAGGCAGGGACGTGGTTAGATTTGCAGGTTAAAAAGTACATGGTTGCTTCCGTGAACAGAGATATGTGTGAGGAGGGTTGGAGGGTGCAACATTGGAAATGGGAAGATGAGTTAGAAGTCATTGTTAGTAGTTTAGGAAAAGTGGAGAGATATTGAGCAAGGAAGGAGTGCAGAGAGGGAGAGAGAGAAAGAGACTGGACACTTCTCTGGTTTATAGGGCACCTTCTCCAGATGTCTTGTGTTGTAATGGGTGGCTTAGGTCCTTGTCTCTCCCACTGGGCAGGCTGCTCCAGGAGAGTGACAGTTTCATGCTGTTCACCCACCTCTGTGTTGGCAGCACCCAGCATGGGGCCTGCCACAAAATAGGGACCCAGTCCACATTTGCCGACTGCCTGAATAAGTTATGAATGAAAAAACTTAATGACAGTAAGCCACTACCTACAGCTATACAGAATCCACTTCTAAATCCTGCCACATGCTCAGGACCCAGGACCTTCCTCAAAAAGTCCACTAAACCAGCGTCTGCTACCGCCCAAACAACCACCCATTTAATCACATCAGTGAAACGGACCCCTCAAGCTGGGTGCCCAGCATCCTGCAGGGAGCATGACAGGTGGATGAAGCATTCCCACGTCATCCTGGAGTGGAGAGGAGGTGTTGTCTGCAACTGTCCTGGCTGGCGGCGGTTTCCTCCTGCCTCTGCGCTGAGGGTGAAGCAGATGTGTGGGCAAGGTGGCCTGCTGCTTCTTTCAGGTGGAGGGGCTGCCTTGTCAGTAAGTCAGATTGGTTCTCAGGAATGTAATATTTATCACGGCAGTGACAGTGTACAAACAGGACACTGTCATCTTGAGTGTTCTGCAGATGCTGTAACTGTTGTTAAAACAAACGGCTTCTTGAACAGAACTGTGGGCAGAAACCTTCCAACTGGAACCAGCTCAGATGCCACATCTCTGACAGCCGGAGAGCCGGTGGGGCTAGTGTGGGCCAAAGAGAGAGGCTTCTTTGGCATGACACCCCCTCCGGGATGCAGAGAGGCAGGAAGCCAGCTTTCATTGTGCAGTTTCCCTGAAGATGGCAGGGGAGGGCCGGATTATTCAGGAGGCCCAGGCCTGACACCAGACTTAGGAACTGAGAGAGTTGCATTGCCAAAGACCTCATCACAATAATATCCTTTAAGGAGCAGCCTATTCAACATGTTGCAATAGGATTCCTTGGGCAAAAATTCATGTACTTTTTCAGGATTGTATTGATAGTGTAAAGCAGGAGCTGGCAAACTATAGCCCACTGGCCAAATCAGCCTGCTGCCTATTTTTATACAGCCTGTGAGCCAAGAATGCCGCATTCTTTAATGGTTGGAAACAAATCAAAATAAGAATAGTATTTTGTGGCATGTGAAAATGATATCAACTTCAAATCTGAGGATCCATAAAGTTTCTTTGGAGCCCGGCCACACCTGTTGGTTTATCTCTGTCCATGGCTGCTCTCGTGCCAAGAGGGCAGAGCTGAGTGGTTGTGATGGAGACCAAATGGCCCACAGAGTCCAAAATATTTACTTGCTGGCCCTTTAATGATAAAAGTTTGTCGTCCCTGGTTTGCATGATGAATTGTTGTGTCTGTCCATATGAGTGTTTCTCTGGGCATCAGTGGGGCCTGGGTGGTCCCTGTGGGAACTAGAATGGGGTTAGAGCCGTATGTGTGCAGGGAGAGAGCGGGTCCGTGAAGGAGCACACTGAGATGGAGAATGGGGTCTATATGGCATTTCTTTTGACTGGTGTGTGTGTGTGTGTGTGTAATAGAGCAGAGAATTGGAATAAGATCAATAGAGTAAAATCAATATTTTGCCAAGTGTGTTCTGGGTTAACACTAGCTCCAAGGAACATCGTAGGTGTGACTTTATCAAAATGAATTTGGGGTCAGATAAGTGTGGGAACAGCCTGTGTGAGCAAAGCAAGGCAGGTTTCTTCCCCCAGGCCTTGTGAAGACAAGGGATGCTCGTGTTCACCACGACCTTCTGAAAGAGAAATGTCGGAAACAGCATTCTCTAACCCATTCATTGCAGAGGCTATTTAGTATTCTGTGACCCGGGCATGCTAAGTGGTGCCATGTGCTGTATTTACGAGTTCTCCTGCTGCTGGGTCCTTTACTAACCATAGACTTGCAAGAGGAATCCCACTGGGCAGTCAGTGGCATTGATCCTCATTGTATTCTGAGACCATCTCAGTTCCTCTGGTCTGAATGAGAGGTTTCTCTTTCAGGAAGCAGTGGGGCTTTTGGAGACTGGCTAGCATCAGGAGTGACAAATGGGAGCCTTTGCTGAGAAAACCAGACTGTCCTATTACTCTCAAAAGGGTGGCCCATCAAATCATCAACCACATTCCCTTCTCTGAAAAATGCACTTTCATCTTAGGCTATGGACCAGGACTTTGAGAACCTGGGTTCCTTAGAAGGCATAGTAGAGCTGGCCCATCATCTGCAGAGGTTTCCCAGGGCAAAGTCAATATCACAAACCAGAAATAGAGACCAAATGTGATATCAGTCTTGAGGAGTGAGACAAAGAGGAAGGATTGAAAAATAAAATGGCCCTTGAGAGAGTTTAGAAGTGTCAGGTCACAGCAAGAGGAATAAAAAAAAATTTTTTTTGAGGGGTGCAGCTTCCGCATGACTCCTGAGTGTCTGGATCTTAGCTGCAAATGGTTTTTATGGGGTGCCTGGAACATTAACGAGAGGTGAGGAGGGGGTTGTAAGGGTGCCAGGCTGGCTTGGACGAGTGACTCAACCAAGGAGTAGGTCCTAGGATCCAGAGCTTAACCAGATGAATTAATGAGCTGAGCATGATGAAATGAGGAGGCAAATGGAAAATTATATCTAAGAAGGAGCATAAGGAGGCAAAGTGAATGTTATCTAATGTCTGTTCAGGTCTGAGGGATCGATACAGAGCTAAAAGCCCCCAAATCTAGGAAACGGATAGAGGAGACACAGACCAAAGGGTGAGCACCAAAGCTGAGAATGGACTCACAGGCTCCATAATGGTGTCATGACACCCAGAGTGCCCCTCTCTGAGGTACCCGCTGCCATTGTGGCCTCATTTAAAGGTGCAGCACTCCTGTGAAACTACACTGATAGGTAGCCCTTGAAGCCTGCTCTCCACCTGTCCTTCAGCACCACTAAAGCTCTGTCATGGACAAAGACTGTAGCCCACGGAAACTTGACTTTAATAGCTGGGAATTCTAAACAGAGCATTTCTCCCTTCCCTGTTGCCCTCCCTGCACTCATTCACTGATTCCTTTATTGTTACAGCGCATACGTACTCTGTGCAAAACAGCATGCCAAGTGGGTGGAAGCGTCTTAGATCCCTACCCACCTACAAAATAACACCCTGGTCCCAGACCCAGAGATTGGCTCTGAGAGGGGGCTGGGCTGCGAGAACAGAGTTTTAAATCTGTCTCATCTCAGCAACTGAGCTACCTTCCCCCAAGGGTTTCCCTCTATGTTTACAATGGTGCAATTAAATGTCTGGATAAATAACAGTTATTAAATGGGTAAATATATTCCTAATGCTAAGCAGAGCTGAAGCCTCCCAATCCATTTGCTGGACTCTTGTTTATTTAGATCTTAGGGGAAACTGGGACAGGATGGTGATAACAGGCCACTTCTGACATGTCCTTCTGGTTGCTTAAATGGGGAAAGGTCTCCGGCTGACTTCGAGGGGAGAGGACAGGGAGGGAGGCTGCTGTGGGTATTTTTAGATCTTCCCTAACAAAAATCACTGGCTCACGAATACTGGGATCTCTTTCAATGCTTCTCTTTGGGCTATTAAAGCTGTGGAAATCACACAGTTGAGCTACCTTTCTACCTCACACTGGCAGTCTTCAAATAAAAGGCTCCTGAGCTACAGTTTAATCTGAATAGATGGTTTGCCAAATAAAAAAAATGCCAGTTAGGATAATTGGGAGAATGTACTTAGGGAGTTTCCAAGCCTTTATCTTTCTTACTGCTGGTGAATCGGAGAATACATTTATCTTGTGGAACTTGTCTGAATGCAAAGCAGGGTGAGGGAAGACTAGTTTTTGTGGGTGAAATGAAGTTTCTGTCAGTGAAAACAGATTTCTGTTCTTTTGATAAATTTGAAGCCAAAGCCTTTGAAAAAAGAAGAAGAGAAGAAGGCGTCTGCCTTGGCCAGGGCTTTCATTTTGTTTTTCGATGATTTCATCTAGGAGTAAGTATTAGGCTCCAATGGTAGTGAATCCCTTACCCTGTGGTATACACTCAGTTCTCTTGCTATTTATTATACTGCAAGTGCATCCTATTTAGGAAAATCTAAGATGTGGAAATCCACATTTATGCAACCACCCCCGCCCCCCGCACACACAGAAATTGCCTGGCTTTTCTTATGCATTCAAAGTTGGAATTGTGTTTATGTCTCATTTTACTCACACAGGTGTCCTCTCTTTACCTCTAATGTTGTCACTTCAAAGTAGTGGTCAGACATGTGGAGTGCTTAGAAATTCCCACGTGCACTTACCAATCTATCCTCCAGTGTTCCAGTTACCCAACTTCAGGGACTGTAGAACTTCAGAAACGCTTTCTGTTCTATCAGCTTTTCCTCATCACTGAGAAAGGAGAAGCAACTTATGTTGGGGAGCAAAAGAGAGCGAGTTTTACCAGTTATTCAAAGGTGGTGCTTACATTCAAGGTTTCTTCTACTTGGGTCGTGCACTTAAGAACAAGGTCAAGGAAGAAGCGCGAGGCTGTTAATGTGGTTCTAGGTCATTGCTGGAGTTTCTTGCAAGGGCTGGACGTTCATTATGGAACTACCTGCCCTTCGCTCCCAGCCCTGACAGAAGTCTCGCAAGGAGAAGGGGTGCTACCAGGAGTAGTGACCATGGAAGCCGAAGAGCCAACCACAGACAAAAGCAAGGTTCTTACTAAACTGTTCTCTCTAGTCCTCCTTCCATTTCTAGAGGAATTCTCCTGACTAAGCTACTTACCATTTCAAACCCAGAAACGAGCAAAGATTGAGAAATAATTCTGGGAAAACTAGAGATATTGATACTTTGTGTATTCCTGTTCTGGGGTCAGGCTCGGGCCCATTTACAAAGGAATTTCCTCAGGCTGCCTAGAGGTGGACCCTTGGGACCCCCTCCATGTGGCAGGGGGTGACCGGCAATCTGCAAGGTCCCCCTCTCTAGTGTTCTCGAACTTCACTGTCTATTTAGTTTGTTTATAAAGGACATAGATCTGATTTGTTTAGGAAATCAAGATACCTGCCCACCAGGTCTTTTCCAAAGGACTATTTATTGTCCAAATTTTACCAAAGCTAGCCTGAGAAAGATAATGTTCTGCAGAATAGCTTGAATAAATAGGTGGTTCATACATCCCTCTAGATCAGTTCTATCCAATAGAACTCTCTGTGATGATGGAAATGGTCCATGTCTGTGTTGTCCAGTACAGTAACCACTAGCTACCTATGGCTATTGCAAATGAGAAACTAATTTTAGATTTTATTTACTTTTAGCTGACTTAAATTCAAATAGCCATATGTGGATAGTCGCTATCATATTGGACAATGAAGTTCTGGAAAATAACAATGGAAGAGCTACTGTTCATTGAGTGATTAGTATTCATTGAGTTTTCCAGACTTTATGCTAAAAATCTCCAATGTATCATCCCCTTTAATCCTTACATCAACATCTTGATGTATATATTTATATTTTATTTCCATCTTACTGAAGAGGATTAAAGCTGAATGGCAGTAATTAACTTGTCCAGGGTCCCTCACCCAGTAAGTGGAAGAAGTGGGGTTTGATCCATGTCTGACTGAAAACAAGCCTGTGTGTTTTACCCCATGTTTTTATTGAACTTTATACAAAATCAGGAGAAAAACACAAGAGAGCTATTTGACCGTACTCCACTGCCTGTACTGATTTGACTACATTCTACTTGATGCATTTTGTATTATGAAGACAATGCATTCTTTTAATTGAACAAGTATAAAATTGTATTATGGTTCTTAATGCTTTGTTAAGTTGTACATGGTGCCCTAGAATTTTTAGTTTGCCTTTCTCTCCCTCTCAATTCAAGTTAATAATTTGCTTTATCTGAGTTTTCCTTGAACATTTTGCTCTTAAGTTGAAGAAAGTCTTTTTCATAGTGGTATTATGTGTATTGTGGAGATATTGAATAAGATTTTGTCTGTTATACTGTACCACATCCCCATTGTGAATACTCATGGAAGGTATTGTTTTCAGATCTGAGCACAAAGAGAAAGGAGATAGTGTGCATTTTCTAATGCTAATCATGCAGCTAACTCTATTCCCTTTATGCTCTGGCCACCAGGAACCTCAGAGCCAATTTTTTTTATTTCCCTCTATAACTATGTAGAACCTGTGATTTGTATGCCTGCTTTCACTTTCTCTTTCGACTGCTCTTCCACCAAGCCTATATTTCCATTACCTTGGTTTTTTTGTAAGCAAATTTTTTCATTACATTTTATACATTTGCATGATCAGTTTCAAATCTGTGCAGTATGCCAGGCTAGAAAGTTAAGAATTTCTAGGCTATGCTGGGTAAAAGAACTTAATCTCATTTTTAGTGATGATGGGATTAACTCAAACCCCCCAAAGTCAATGCATTTTTTTCATGTGGTGGTTCACCATTTCTCCTAAATAAAAAAGGTTTAGGAAGAGGGAAAATGAAGAGTTTGATAGTCATCATATGATGCCAGGAAAAGTGCCCTACAGATTCCTTCTTTCACTTGAAAGAGTAGAAACCGGAGTTAAGCAGGCAGAGAATATAAATGATGGTGTACAAACCAGCTCTCCGAATTTTAGGTAATGGGCACCAGGCACAGGTGTCCTCCCGTAGGACTCCACCGTAACCAGTTTCTGCAGCATTTTCACAGACTTGGCAATTGATTACTCCAGCTGGAAGTTTCCCGATTCATCATCTCCCTACGGTGCTGGCACCAGCCCTGGGGATCATTAAAGGAGTGACAGAAGCAGAACAAAGCTGAGATCCCCACACTTAGCAGGGAAGACAGGAAGCCAGCCACAAGCTTAGAGGTGTGGGCACTGCTTTCAACCAAAAATAGGCAGAGCATATGTAAACAAACAGTGGAAGTTCTTTTATTTAATTATCTACACAGTGGGTATATTGGTGGGAGAATAGATACTTGAAAGGCAGAAACGTGTGAGGGGATGTGGTGGCAGATATTGTCATCATATACATGGGTAAAACCATAAAGCAAACTGGGACTTCAGCATGTTGCAGTGAGTAGAATTGAAGTGAATTGAATCGAGTAGAATTGAATTGAATTGACTTACATTTAGTGACATTTAAATCAGTGCACAGTCCATATGAGAATGTTGACTTTGGTAGCCTAGCCCAGTCCAAGCACATAAGACAGCATCTCAGGAAAAATAAACCCAGCTCCCAGTTCTTTCCTTTGGAAATATCAGGTCAGCAAGGGAAGGAAGCCCTGTTATCTGAAGTGTGGTCCTGAACAGCAACTTCAAAACCACCTGGAAGCTTGTTACAGGCACAGCCTCTCTGGACCCGTCCCAGACTTTCTGAACCAGGGTCTGAATTTAAACAATATCCTCAGGCCATTTCTTTGCACTTAACAATTTAAGAAGCACTGCTCGAGAGCAGTCTACTCAGGACTGTGAAGTCTGTGAAGTTATCTTAGGGCGTCCCAGTCACCTGTCTATACGTTTATTTGTGAAACATTTACCAAGCACCATCAGCGGGCAAGAGATGTTCTGAGTACTGTGCAGCATGCAAAGATAAGTGTGACTTTGTCTTAAGTCCAAAGGAATTTAAAGTCTGTTGAGTAAATAGTGGAAGAAATAAAACACATGTATACAGAAACTAATGGTAAAAAATAAATGTCATAAAAAGTGACAAAACAGGGACTAGGAGGAAGGGCAGACCACATCAGATCAGGCAGTCACATGGGGCGATGGGAATTGGAACTGCAGAGAGCAGACTGTGCAGGTAGATTTGGGCAGGAAAAAAGCCAGGTGGTTCAGTTTGTACCATTGCCTCCTCCCAAAACATTGTACATTTTCCCACCTGATGGCTGCCTCTCCCTTCTAACACCAGGTGACAGACTCCCGTTTTTCTCCTTTCTTTTTCCCAAGAAAATTTGTCATGAACTCCTTCCTTCACCAGATCTGTGAGTGCATATCAGCATCAGGTCCTTTGGGCTGGGTCTCGATGGACATCAAAGCCTCCTGATGATGTGGAGTTCGGAGCCACTGTTACTGTACTGCACATTCCCTTCCCCACAGTGTTTCTCCCTCACCACTAAGGACGTCACTCACCCTCCTGTGCTTGGAGCTGACAGAGGAGCTCTTTTCTTTGAGAGGGAGCACAGTGTGGTAGGTAAGAGTCAGGTCTGGGAGTCAAACCAAGTCAGCTGTGGGGCCCTGAGAAAGTTTCTTAACCTCTCTACGCTTCCCTTCCCCATCTGTGTAGTGGAAATAATACCTGCCTCACGAAGTTGTTAGCAGGATAAATAAAATTGCAGTATGGAAAGCACTGGAAAGAATTGCCAATATGAGGTAATGTTTAATAACGTTTGCTGCTGTCACCTGGGGGGTGTTTTAAATATATTGGGTTGGCCAAAAAGTCTGTTTAGTTTTTTCCATAAAATAAGAGATACATTTTTCATTTTCACCAATAACTTTATTGATTTGGATATTTTGAGTATACTGGGTATCTCCCACTATTGGCTTTTACTGGGTAGAGGCCAGGGGTGCTGCTAAATGTCTTCCAGTGTATAAGACAGCCCCACAGCAAAGAATTATTTGGCCAAAATGTCAATAGTACCAAGAAACTTCACAAACCATTTTCGACACATTTGATCAGTCACAACACCTTCTCCATACACTGAACAAATCTTTTTTTTCTTGCTTTTCAGTTGTATTTTTGTCTTTCTTGAAATAATGAAGTATAATACACTGAAAATGTTCCTATTTTCTTCCATCTTTAATATTAAAATGGCTTCACAAACCCTGGCTAGTATGGCTTAGTGGATTGAGTGCCAGTCTGCAAACCAAAGGATTGCTGGTTCGATTCCCAGTCAGGGCACATGCCTGGGTTGTGGGCTGGTCCCCAGTGGGGGGCGCATGAGAGGCAACCACACATTACTATTTCCCTCTGTTCTTCCCTTCCCCTCTAAAAAATAAATAAATAAAATCTTTTTAAAAAATGGCCACATAAAAATTTACCAATTTTAGGAAGTTTTTTTTAAAAGTACACGCTGATATGACAGCTGTCGCAGTACAATCTAACAAAATTGTTTGGAATAAAGTTAAAAAGAGCTAAGCACCTCTAGAGCCATTGTATGAAAAGAAACTAAATGAACTTTTTGGCCAACCCAATACCATTTCCCAGGATTATCCTCCAGAAATTCCGATGTCGTAAATGTGAGTGGTCTCTGAAATTTATGTGTTTTAACAAATACCTCTTGATGATTTTTATTGTTGGGGAACATGGAGAAATAACTTTCCCAGTGTGCCTGCTCTCTGGAAATGGATGAGGCAGTCAGAAGGAGTTGCTTCCCATCTTTTCTGTAGAAAATCAGTACGTATTTCTCATGCAAGCTATGCTGGGAACACCAAAACTGTGCTCAAGGTGAAAAGCACAAAATCTCTGAGTCACACATGCTTTGGTCCCCAACCTGACTCTGCTCTTCCTAGAGATGTGATGGATGCTGTGTAGACAAGATCAGGTACTTGGCGATACCCAGCATGCAAAGCAGCGTGGTGCACTCGGAATTAAGCCTCTCCAGGCGGTGGGCAGCAGCAAGACCAAGCTGACAGAAAGTCCCAGTCTTGAAGCTTGAAAAGGTCTCTCTAGGGAGTAGGAGTAACCAGAAGGTCAAGACCTGAGATGCAGAGGTAGCTAAAGAGGACATGGGGCCATTCCGGGTCAAGCAGGTAATAGTACATGGAAGACCAGCTAAGGTCAGAAGGGGCAGGTAGGTCTCAAAGGTCTCTGTGGGTGTAGTTCAGACTCCAAGACATCTGAGTAGGGAGAACAAGTGACCGCAGCCATTGGGAAGCACTGGCGAGAGCCAATTCTAGGGTAGAAGCTGTTTTTTCCATACCCTCTTTCATGCTGTTTTCAACCACCATGTGTCCGCCCCCCCCCACCCGCCCCTGCCCCACCTCCACCCCATGTTTGTGTGTGCCCAGAGAGGCTGCCATGATTGGCTGGGCAGGTTTTATACTGCCCAAGACAAGGCAGCACGATTTACAGTGTAGTCTATGTAAAGAGCAAGCTTTTGGGTTATTCAAGAGACAACCTATACCACTGTATACAGCAGCCATGGTCACCCTGAGACTAGCTTGTTTTTGATTCATGCCAGAGCAAAGATGCCAGGCCGCCTGACCCAATGGTATTCTGAGACCCCTGCAGTAGGCCAGCAGTTCAGGGAAGGGTAAGAGCAGAAAACAAAGTGTTGTGGGAGCCAACCCAGTCAGATGGCCTGCATGATACCTTCAGATCCAAACAGAGCCTCATCCCAGAGGTCTGAGTGAGTGGTGGGGAGAGGCAGGTCCATTATTTCTCTGTGCCACTGGGGATTCTCGTGTTGTGGCCACCGCACAGCACTTGTCCATACCACATGTGTTAAGCCCTCTTATCCCCCTCTCCCTTATTTTCCTCCTGGACATTTATCGCCATCTAACATCCTATATGTTATATATTTTTAAGCTATTTCACCCAGCTAGAATGAAAACTCAGCTAGTGCCTGTCACACAGTAGGCCTCACAGTAAGCATTCAATAAGTGTGGCCTGTGGAAGGAGGGAGGAAGAAAGGAAGGAATACACATACGTGTCTCTGAGTTAGAAAGTACTCCAACTAGACTTGAGGGTACAGCAAACAAGCCCACCTACAAAGAAGAAAGAGCAGAAAGAGTAAGAGAGAGGTCAAGGTGCTTGTCAAATTTATTGAGGATTAGGGCAGAACCCCTGCCGTGCTGGGACCTCTAGGCACCGGCCTGAGCAATGAAACTCCAAGGGCCCAGAGATGTCTGGGTCCCACGGAGGTGCTCTAGCCGCAGCTGTGACCTGCTGTGATCTGTCTGTTCAGAGACCAACCCAATGACATATCCAGGGCCCACAGCCATGCCAGGCTCAGCCCCCTCAGCCCAGAGCTGGCTCTTCCCCAGCCCTGGCAAACAGCAGAGAGAGCTGGTGGCTGGGCTGCTGCCCATTCTAAGGACTCATCGTGGCTTTGTAGGGTGGTAGAATTCCTGCCTACACTGAGCCACAGGATGAGCTCATTTCATGATGGTTGAAACCCAGGGATATGATGACCTTTAAACAGAGCCCTGAGCATGTTGCTGAAGGTGATTTCCTTTACTGCCACGGAACTCACAGACAGACAAGTGAATATGCAAACAAACCTGATCCCACTCCCGCCGGATGCCAGCCTGAGCCCATGCTTTTGGGCTCAGAAGCCAGGTGTTGCAGTGTGTGTTAATTGGATGAACAGTCTCATTCGCATGACAGCTTTGATTTGTCTTTGGGGTGCTTCATCAACATCTCTTAAACACAAATTGATCTCTGCTAATTCATGCATCACCACTGAATATTTCGACTTGCAACACCTTCCTTCAGAGAATCTGTGCGGGCTGGCAAGCCAGACACCTTCCTTCCTTCCCCTCTGCAATGTCCTCTGAGCCCAGAATTCCTTCAGAGACCCCCCTCCTCTGGGGGGGAGGTCTTTCTACACAATTATCTTAGCTCACTTTCTCCCCTCCTGCCCCAACTTTCTTCCCTCTTCAGTTTCTGTTCCAATACCTACTTCTTTCTCTGTACCTCCTCTTCTCTAATCCTTTCATCTCTCATCCTTTTTCCAGTTCGTGTTCTTCTTTCCTGCATCAATAAAACCTGTGTCTTTCTTTCTCTTCCTGCCACCGCCTGCTCCTCAGAGCCCTGCCTCCCCCTCCTCAGCTGCCATCTGCTGCCATCACCTCTCCCCATTTGATGCTTTGCTCACTGTGATTTTCTCTTCTCCCAAGTTCTCTCTCTTCCTGGTCTCTGTGCTCCTGCGTAACCCACCTGTGGGTGAGAAAGGCTCCCCCTGTGAGTGCTGAGATGGAGGAAACTCTGACTTCCTTCCTTGCTGCAAACACTGAGCAGAGGCCAGGAACACACGCACAGAGCAGGAAAAGCATTCCTAAACCTCAGTCCCCCAAGCAGGCAAGTAGAACCAGGGAAGAGCAAACTCATGCCTCAGCAAATTACCTTGGTCATGCTCTCTGAGCAGCAATTAGCATTTATCAGAATAAAATATCTCTTGGATGAATGAACGAATTCATTAATACTGTACTCAGAGCCAAGCTTCACATCAACGTACATATTCCTTTCCTAATGATCAATTATGGAGCAACAACATTAAATATAAATCTAACGTCATGACAACAACAATTATATGATAAATCTATAACATGTATACATCAAAGTAGCAAGCTACAAATATCCTGCCTAATGCACATTCCCCAGGCAGTCTTGCATGGCTGGCCCCTCTCATTCTCCCAGCACCTCCAAGAGATCTTATCCTGCCCTCTGCATGTGCTGTGTTAGTCCTGCCGGGTGTATCCCCAACAACGTAGCTCCATGCCCTTGCACGTTCCTACCCAGAGGAACCATTCCTATAATTTCTTCCTAACTTCTCCTTGTTCATTATATAAGACCCAGCTCATGTGTTACCTCCACTCTACAACTTTCCCCAATTTCTGCAGCAGAATTTCCTATTCATTTCTTTGTCCAGCAGTCTTATGTGCTGAGTGCTGGGGCTATAGCCCTGAGAAAGAGTAGGGATCTCGCCCTCATGGCCCTCACTTGGATTGTGTGTCCCGTAGCACGCACTCAACATGTCAGCATTTCCGCTGCACTCAATTCTAGCTCACTTACCGGGCTGTTCTCACTGTGGGAGGCCCCATGCTTGACTCATTTGCGTATAATACACGTCAGTTGAATGGATGAATAAGTGAATCAGGAAACTGAGGCTCAGGAAATTAAATGATTTGTCCAAGATCATAAGCCAGGAGATTGGGGTTTGCGCCCCCTCATCCGCTGCCAGCCCAGAGTTTCCCTGTATGTCAGAGGCACCCTTCCCCCTCATTTTATATGTATAGCTCAAGCCAGGCTTTGGCTAGGCTGTAGGTGAAGCCAACGACAACTGAATAAAATGAAGCACTAGTGGTTCTGGCAGCACCGTTTTTCAGCATCAGGTGGATGATGGGAGTATCCATTTTTACATAAACATATAAAGTCAACAATCAGATAGACTCAGCCTTTCGTCTGGTTTTAGCCTCTGCATAATACTGGTTAGCTAGTATACCTTTTCTTTGTAATACTAGTATTATCTAGACATTATTATTACTAGTAATAATACTGGCTTTGCAGACCAAGTTGCTGTTAAGCCTGTAATATTATTTCTTGTTGTAACAAAATTCCTGAAAGGTAGGGATTAGTCTTATTTTACCAGTAAACAAACAAGACTTCTGGGTGGTGAAGCGACTTGTCCTAGGCCACACACTGACAAGCACCAGAGTTGGGGTCTGAATCATAGTGTGCGTTCCACTCTGCAGTGCTCTGGTGTGCACACAGTGTTTCCTAAGGAGCATATGACCTGAAACACGACCATGGTTTCCTCGGGAGTACGAGCTGAACACAGTGGTGGTCTGGAAGGGGGGCGGAGAGTGTGTCCTCTGGCACAGCCATGGTTTTCTGAATCCAGGACATTAGCATTTCTCAGCTTATTGAGCAGAAGACCTGGTGGTCACAGAGATGTTTGCAGCAACCCACACCCGGCCCACCTCTCAGAGAGGCTTCTCCTAAAGCTCTGGTATTCTGCTAGAATTCTCCTGATTCAGTAAGTGCTCTTGACTTTCTACCATGTGCTCAACACAGACATTTTTTTTTAACTTCAAGGGGAATAGTTGGGCTTCCAGTTACCTGAATAAGTCAGGTTGGAAGAGTTTGCTCCCATACGAACGAAGTATTATTGATTGCTGCTTCCTGATATAAAGGAGAAAGAACTTGGGCTTCCTTAGTTTCTCTTTCAAAGCTAAGCATTCACCAGACCTCTGGGCCGTTCACAAGAGGCATCTATCAGTGCAGGGACCACCCAATCCAATCCCCTGAAACCACACAAGGGATGTCTGTGCCCACATCCCAGAAAACAGGATGGGCACCAGGCCTGCTTCCATCCACTCTGAGTGGAGCCCCCCTTCCCAAAGGCCATGGGGTTCCATGGCAATGTTTGAGTTTCTCCAGGAATCAGACTCTGAGACAGAGATTTGCATGCAAGGGGGTTTGGAGGCGTGCTCTCAGAAATAATGCCTGTGAAGGAGCCAGGGGATTAGGGTGGGGCAGGGAAGTTAAGCTGCACAGCCCTCACCGCCCTCAGTGTTCCCAGCAGGAGCTCTGGAACTGAGGTTGCCCTGATAGCATGTCCCTCATCCAAGGAAAGGACTGGGCCTTTGGACCCAGTGTCAACCAGTCATTGGGTAGGGGGAGGAACGTTGGGTGAGGCAGGAACACTGGGTGAATAGGCGCCTCTGATGTGAGGAGAGACCTGGATGAACCATGAGGGCATTCACTACAGAGGGTCTTCATGCTTCACCCATGATATAAAGAAGTATGTTGTGGTAGTGCAGAATCAAGCGCCTGCCATCACCAGCTGCTCCCTGATTACCTCAGTGCTGGACACAGAGGGATGCTCAATACGTGTTTGTGGAATCGAATTGCATCCTGCTGTACTCACAGGTCCTTCAGATGATCTGGTCCATTTCCTTAGCTGACAGATGACAAACCCAGAGGGGTCAAGTATCTTGTTCAAAGATGCACTCCTTATAAGAACCATGGAGTAGATTCAGGTCCAGGGCCCGGTGTTTTCTTTACCAAACCTTGCTCCTTGTCTTTTGGTCTAGGTCAGGAAGGGATGTGGGACAACAATAAGCTGGTTTTTAAGTTTTAACAAATAATATTCCACAGTTGGGTCTGGCTATTACTATTGCAGAGGGCCCTCTAGCCTCTGTGGACGAGGCTGGGATTCAATGGTCTCTGAGGGATCACCCAGTATTGTCTGGCAAATGTCATTTTCACCATCAACTTTCTAATGAGTCATCTAAATTAGTATTTTCCAAATGTTTTTGCATTTAGGGAATAGCATAAAACTTTTGAAACTAAGTGGCAGATCTAAGAGGTATTTACATGCCTCTCTACACCCCCACCCCCAGTGGCCGAAGTGGTGTGGGCACCGCCCCAACACACACACGCATGCACACGCTCTCACCCGTTCACCAGCCCCCTCTGAATGCCGTGTCACACCACCTCCACTGTCCCAGGCAGTAACTGATGAACAATGTGAGGTCACATGGGACACTTGACACCCAGAGAAGCCTTCACGACACACAATACACTTAATGTAAGGGCAACAGCCCAACATTTGGGGAACAGCCCTGTGAATTGTTGCTCCTGCCCTGGCTGATTTAGGGTCAAAGGAGCCACGCCCCTGTCACAGGAGAGATGATAAGATCATGTAGGATGTTCTCCCACTCCAGGCAAATCGGGGCTCCCAGGTGGTGGCACAGTAGAAGGGGTGCACGGGAGCTCTGGACTTGGAGCCCATTGCTCACTTTCCCTCTCTTAACCTCCTTTTTTTCAGCTGGAAAGTAGAGATAAAAATAATACCTCCAACACAGGGTAGTTATAAACATATGCTTTTATGTTTTATTATCTTTATTTGTTTTCAAAAACGAAACCATATGTAAGATGATGAGGAAAATAATCATCTAAAATCCTAGCACCTTGAGATAACTGCCATTAACATTTTGGAGATTGAACCCTGCAGCCTCTTTCTGTGAGCACATATATCACTGGCTTTGGGCAGATGGAATGATAACATTCATTAGATGCTTAGCATACACTTGGTAAATAGAAGCATTGAGTAAAGGCAGACTGACTATGGCCTCCTTTTGACCATCACCAGATTGGGGGACAGTTAAGTTGTAGAGACAGCTTAGAAATTTGAGCAGGAATTCACAAATTTAGGTCCAGATTCTGCCGTTTACTAGACGACTCATTTGTAGCAAGTCCTGCGACTTCTCTTGGTGTGTGTCCCTTCATCTGTGTAATGAGATAATGACACTTGCCTTGTGACAGTGTCTTTGGGATCAGGCTGTCTCAGATTTGAGTCTTAGCTCTGCCACTTACTACCTATGTGACTTTTGGGCAACTTTTTTAAGAACCCTGCTAGCCTTGGCTTTCTCACACATAAAATTCTGTTAACAGCCCAGTCCATGGGATGCACCAGGAAGGAACTCTGCAGGGGACTCAGCATAGAGTCACCCACGGCAGACCCCCAGTAAATGAGAGCAGGCAGCGGAAGTAGCCACTGCCACAGCAGTGACGATATCAGCAGTCCACAGCATTATTGTGAGAGTAAAATGATGTGGTGCCAAAAAAAAAGTTCTGAAAAGTGCTTTGCAAGTATTTGTCATTACTACCTCTGTTGGTAATTCCTGAACTAATGGTATATGTGCGTGACTATTTTATTAGAAAACCTATGAATCACTAGAGATATTTCATACCCCGCAAAAAGTGTAAAACAGGCTGGAGGGATTTTAGGATCACTGTCGGGATAACAGTGCTAACGTTTCATTTTAAGGCTCTCCTCATTTTTTATTCATTCTTTCCATAAAGACCCATGTAACATTTACTGTTTGAAAAGCATTTTGCTAGTTGCTTCAAAGGCCCTGGGTGGCATTAAAGCCTCACCGCTTAACCAAGCCCTGTTCTGGGCAGTTGGTGGATGTACATTATCTCATTGTGTCCACAGTAGCGAGGAGAGGTTGTTGATCCAAATCCCATCATACAGATGAAGAAAATGGGCATGGAGCTGAATTTGCTCAAGGGCACAGAGCTTGGAAGAGTCAAGTCTTCACACCCCATCATACAGAAGCCCCTAGTCGAATGCTTTTCCCTCTGTGTGTGTTTCTTAATGTGTCCCTTCACCTGCATAATGAGATAATGACACTTGCTTTGTGACAGTGTCTTTGGGATCAGGTTGATCTAGATTTGAGTATTGGCTCTGCCATTTACTATCTATGTGACTTTTGGGCAAGTACCTGCCCCGTGGCACCTACAGAGCTCAAAACAAGACCCTCACATGAGTGTTTTCTAAGACCCTGTGATTTTAAAAGACAGGTACTTCCTTCTTTCTAAACAAAATAATATATAAGGTATTTCAAGGCACCTGGGATATCTATGAATTCAAAGTACCAACTGTGACATTTTTTATATTTTGACTTCAAAATATTTTCTTCTGACTGACAGCCCATAAAAGCCCAATTCTTTGGTTTAGCATAATTAATCTCCATATTTTGACCACCTCTGGTCCAAACTCTTCATCATCGCTCAGTCTGCTCTCTGAACTTGGCCGGCTCTCCACTGCTCCCCAGCGTCGTATTCTGGTGTTCCCAGCGCAAAATGGAAGCAGATGGTGGAGGGGACAAGACTGTCTTCCTTACCCAGAGATGTGTATGTAGCACCCGGAAGCAGGAGGCAGCATGGGACAGTGGGGAATGGGGTCATGGGGGATCTGAATGCCCAGACAATGCCACCACTGAGAGCCATGTGACCTAGAACCAACCTCTTAGGGACCTTCCATTTTCCCTTTTGTGAAGTGCAAAAACTGGAAGTGACAAAAGATGTCCTGTCAAACATTTCAGTGTGTGAAAAGCCATTTGTATACTGGAAAGCACTTAAAATATAAAGGATAACAGGAGTTATGGTTATGATTATTGTTACTATTATTATTACCAGTATTAACATTATTGTTCTCTGCACGGGTGCCACGACTCTGTCCTTGCCCTCAGCACGGTCAGGCACATCTCGAGCCAAAGCATGAAGCTGCCCTCAGCCATGCAGGAGCTATTGTCACACACGAGTCTGGAGACTCACACTCTTCCTGCCTGGGAAATGCCAGAGGCTAAAGCATCACGTTTGTCCTCTCTCCAGACCTCACACTGACCCTTGTCTGCATGACTGGGCAGGACCTTGTGGGAGCCTAGCTGAGGCTGCCTGCTTCCCGACATGGCGGGATCTCCCTGGAAGGTCCCCCTGCTTCCTGGACTGCAGGGTCACGGTGAGGCCTCTGCATCAGAAGGACCTCCTCCACGGGACATTACCCACCTCATGGCCTATTCGCACACCCTTGTGCGACTTTGCATATCCATGCCTTCGCAGGGCCTCTGTTTGCTCCTCCGTCCAGTGGGAGATGGACTAGTGGGTCTCAGACATCCCGCATTCTCTGTTCTGTATACGAGGATTCTCGTCTACCTCCTCCCCGCTCAAAGGGAGAAGACAGGCTGGCACCCACGGTGGCTGTGACTCCTACCTAATCTTATGGCTTCTTAAACTCATTGCTCTGCTCATCGCTCTCACTTTAAGCACCAAATGGTCGGACCTGCTTGTGTTTCCCCTTGTGTAGCATGAGGCCCAGGGTGGTGGATGAATCACAATCCTGGCTCTGAGGTTGGCTGGCTATGACAAGGGCCCAGCCTCTCTGTGCCTGTTTCCTCACTGTAAAAAAAGGACAATAATAGCACCTGCCTCAGGGAGTCGTTGAGCCAAATAAGTGAGAAGAACATCTGAAAAGTGTTAAGCATCATGTCTGGCGCGTATAAGTTCTCAATCAGTGTGAATTGCTGATATTATTACTGTATTTTCATTATCATTACCATCATCATTATTATCACACATCAAGGTTCAATAGGAAAAACAGAATCAAGAGGTGGTAGGTAGATAAGAGATTTATTATATTATATATACAGGGTCCAGCACAAATAACACCACTTTTTTATTATAAAATCATACACATGTAATTCTGTAACATAACAATATCACACTCAAGCACACCATAGGACATTTTAGGTAAAATGTTCAAATTGAAACTATAAATTATTACACCCATATTACTACCCTACCATCCACACTCAAGCAGGCCTTACTTCTAGCAGGCCTTACTTCTGCCAGGCCCTATATATGGACTTATGGTAATAAATTAGCTTATACAACTGTGGGGCTGGCTAAGTACATGCAAGGTGTAGGGCCGGCAAGCGAAGATCACGAGCAGGCTGGGATCCCCCGGACAGGAGCTGAAGCTCCTTGTCTATAGGTGGCATCCCTAAGAAGATGAGAGAAGCGAGGGGTGGGTAAGGGGGAAGAATTGTAGACCCCATAACTGTTTAGAGTCCATGAGCTCAGGGGAGGCCTAAGCACAGTTTGAAAGCATTTACCTGACTAGGTCAGATCCACCCAGTATAATCTCTCTTTTGCTTAATTTAAGTCAACTGATCAGGGACTTTAATCATATCTGCGAAATCCCACCACTACAGCACCTGGACTAGAGTTCGATTGAATGACTGGGAGAGCATGTGTGTATGCTCTGCAGTGGCCATCTCTCCTCCCCTGGACACTGCTTTTTTGTCCTCTAAGACCCAGCTCAGGTGTGAGTTCTCCCAGGAGGCCTTCATTGACCTTTCAGGTTGGGTTCAGGGCCTCTCTCTGGACTACGTGTCCTTGTCACAGTATAATGGGCTTCTCCCCATCAGACTTATAGCTGGGGTCCCTGGCTCATCTCTGTGGTCCTAAATCTGGGTGAGGGCCTGGTGGGAAGGGGCCTTAATCCTAACCTATGTGAAGCTGAACAGACCCAGGGGCTGTCACCAAAGCCCAGGGGAGACTGGCTGTCTCTGCCTGCCACTCAGGGAGCAAGCATCCAAATGCCAGTGTGGAGTCTGGGCTGAAAGGGAAACAGTTCTGCACAGGAGCCCTGGCACTTCTGAGTTCACAAACAGGGGTGTGGCAGACACATCAGGAGTGACCGGGGAGGGCACTCCGCTGCTCTGGCTAATGCCCTGCTTCCATGTGTCTGGAAAGTGGCTTCCAAACCTGGGGCTCCCAGTTGGGGAAATGGTAGTTCACAAGCTATTCACCTTAAGAAAGAAAGATAAATCAGAATTATAAGTGCTGGCTGAAGAGGAAGGGCAGAGGGAGGAGGGTCAGGAAAAAGGGCACAGGCCACACGCATGAAGGACCCTTCCCCTGACAGACACAGATGGCTCTGACACTGGTGTCCTTTGGGGGACTCCCATTAAGAAGAAAGAATACAAAATAATGAATACAAAAGTATGTGCAAATATAAGGAAAAAAATGATGATGAGTATGAGAAAAATATCACAACAGACTGCAAATTTTAAAATAGCTGACAAATATTGCAAACACAATATCCAGAAAAGTAAGAATCTTATTAATTAGCTGCTTGATCCACCTCTACAATACTTTTTTCCTGTGTTCTTTGGCTGTATACCCTGTGATTGCTTCTTCATAGGACAACGATTTTTGTGATATAATTTTCTGAACAGTGAATAGAAATATAATGCAGCCTTTTGTCTCGCTTGGTTGATCCGAAAAGCTATTATTAAGAGCTGAGATGCATAAACACAGGTGTAACCCCGTTTGCCGTGCTGCTGCACGCGTAGCCTTACAAACTCGGGAATTCTCACCATTCTGTTCTGCAAGTCTCTTCAGAAGACAAAAGGAAGATTCAGGAACAGCTATAAAGGACACAGGGACAAAACCAAGGTGGGGAGGAAGCAGGCGAGGGAGGCGGGATGGCTGGGGTGGGGGGGTCAATGCAGACAACTGTACGTGAACAACAATAAAACAATTTTAAAAAATAAATAATAAAAAAAGAAAACAAAAGAAAGGGATGGTGCATAATGGTATAAATGTATAAACATACCAGGAGGGAACTTTTGCTTTTATGGGCATCAGTGAAAACGGAATCGTCTTATATAACTGCACACGTCTCCTGACTGGGAGGCTTTTCCATAGACTAGCTTCCATATACATTTCACACCTTGTCTGCCCTCACGGCCCACATGGGTGCTGAGGACGACAGGAGCCATTCTTACTGCCACCTGTCCGAGCCCTGCACTTCTCGTGGCCACGCACAGTGAGCTGGTGGGAGTATTCCCGAGAGCCGTTCCCACGCCAGAGTGGCTAGCAGTAACTATGCACAGAAGTGAGTCAGTCCTTGCGGATATGTCCCATTAAACCCCAAATGACTGTACCCAAAACGCACCCTCCCTTAGCCAGATGCCAGAACCATCCGGACCACAGCTCAGCACATTAAGCTCACTCAACACGAAGGGCAGTGTGACAGAGGAGAAGTCAGAGTGGACAAAGGGGGCCTTAACCGTCCCCATCGCCACCAAACTAATTCACTTTTGAAAGTTTTATCACCACACATGATCACATGACTAGGCCTTTTTAGAACCTTGGAGGGAGCCCATGCAGGTGAGGAGTTCCCTTAGTCAGCCAAAATGCTATTCATACACATCTACACACACACATGCATGCATGTACATATACATACATGCGTGTGCACATGCACACATAGTGTAGGACCATAATCCCCTGCTAAATCTCACAGATAAAGCCTATTTCTGTGTCTGTAAAAAGGGGATGATAGTACGTTGTTGGGAGAGTTAAGCAAAACCATGTTGTTAAAGTGCTTTTCAGGTGAGATCATGTGGTATTTGTCTTTCACCGCCTGGCTTATTTCACTCAGAATAATGCTCTCCAGCTCCATCCGTGCTGTCCCAAAGGGTAGGAGCTCCTTCTTTCTTTCTGCTGCATAGAATTCCATTGTGTAAATGTGCCATAGTGTTCTGATCCATTCATTCACTGATGGGCACTCAGGCTGTTCCCAGCGCTTGGCTATTGTAAATAATACTGCTATGAATGGGACCGGTCAATGAGACTAGTCAAAGAACACGTATGGATGACCCATGGACATGGACAACAGGGTGGGAGCGGGATGGGCTGGGGGGAGGAGGGCAAAGGGGGCAAAATTGGGACAATTGTAATAGAATAACAATAAATTTTTTTTAAAGTGCTTATTATCAGGGTGCTTGCGCCACAGTGAGTGATCAGGAAATGTCATTATTAAGTGTCACTTCTGTGAGACCTCTACTTCCCAGGCTCTCAGTGGGGTTCCTCTTGTCACAAATACTGTGCGTGAACTCCCTGTGGTCACGACACCTTTGTCTCACCACTGCTTGTCACTCTCCCCCACAAGCTGGGGTCTGTTCTGAGGATTCCGACTTTGTCCAGGCTTACCTCTGAATCCCCAGCACCCACTGCAGAGTGCGTTGCCTCACAGAAGCTGAAAATGTTTATTTTCTTCCTTTCCTGGGGCCCAATCAGTGTGTTGAATCCTTCTGAAACATGTTCTCTGCCCCCACCCCCAATCGACCTTTGTATTATGTGCCTATTCTGGGCCTATATTGTACACCTTCTTCTGCAGGTGGGCCCTCTGTGTCCAGTGACACAGGTCACCTCCAAGAAAGCAGTAGTGGCCCTGGGCCCTGGGACCTCACAAAGGAGTCAGTCTTTCGGCTGGGCAACCTTGGGAACACCTGCTGCAGTGGCAGGTTTAGAGGGGAGCTGGCGTTCGTGAGCGTGTCCCACGAGCTGCGTGCACGCGCTCCCTGCCGTCGGGACTGGTGTGTTCTCCCCTGGACTCGTCACAAGTACCTTGGAAGCACCCATCAGCCTGCCATGCACTGAGAATAGTATCTGCAGATCAGTCTTATGCATCTAAGAAACCCAATTTTCCAGGGACATCTAATTAGCAACTCTGTGCTAAATTAGTTTGTAGCACAACGTGAACGCGTGTGTTTGAGAAGAGGAACATTGCCCCGCCTTTGAAGATGGCTGTAGTTCACACTTCTCACTCATTCGGACTCGATAGTACAAAATGACCCCATCAGTCTTTGCCCCAGTTTTCTGTTGGGCCCAAAGGGTGGCTTGTTTACCCGAGGGAGAGGGGCCATGAGTCTCTACCCTCCAGCCCTCCTCCTTCTCTCCCACTACAGCAAAATGGCCCAGAGCTTAGGGCACACAGTGGGGCGGGCTGGGGCCAGCGTCCCCACGAACTGCTGACAGTGTGTAAGGAAGGTGTCCTGTGACTGCAACAAATGGGAAAAGTAAAGAAGCAAATTTTTATAAAACAAAATTCATTGCATTTAAAGGCTTATTCTTTTTATGAGGTTAAAATCTTAATTAGGTGTGTTATCAAAATGTCCTTTTTACATGAAATGATGGTGATGGCAGATAAGAAGCTTTTCAGATGCAAAATAAAAAGTTGGTCCCCAATGCTGTCTTCAGTTTTTTATTAATGTCATTTTACTAGTTCTTGACATCTAGAAGTTTGGGAATCTCAATTTGAACTTGGAGTTCAAGGCCATCCTTCCCTTCACTGTTCTGGCTCCATCTGGGAGTCCCAGAGACAGGATAGCTGAGAAATTGCAGTGTTGTGGGCTCCTGTCCATTCTCAGAAAGGCTAACTCAGGCTTCACCTTCCATTTCTGAGTCTTATTTATGGCCCTTGAATTTGCCAGGGAGTCAGATGACTGTTTCCACAGCCTGATTCTCTGCCTGGTCCGCCCATCATAGTCAAGGTGGTGTAGGTTGGGTCCAAACCCAGCCCCCTCTCTTACTTCCAACTTCATGATTTTGCCAACCTCCCTAACCTCTCTAAGACTGTTTCCACACTGGGGAAGCAGATCGTAGTAACTGCCTTGCAACAGGCTTTTGGGACGTTACTAACATTCAGCTGGCCTGAAGTCCAGTTCAAGGAGCCCTGCATGTAATTCAAGTGCTCTTCTTTAAGTGGTAAGATCTTACGTCTCTGGAGTCTTGCTATCTCCTTGAGGGCCTGTGTTGCGTTAGGTTCCTCATTCCCTCTAGAATCTGTGATTTCGATTTTCTCATAGCAAAGTCATTGGAAAGGACTGTTAACAACCATTAGATCATTGGTCTAAAGACCATCCCCACAGAACTGCACTTTTCTAATTCCAGGCCTTGGAGCCCCCTGAATCTAGTTGGACCACTTTCCACCCACGGGCTAAGTGATGTACTCTGGACTCTCAGAGAGAGGGTTCCTGCTGAGCTCCTGGCAAGGGCATCTGCAGAGATGGCACAGCACAGAGAGTCCAGTCCACCTTTAATTACTGAATAACGTAATCACAGAGCATCGTACCTGGAAGGGACCTTGTGCCGACAGGACTGATCCCTGTGTTCTGATCCCTGCTTCCCCTAAAGCCCCATCGTGGTTTAGTAACTGTGATGTCCACACAGAAACTGTTGGCACAGGCCCAGTATTAGTGAGCGGGAGAAGGGCACGACTGCCCCGCCCCCTTCACTTACCCCACTGCCATCCACGCCTGCTCGCCTCCCTCATCCCACCCACTCCATCATCCCGTGCCGTCTCCAGCGTCTCTCAGGACAGATGGCAGAGACAATGTGGACTTCTGTGTTCAAGAAAGCACTATCAAGAAATGCACATAGAGAGCCCTGAGCAAAGCAAGAAGCCAGCCACTTGGAGATGCTGTGGAGAGGAGCCTCGGCCCCTTCTCAGGCAATGAGGACTAGACTGCGTGGCTGCTAGCAAACCTCTGAACACGGGCAGCTGGGGAAATAGAACTGGGAGCAAAGTTAAGGTACTGGAACTCCCACTGATTGTGTCACTCTGTGCCTTCAGTTTGCCATCGTGCCTCTTCTGTAATGCTGCTCATTACCCCTATCCTCACTTGCCCTGTGCCAAGCCCCTCACACATGCTCTTATTACACCCCTTTACAGATCAGAGGATGGAGGCTCAGAGCTTTTAAATAATGTGGCCTGTGCCACATGGCTGATACAGGATAGAGCCCGAGTCCAATCCAGGCTGCCTGGCACCGAAGCTGTTACCTGTTAAGTAAATGACCTCCCTGACCTGACTTCCACAGGGCCCTTCTGCCCTGCCCTGCCCTGCTCAGAGGACCCCCCTCCTTGTGAGCAGAGCCTGAGCTGACTCCTGGCACCTGCACTCTGTGCACGGTGCTGCTGACCACTCACTTCCTGGCTACTGAGGGTTTGCAACTGCCTGGCTTCCCCCATGTTGGGCTGCACCTTCCACTTGAAATCAGTTGATAATCTAGGAAGTTATGTAGCTTGCCCAAGAAACCAATTGAGCCTGGATTCAACCTCAGGTTTCTCTGGCTCTGAATCGTGTGCTTTTTCCCAACAACCTCTAGAGTCTCCTGCGTCAGAGTGATGGGTGCGTTTGTACTGTTTTCCCAAGTGTGGGAATGAACTGGGCTTTTCCACTTCCCCTGTTTGTCTCACTCGCAGTCTGGGACACTCTGGCCACAGGCAGTGGGCTCAGGTGGCGTGAGAATCCTGGAGGAATGGAATGTGTCTTGTCAGCTGCTTTGTGGTCTGCCCCCCCACAGCTGCTGACCGTGGCTGCTGTAGCCAGCTCCAAGCCCAAACACCAGTGCTGTCGCCCCTAGCGACGGGACATTGTGGGATTCACTTATTCTCTACGTATCAGTTTTCTCACCTGTGAAAGTATGGTCTTTGTAGGACTGGGTGAGTTGGAATAGGAAAGCATTAGAAGGGTGTCTGGCAAGTAAGCATTCCTTTTAGTTGCTGTTATTTTTAGTATCATTCCATTAAAACCCCTTTGCTGGGTAAGCCATCCCTCATTCTCACTTCAAGGTGTAGAACTCTCTGCCTCAGGTTATTGTTCCTACTCCTTCCCCATCCCTTCACTAAGTTCCTGGGGCTTGTCCACAGGAAAGTGAAACCTCAAAGACAGGGTTATTCATTCTTCTCCCAAGACAAAGGCCTGAGCTGGCTTTGTATCTAACTGACTGATTAAGCTGCACATTAGCCAGGGATAAAGCTTCTTACCAAATAGCTAGGCTTTTGCTGAGCCAGGATGATAAATTCATTCTTAATGCATTGATAATAAAAAGATTTCCCCCCCACTTCTGAGTTAGTTTCCAAGAGGCTTTGGGGCTTTATCTGTATTGAATACTGCCATCTAGAGGGCATCTAGAGAATGCACCAGGGCAGAAGCAATCACTTTGTAAGGAATATGAGAATTTACACAATCCATAGGAGTTTCAAAGCAGATACCCTGGGAGGCCAAATATGTTTACAAAAATGACTGTCAGTAGTGACTTATTCCCTGGGAAATGGCATCCTTCTCTGATTGCATGGCCCAGTCCTTCCCCCGATTCTTCTATCAGAGGTGGTTTCGGCGCCTGTGTCATATTGGGCTCAGTGAAAGGGGCTTTTCTTAAGTGCCTACTATGTGCTTAGTAACACACTAGCACTGGAAGAAACACAGAAATGAGTAAGCATACTGTGCCCTTAAAACACCAGTGAGTGAATAAGTAAAAATCATGATGAGATGACTATATAGTCCAGGCAGAGCATGCTGGGATCCAGAGGAAGGGGAAGAACGGGGGGATTGACGCTTTGTGAGTATCCACCATGCAGCCTGGACATTGTCTCACTTACTATGCACCCTCATGACCCTACGAGACTGGATAGGGATTCCCCGCTTCAGATGAGGATCTGGAAGCTCAGAGAGGTCATGCCACTTGCCCAATGCTACCCAGCTGTGAGATGAAGAAGCCAGAATTTCAATCCCTACCTGTATGATTCTACAACTCTTCCTTATGATGCTGAACTGCCTGTTGACGAAGGAGAAGAATCGACTCTTGAATCATCTCAGTTGCGACATGTGTGTTTATCCCCAGGAGGTGAATTTGATTTTCAGAAACGGTCAAAATCTTTCTAGGTCAAGTCATTCAAAGGATAATGAGATGTGAGGTCTAAAAAAATACATGCGACTATACGGCAGAAAATGTTTTTAATGTTTATCTGCCAACAAAGTGGCTGAAAGGCGTTTCTCCGGACGGGCAGACCAACAGCAGTGTGCGGATGAGGCGTGGCTGGCACAGGGATGTGTGGACGTGAGCCGACGCCCTTTGGGATATGTTGGCTCCAGAAGCTCAGCGTTCATATATTCCTCCTTATCGCACACACTTCTAGTGCTAAGGCACAAGCTCCTTTGATAGGAACTCACAGAGGCTCTCCAACTCTTCTCAACCCTTTCTCCCAGGTCCCAGCAGGAGCAGCGCGTTTTCGTTTGAGAAAGGAGGAGACAGGCCTGGAGATGAGTGACTCCCCCACTGCGTAGCTTGGTGAGTCAGCAGTGAAGCCAATGGGACATCACAGCTTTGAACTCCCTATTCTTCTGTTTCCCAGAGGAGAGACTTAAAAACTAAGGGGATTGATAGTGCCCTCCTGAGAAGATCCATACCCCATCGTGGAAATGACAGTCAGAAGAGTAGAGCAGAGTCATTGTAGGGCAGTGTGAAGGAAAGAGGTAATCATGGAAGGCTCCCTGAAGGAAGCAGTGCCAAGATCTACTTCATGGGGAGGAGAGGGGCAGTTGGTACCACCTAGTTGTTTTGTAATCATAATAACCCCAAACCTGGTACCTGAGAGACTTTTAATAATATTTCAAATGAAATTTGTATGCACTGGATGATCTTTTTCACATATTGTACCTAATTTAAATGTTCCTTTTCCAGCCAAAGCTAGCAAGCAGGCCAGGAAGTCTCCCTCCCAGTGCTGCACAGCAGGCTGGATTCAGATTCCAAGGAGCAAGTTGTAAAAACTCTCTGCGCATAAGAACCTGGACCACAGATGATTGGTGCTTGACCTCAGGCTGCAGCCCAGTTGTTCAAATGGATGTCATCATGGGCAGAGGGGATTTTCCCTGGCCTTCACATTTCCAGAAATCATATTATACCAGTCTCGATAAGCCCCAGAACAAGTGCCTATAACTGTACCCCAGAATCCAAGACACTCTCAGCTGCCTTCACCATGTCATGTTGTGAGGCACAGACAAAGGCGTCAGATGAGGATGAATGACAGCACTGATGACAGTGGTTTGAGAAACCATTATGGCTTATACGAATGCTCCCTTCCTCATCCATCCATTCATTCATCCATCCATCCATCCATTAATTCAACGATTTGGGTTGGTGGTGTCCAGGCATAAACCCGGGGGAAGAAGTGTGATTCATTCTGGGAGCTTAAGTAATTCAAGATGGCTAGAGGATAGGAAGTGAGGAAGGTAGCGAGATGACCCCCTAAGGTCAAGTAGGAGCGGCTCAGGGAGGGCAAACGTGGATGTGGGTGCTCATGGAAGCTGTGGCAGGCTTCTCTGAAGGGGGGCCATGGGCTTATACTTCTGCTTCAGAAAGATCCCTCAGGACCTGCGTGGGCAAGGGAATGGAGGGAGCAAGACTGGACTGATGAAAAGGCCTGACTAAGCCAATGGCCATGGTTGCTGTTTTCATTATTATTATTTACTGAGATGGTGGCCCTGAGCTCAGGGATAAAGTGGAGAGTGTCACAAAGCTCTGACTTTATCGAGGAGACTGAAGCACCTGGAGAGGCATGTGGCCTCAGGTCACCCAGTGAATATATGAAAAAGCTATAGAGTGCCCAGCCCTCCAATTCTTAACCGAGGCCACATGGGATCCTCCACAATCTGCATGTTTGTGCCTGCCTCCTTCATTCCACTCGTGTCAGGGCTGCTTCTTTGACCTTGACTCACAGATGAGAAAACAGAGGCCCAGGCAAGGGAATTTTCCAGGGCCAAGGCCAGCAGCCTGACTGCAGTTGTCTATCTGAGTTTCAGATTTAGCAGGTGTCCTGCATGTTATCTGATGACTGTACTCTATGGGAATCACCGAAGTCCCAGTCGATGGCACTGCCCCCATGAGAGCACAGAGGAGCTGAACTTGGGCGAGACCCACAATTAGGATGAGGTGGACAGAGGACTACGGCTTCTTACAGATTCTGCCCAGGACACTTTCCCACTACGCACACACACACGCACATGCCCCACATGTGCACACGCATTCATACAGCACATGCACATGGACATATGTGCCCGACATACTTACACTGTCCAACTCCTGACTATATCTTAGATCTCAGCTCAAACATTATTCACTCATTCTGCAACGACAGAGCTCCTGTTCTTTGCTCATGCACTTGTCATTCACAGAACTTACCCAGTTGTTAAGAAATGCTTTGTTGTTAACTGATGTCTCACCCTTGTACTCCCAGGACCACAGACTGACACTGTGGGCGCATGAGTGGACTCACACCCTGGGCCTGAGAGTCTGAGGCTGAGTTCTGCTCTGGCTCTGCCATGAACTTGCTGTGCCTCTGTAATTTCTCATCGTTATCCCTCTCCTGTCTCATCCAGGCCTGGCTGGGATCACTGCCAATCCTTGACACTGTGCAGTGGTGACTCCATGGCTTTCTGAGCATTGCGCATGGGACATGTCTCCTGGGGAGTCTCTGTCCTGGATTAAACCACTAGGGACTGACTGTTTCATGGACTCCCTCATGCCAACTATCTATCAAAGATCCCTAATGTACCAGGGGCTGCATGTTCATTGAAGAAACTGCCACTGTGTCCAAGAGGAACTAAATCTGCCAAACCATCAGTTGGCCAACTTGGCCAGAAGGGACCGTGGAGACACTCAATCCAGGCACGTGACAGATGCCCTGCTGGTTTTCTTCCAGTATCTAGTTTCTTCTTCTCTACTGACAGAGCCTAATTCTTGTGAGGGGGAGAAATGAACCCAATCAAAATGCTTACTTTTCCCAACTCCCATTCGACAGGGTATCTCTACGCCATGCAGTGAGATGTATACAGAAGTCGGCTAGGAATTCCTGGGAAATGTTCTATTTCCAGACATAGGTGTGTTCCCTTTCCCTTCTTATTCCTTCTTTTTTTTTTTCTTGCTTATAAATGCTTGTCTGACCAAAGAAACTTTGCTAAGTTTTTCAAAGAAATAGGAAGAAGCCCTCCCAGACATGTCCAAATATTTCTAAAAGTTCAGCCCTTGGGCAAAGGCAGTTCCTGGACACCTTGGAAAATGCTCATGGAGGTTCTGTGAGGCCTCAGCTTGGATTCAGTCTCTACCCAGAGGCACAGGCACAGGAACGGCCACTGTGCAATGGGCTATGGGGACAAGGATAGCCACCACGGCACCCTGTGCAACATTCTCAGACTCTAACCGATGTTCCCAAGGCAGACATCACCATGAGTTGGCCATGGCTGCCTCACCACCTCATCCCACTCAGAGCTCCAAGCTGTAAACTGATCACAGTTGGCCTTGGTGTGAAATCTATTAACCATGTCTGATCCAACCCAGACTTTGCCTTGACCCATCAATGTGAATAAAAATAAACCTTCAGAGAAAAAAGAGATCTTCTGAAATAATAAATTCATGTCACTGCCAGAAGCCCATTTCCTAACTCGTGATAGCCTGATGCAGTGGGGGTACTAGGAGGCATCCTGTTATCCCGACTGCACCACTTACTCTGTATGACATGGAAAACACCACTTCCCCTCTCAGAGCTTTAGTTTTCTCAACAGTGACAGGGAGATAATGCTGCAGACCTCACGGGGGGTGGAGTGAAGACTAAATCTGTGGATGAGGACTTGAACTTAAAAGACATGCAGTACACCCCTGTGACTTTCTGCTCTTTTTCTTCCCCTTCCCATCCAGCACAATCCGAGAGAGAGAGAGAGAGAAAGAGAGAGAGAGAGAGAGAGGCCAAACCGAGAAAAGTGTAACTGAGAAAATAAGAAAAGAAATTGGTCTGGTTTTCTCAAAATGCATTATGGTTACTCTCAGCCTGCCGCCCCCATGCACCAACTGGTGACTGCCAAAAGCTAGTACAAGCGAATTCACTGCTCAGCTGGGCAGCAGGCTCCCCACCTTGGGAGGCTCTAATGGCAAGTGAGTATGAAAAGTGAGTAGGAAAGGAAATAACTCTTCCCTTACTGCTGCTATGCTTTTCTGCTGGCTACCCCTTCCTCTGGAGTACAAAGGTAGTCAGGTCATAAATGCAGTTTAAGTATATGCTAAAAAAAAATAGTAGTTCAATTCTGAAAGATTACCTCTCCTATGTAGTTTAAACTTACTATATTTAAAGCTGAAAAAAATTTAACAAAAATGATCATCTGGAATAGTGGGTTGGGAGTCAGAAGCATCTGGCTGCATGTGAGTGACATGACCTTGAGGTGGAACTTGAACCCTCTTCAGCGTTCTCATCCATGACAGGGAGAAGGATGGCAGCTACCACTTACTAAGCATTTGCTGTGCCAAGTTCTCTGCTAAACACTTCACATGTTTTATTTCTTTTAATCCACTTCCGCCCACCAACAGCCACATTAGGTAGGCAGTATTACTATTCATTTTTCAACTGAAAAAGACTAACTTCAATAATACCACACAGCTAGTAAAGGGACTGAGCTGGGGTTTGAGTCTCGGACTCACTGATCTGGAGCCCAGGCCCTCCCTCCCAGTGTAATACTGTGGGTAACGTACCTGGCATGTCGTCGGAGCCCAGGAAACATTAGTTCTGTTTTGTCTCCCTGTCTGAAGTCCAAGTTCAGCTAGTGTAGGCATGAATTCTTAAAAGTGATCTCTAATGCTTGTCTGACCAAAGAAACTTTACTAGGTTTCTCAAAGAAGGAGGAAAAACATTCCTCCCAGGCACGTGCCAAACCTTTCTAAAAGTTCAGCCCTCAGGCCAAGCCAGCTCCAGGACTCCTTGCAAATGCTCATGGAAGTTCTGTGGGGCCTCAGCTTGGATTTGGTTTCTACCCATAGCCACAGGCTCCGAGAACATCCCCAGGAGGGAAGGAAGTGGCGATGCAGACAAGCTATGCTGTGTCGATGCAAAGGGAGAAAGAAAACTCAGGGTGGCAGAGGAGTCTGTGCATGTGGACAAGAGGGTGACGAGCAGAGGAACCCAAAGGTGCCACACAGACCAGATCAAGATTGTCTGTTCAGTTTCTCAGTAACCTTGGGCAAGTTATTTAACGTCTCTGGCCCTCAGTTTCCCCATTAGCAGACTGAGGAATACTGATAATTTCCTCGTTGTCAGGGCTGATACTCACCTAGAGCGCACCAGAAGGGGCTGCGGCCAGTCTCTGTGCCCAACGCTCAGCCCCATTCCTGCCATAGCAGGTTCCTCAGTGTTTTCACTCTTCCTCTGGATCCCAGAGTTGTTTGGGGGCAGAGCTCCTGGTTCAGTGCCTGGCATGCAGTGAGCAATAAGTGTGACTCTGTCCCCAAACTGGGTCCTTCAGCAGTATTCATTGCAGGTATGTCGCTGATGGCCCACCAACTACAGGGGACCAAACCACACCTAGATGACGAATGCTCCTCTGTGTCAGGAGGTGCACTCGCAGCCGGCCAGTAGGGTCTAGGGCCTGGTCAGAGACCTCGCAATTAGTCTGTCTTCTGGAAGACAAGTTGTGCCACCATCCTGGGGGGGAATGTAAAAAAAAATCGACCCTGCAGGTTTCAATCTGAAAAGCATTAATGCTATAAAGTATTTCAATTTAACCAAGGAGAGCGATAAAGCTGTGAGTACCCAGCAGGGATGGGGAATTGCCATCTTCCCTGCTTGATTACAGAGAATTGGTTCCTATTCAAGAGGCAGCTGGCGACAAGGGTGAGAGGCAGATTTACAACCTGGAAAGTGTGGTGGGTGCCTGGGAAAGAAATTAGCATCATCAAATAGCAGGGAGAGCTGGCATAGAGGGAGCTTCTGCTACATTCCAGGAATTGTAGTGGATGCCTTATTGGCCAGGAATAGTGCTGTTAACAACAGCAACAGCAATAACAGCGAGCATATTTTGACTTCTGCTTTGTGCCAAGCCCTGTCTAGGTGCATTACACATGTATTCTCCGACTTTATTTGTATGCCAACTGTGTGTGTCCATGTTTCATCTTGCAGAGGAAGGCCCTGGGGCTCAGGGCAGTGAACAGTGACCCCGCAGGGCTGGAGGTTGAGCCTGAGCTGCTCCCCGCCACAGGCGTGCTCTCAGCTACACGAGAAGTAAAGCCTCCGTCACACTATACTTGGGGGAGAAAAAGCAGTTAAGCTTAGGGGTCGGGCATCTTCTCGCAAACTCCTACATAGGGTGTTAGTTCTTTCAGGGACCTCCAAGGTCACCCAGTCCAATTCCATTATCTGGCAGATAAGAAAACTGTGGCCCAGAAGGGGGAAATGACTTGTCAAGAGCCATAAAACAAATGAATGACAGGCGTGGGTCTGAAACCTTGGCTTTCTGTTCCCGGGAGGCACTCTTTCTACACAAATGCCCCTCCCACCCACCTTTGGGGCCATTATTTCTCGTTCAACTCTCAGAACAAAAAGACACTCACAGATCTTGTTCCAGACTCAAGGTTCTTTAGCCAGAAAAGAGCCATAAACTTCCAATGTCTTTCTGGATAGGGGAAGGTGGCATGTGTATCCCTGACATGCTCTGCAAATATCCATGTCTGGTAAGCGCCCATGGATAAAGGCGACCAGAAAGGACGAACATGTGCCAGGCACTGACATTTGTCTCTGGGTCCCACCCTAGGACCTGGGACTATAAGATTTCAGTGCACGTTGTCCACTAGCCATGAACTTCAGATCAGCAGACAGTGGCAGCCTGTCTTGACGTGGTTAACCTCTCCAGTGTGGCCTTTACTTCAGGACTTATTTGTGGATTCAGAGGAAAAGAAGCAAAAATCTATCGATCTTATAATTGTTTTCTTCTTAAGTATTATAATTGAAGTGCTGAGGTCCTAAATCACTTAGATAATGGAAAAGGGGAAGTTTACATCGTGTTTTAAGTGAAACTGTTAGAGTCACTTGTTTTTATTTTTTTAATATTTATTTATTTTTAGAGATGGGGTAAGGAAGGAGAAAGAGAAGGAGAGAAACATGATGTGCGAGAAAAACATTGATCAGCTGCCTCTCTCACGCCCCCAAATGAGGACCTGGCCCACAACCTAGGCATGCGCCCTGACGGGGAATCAAACCAGCAACCTTTTGGTCTGCCGGCCAGCGTTCAATCCACTAAGCCACACCAGCCAGGGATAGAGTCACTTTTTATAAATGTGTATATAACCTTTTACAATAAGGAATGCCTTTAGCTACATTATCACTATTAAGAGAATCTGTGCAGATGTTACACTGAGTTCGTAGAACTAACTCAATGAAGCCCAAGTCAGTGGGTTAATTATCTCAAGGTTAACCACCCACAGACCAGGCTTACCATCTCGAGGAAACTAACACAGTTTTCAGAACAAATATTCTAATAAATGCAGTATGGGAAAATGAGTGTCTATGGTCTGATGGTTACAAGTCAGTTGGCCTTAAAACTTTTAAAATAAACTTTTCTATCAGAGAAGAGCACTCGCTGTCCTTGTGTAGGCTTAGTTAGAAATTTTACTTATAATGATCTGATATAAACTAATAGAAATTTAACTTAATTTTTGGGGGGACACTGGCATAAAGATATCCTCCAACCTCCTCACACTGTATTTATACACGAGTTAACTGGTTCGAGGGTGCTTTGTATTCTGAAGACTCGTAGCAGCCGCCTCTTACAGTTTCTTAGATTTCCTGCTTAAAAATATAGTGTGGCATCTGGCTTCGACTTTTATTTTAATTCAAGTTGATCCAAATAGCTCTGGGGCTGTTTTATCCCTCACTTAGTAGTTCACATGTAAACACACACAGATGAAAGCTGTCACCCAAACACACGTACACGAGAAGCCGAGCAGGTTTCCTCCGACGTCATAAGGCACAGTTCAGAGCAGTCCGATTTCAACCGTGGATTCTGAAACACCCAGGAAGCACAGTTTTGAAATACCCAAGAAGACACAGAGAGAGAATGGCGGAAGCCACATCTCACGGGGCCGGCGTGTGAGCGAACACCGGGAAGGACATGCCTCCCACAGGAAGACGCCGCAGGAAAGACAACAGGGCTTTCAAATGGGAGCCTCAAGTCCAACGTCAGAGGGCAGCTGCTCTGATTCCCAGGCCCTGATTCACTCTCTCGCTGCTGCTTGATGAACGACTTCTGGGCAGCCTGCTTGGGGTAGATAGCAGCAGGGATTTATTTATTTTATCTAATGATGGCTACTAATTATCATACGTGATGCCGGCTGGGATTCCACATACTTAGGCTGTCTTCTAAATACCTGTATCTACCGTACATAGAATTAGAGTCGGTAACCATCAGAACCAGCTGATGAATAAAGAAGATGGAGCGCCGGCACTGAGGAGGAGTGGACATCTGGGTTAACACCCCGGGGTGAGCCCAAACAGCTCAGATTGTTTTCTCTTTTCCCCAGAGACCAAATTGGAAGTACAGGCACAATTCTCAACATGCAGTCTCCTTTTAAGGAACGGCTACGTTTCTTCAGATTTGGCCAACAACCACCCCCTCCCCCAAGGTGAGAGCTAAATAGCAGAGAAAACCACTGGCACATTTGGACAGAAAGCCCTGTGTCACCCACGTAAGACAAGGGGCAGATGCCACCACCGTGAGCTCAGCCCTTAGCGAAACACCCAAGTGGAAGTGTGAAGGGTGTCGGTTGAAAAGTCGGAGAGAGATTTCTCTGAAGTGTGTCGTTTCCGTATCACGCGGAGCTGTGTCCTTCACCTCACTCCTATCGAGAGGGGCTTGAACGCACTGCTTGGAAAGTGTGATAGTCTGACCTGGAGATGAGCCACCTGTGACGGAGGGCAGAGGGCTTCTCCCGAGGAGTCCCTGCCGAGACAGTGGCCGTGAGCACAAGAGGACTCCTTCCCAGCAGCTCTGGGGGGACTGGGCGTCCAAGGCGGGGCTGCTCCCAGAGAGCGTGTGGGGGGGGGCGCGGGGGATGCACGGCTCACACTAAAGAGCCCTGCAGCTACATGGAGCCCAGGGAGGGACCCTGGAGACCTCAAAAATGAGCCTGAAGGAAGTCGTATGTTGGAACAGCCTCTGACCCTCATCCTACTCCAACGCCAAGTCACAACAGCAGTCAAGTAGAAACGTCCCTGTCTCCTGTCTATTCTCCAAAAACTTACCCTTTTTCTGGGAGGACCAGGAATAACCCAGGAAGGTGGAGAAGGGAAGACCCTAACCACACTGGTATCTCCCATCTCCCACGTTCAGGGAGACTGGCAAGAAACTTGAAGTTCAATTTCAAGAATTACAGAGGATGAAACGTGTTATTGTGGGGATCAGATTGTTCTGAGACTAGCAGTGACCGGAGGACTTTTCATTTCCTGAAAGTGACAGGAAATTGAGGGACCTGCCCAGAAATTTGGGTGGGGAGAAAGGGCTGATCAAGCAGGTTTGTCAGGCAGTCCAGGGAGGAAAAATAAGAGAAAGCATTTTGTAATCGCACCCTATGGAGTCGTTCTCTGTCAACATCGCAGTTATTTCTGTCTGGGAGCAGGTCTGTGTGGGGGAGGGGGGTGGATGCTAGCGGATAATTGCTCCATGGGTGGGCCATTTTATAGGCGGGCATCATAAGTCACCAAGGCTGGTGGCCCGTGAGCAGAAGAGAGCAGAAAAGGTCAGACACCATGGGGTCTCTAGGGTCCCTGGTGCCAGACCCTCCCGACAAAGGTAGGGCTTGGTACCCCCTTACCTCACTCTCCTAGAGCTCTGTCACCCCCACAGCTGTCCTGGAGAGGACAAGCTGTGCTCAGCCCCTGCTGTCACCGGGGTCACCGCCCCTGCTGTGGGCACTCCTGATGGAATGGGCCAGCCAGTCCTCTCTGCTATCAGTGTAGGAAGGGGTGACCAGATGACAATTGTTAGTGAGCCCCTGGCTCCCGTTGCTCTCTCTGCCCCTGCTCACCACCGAGTGTGCCAGTGGTTCCCACTCAGTGCCATGTCTGGCCCCCGCCTCCCAGCAGAGTGAGGCCTGGGTTTGACTGCATCACCGGCTCTGTGAGGAAGAGGCTGGGAAAGGAGCCACAGAGGTAAAAGGCAGCTGAACTTGGGTGGTCTTGAGGTTTGAAAAAGAAGTGTGCGGTGTCAGTGGCATGGTGGCAGAGAGGTGGATGGCAGAGGGAAAATGAAGAGTGGTCACCGTGTATTGTGGCCCCCTCTGTTTGCGAGAGCCCACGGGGCAGCTGGAGTCACTCCGAACCCATGGCTGGTTTCCTGTGCTGCCTCTGAGACCTGTCCACGTGTCACCGGCCAGCAGCTTACAGCTCTCTTCTGTGGCTGACACCCCTCCCAGAGCGTTGGTGGCTCCGCTGTGTCGGCACCAGGCCAGACCATGTCTGGGACAGGATCCTCTGTGGGGGTGGGGGGTGTTCTCCCTGATTCAGTCCTGGTGCCCAGGGGAAGTAGGAGGAGAGCTCAGGTGGTCTTTCCTGTCCCCATGCTGGGGGTCTCGTCCTAAAGTCCCTGCAGGGCTCCCTCAGTAATCCAGTTGCTAGACTCCCTTTGGGGGCCTAACAGCACAACCAAATAGGGGCACTGAGTCCACCCTACAGCATCTCCCAAACTGCGACACCCTGATGTACTGAAAGGACAGTGTATGATCAGAGAGTATGAGGCGGAAGGATGACACTTAGGGGCTCGGACGGGGATGGGGACAGGGAAGGAAGCTGAAGCACCGTGCATGGCTCTCTTTGGGTTTAGAGTAGACTGACGAGGACTGCACACACCAGGTGCACCTCCTCCCAGGTGCGTCTAGGTCGAAGTCTAACAGCAGCCGTTTAACTGTCCCGCTCACCCAAAGTGTGCCGCCATGGACTACAGGACCAGCCTGTTGGCCAAGTATTTCAGGAGGAGCTCCACCCCGTTCTGGCTCAGTGCCTGCATGTACTGCGGGGATTTGCTGCGCACTCAGGCCCCAGGGGCAAGCCCACTCCTGAAGTCGGAGCGAAGGGAGAGAGAAGGGCGGCCCGGACACCCGAAGCCTAATGTTCAAGAGGCAAGAACCAGGTCCTTCCCAAAATAAATAAAATATGTTCTGTTGTCTTACTGTTTATGCCTTTATAATTTATATATATAATTTATATTTAATTGTAACTTATATATGTATAAATTATAAACAAGGCTATGGTTTATCTATGTAAAATTACATATATATGGTGTATCCACTCACCTATCTTGCTATTTATATGTATGTATATACTTATATATGTGTATATGTACATGTGTGTATATACTGTGTATATGTATATATATAAAACCAGGCTATAGTTTTTAGGCCTGGCTGGTGTGGCTCAGTGGATTGAGCACCAGCCTGTGAAACAAAGGGTCGCAGGTTTGATTCCTAGTCAGGGCACATGTCTGGGTTGTGGGCCAGGTCCCCAGTAAGGGGTGAGAGGCACCCCTGTCTCCTCTGTCTAAAAATGAATAAAACCTTTAAAAAAACCAGACTATAGTTTTTATATGACTGGAAGTCAGCAAAATATCAAAGACAACTGAATTCAATTTTTATTGAATGTCTGAGTGTTTTGTTGATGATCCATTAAAGATCAGATAAATAGTAAAATAAAAACATACATTATGTATAAATGTTATCTATTTATTTTATAAACTTTATTTCTCCTGTTTCATTTTAACAGCATCACTAATTGTGTTGTGATTAGTCAATATTGTCACATAATGTGTGTTTTATTGAAAGTCGTGTCAAATTCAACAACTTCTCTTGAGTTTTTGTGATCATTAAATAGTTTTTTTAGGTTAATTCCAATTTGGACAAACTCTCCTGCTGAGACAGTGGCAATTGGGATTGCCAATAAAAGTATTAATTAAAATACTGTTTAGGTTCAAAACAAGGCTATGAATTTTATGTTATGTTCAAACACTGCCAAGGGCTGCACTTGATAAATTATTTTTTCAGAAGATAGTGTTAAATATGGAAATTTTATCAAAAACTACCGTCCCTGTCAACTTGCACGGGCTCAGAGACGCCCACCCGCTGAGTTTCACTTCTGGGCGGACCGTGAGGCGTTTCCGGAAGAGCTCGACGTTCAGGTGGAGATGCCCCCCCACCCCAGTGCGGCAGGGCCACTGTCGGCCCGCTGAGGGCCTGATGGAACGGGAGGGCCCAGGAAGGGGAATTTGTTCTCTGGCTTGAATGGGGCTGCCCACCCTCTCCTGCCCTCAGACAACACCGCTGGCTTCCTGGGCCCCGGGCCTGCAGACGGCGTGGGACTTCTGGGCCCCCTTACCTGCAAACCTAACCGACAATACACTGTCACCGATACCATGGTTTTCACTGGCGTGTTTGTAAACTAACCAATGTGGGAGCCCAGAGATGGACAGAACCAGGAGGAAACCGTCCCCGGCTGGAGGGGGAACCGTCTTAGTTTCTTGTTGCTCCTGTAATAAGTCACCCCAAGCTCAGGGACTTAACGCAATACAAGTTCATGCTTCCACAGTTCTGGGGGTCAACCGTCTGAGCTGGGTGTCCTGGGGCTAAAAGCAGGGTATCTGCAGGGTCGCACTCCCTCCAGAGGTTTGGGGGAGAACCCGTTTCCTCCTCGCCTGTTCTAGCTTCTGGTGGCTGCTGGCATCTGTGGCTTGCGGCCACATTACTCCAGTCTCTTCTTCTCGTGAGTGCCTTCTCCTCTCATAGCCGACTCTCCCTCTGCCTCCCTCCCTCCCTCCAACGAGGACACGTTGGTGACTTTAGGCCCACCTGATAAGCCAGAGCAGTCTTCTAGTCTCAGAAACCCTTAATTTACTCCCATCTGCAAGGTTCCTTTTGTCATGTACAGTACCGTGCACAGGTTCCAGGGGATTAGGACCCATGTCTTCAGTGGGCCGTTTTCCCGCTGCTGCAGGTGCCAAACCTGCTCATTTACCTGACAGTTCCTGTTGCAGCAGATCCTCTGCCTTAAACAAGGGACTTGATCAAGAATACCAACATCGGTTACATACAGTCCCCGCCTGTCTAGAACTCAGCAGTCCAGCTTGGAAGACAGATGTGTGAACAATTAGTTGCTCCCAGGAGCCTAGGGGCTGTGGCCTTGGAGGGAATGCAGAGACTGGCCTGGTCTGGCAGGAGACCTTCAGGTGTGCCCCTGACTTTATGGGAGTGCCCGAGGCCCTAGTGCTGAGAACCTTCACCTGGTGAGTTCACGCACCCCTGACAGACAGGACCCTCTGCCTGCCAGCTCAAGTGTCATCTCATACCTGGTCCCTCCCTTGTCTTCCAAGGTGTTTTGGAAGCAGAATCTGAAAATGCGCTGAGAAGAACTGAGGCTTAAAGTTGAGAGGAGGGAGGGAGGGGGTGGGGAAGAAATGATTTAGACAAGCTACTTAATAAAGAACAGGAAAAGCAGGAAGGCTTCCCCGCCTACCTTTTTATTTCTTAGCTATTTCATTAATAGACTTCATTTTTAAAGCAGTTTTGAGTTTACAGAAAGAGCGAGGAGAGCGTATTGTTAAAGGACAAAACCCAGCTGATAAACAGGAAGATCTAATTGGCTTTATTAAACACTCGTAATCGGGCAGCGACTGGAAGGGCTGCTCCAGGAGCCCTGAGAAATGGGAGGTTTTTATAGGGAAAAGGATGGGGCGAGGGGGCTATAAACAAAAGAAAAGGATGGCTTATTTTGAGACCAGGATGTCTTTTGGAGGTTAGGGAACTTCGAGGGTTTCTAGCATGCAGATTTCCTCTTCTCCTGGGGGCTGGGGAGGTGGGGATGGGATGGAGAGGGCCCACAGGACAGATGACCTTACTGGTGCTTGACCAGAAAGTTCCAGACTGGGTAAGACTGTTTCTGGGAAGGTCGAAACAGCAATTAGGTCAGGCATTAAATCTGGGTTTGGTGTCACGGGCTTTAGCATGAAAGGCCCCATCATGAGGCCTGTGGTTTTCTCTGTAACAGTACGGAGTTTCTGGAAACCCTCGTGCAGTCTTCCACTAGCCACCTCCCCCTGGACACCCCCAGGCTGCCCCTGAAGCCTGCCTAATCCGTAAGGCCCATCACGTCACATCCCCTCTGCCACTCCCTCAGCTGGGGGACTGTTTCCACACTGGACACACTCAGAGTCATTCTGTGCAGGGACCAGGGGAAACTAGAATCAAGCAAAGTCAGGAACTGAATCCTAAATAAATAAATACATTATACAGGAGTTGAAAAACAGCCCTGGCTGGGGTTACTCAGTGGGTTGAGCACCCACCTGCGACCCAAAGGACTGCCAGTTCCATTCCCAGTCAGGGCACATGCCTGGGTTGGGGGCCAGGTCCCCAGTAGGGGGCACATGAAAGGCAACCACACATTGATGTTTCTCTCCCTCTCTTTCTCCCTTCCTTCCCCTCTGTCTAAAAATAATAAATTTTTTTAAAGAGTTGAAAAACAGAAAAGGTATAGGGGTAAGTGTTGGAGAAAAAGTTGTGTTTTGTTAATGTAAGAAATGCCCAAACCTGTAGAGAATGTTTATGAGTTTATTTGAGCCAAACTGGTAACATAGGCTAGGGAGCAAGATCTCAAATGCTCCTGAGAATTACAGTTTTGCAGCTGCATTCATGCGTTCGAGATTCAGGAGGGAAGGAACGGTAAGGATGAGTGCATGGAGGTGGGAAGAAGCAAGGAGGGGATTGGATTACAGTATAGTTACCAAGATTATTGCTCTCTTGAGGGTGGTTACAGCTGATTTCAAAGGTATATTAACCTAGATTCACAGAGACAATGGACAGGGCCTGCTGAAAGCAAAGAGAACCCTTTTACTAAAAGGTTACATGCCTGGGCCATGACTACCCACCATGAACCACCCAGTCAGGAATTTAAAATCAGATCACCCTGTGAGGTTGCTTTCCATAGAACCCCCTTTTTAATTCCATAGGTTATATTCACTGGCATTTTAGGAAAATCAATGAGTCTGGAATAAAAACATTCTGACCCCAGCTGAAAAAGGTGTCCTTGAGAAAGCGACGCTCTTAGACTTCAGATTTAGCATCAGTTAAAAAGGGAAGGTTGGCCTCATATTTTCCAAAGACCTTTCCATGTCTGACCTTTTCAGAAAGGGCAGCAATTTCTGTTCATTCTAGAAAGTGACTGCATCATTTAAAAAGAAGCAAAACTATCTTTCTTCCGTTTTCCCCAGGCAATTCCTAGAATTGCCACTAGATGGCAGAATGAGACCATGATGGTGCTGTGTCAGGGCTGCTGCAGACCCGCTTGCTGCCAAGGTAGCAGCAAGCTAGCAAGCCACCTCCTGCAGGCACCTGATTAATAACAGGCCTGTAATTATCTTTACACAATCCCGATTGCAGCTCTGTGTTAGCCTAACTGTTAAATTAAACTGCACAAATAAATATGCTGGGCAACTCCACTTCCCTGGCAGCCCCCGCCCTGGGGGCCTCCAAGCTTATTAACATATCAAAACATTAACTCAACCCTCCCACTTTCCTTCATTTTCATAACAAAAGGGACCCCCCTTTTTATCTCCCCAGCAACCTAATCTGTATTTAAATAGCTCTGTGTAGAGTGATAACATTATTACTTTATTTCTCTAAGTCTAGCTCTGGGGATATCTCCAATCTGTTTCCTCCAGAAACTGGATGGATGGGTCTTATTAGGAAGATACATCAGCCCTACCCACCGCCCCCTCCAGCGGTGGTGTAGGTGGGGGGCGGGGGAGGGAAGGAATGCCTGTCCTGAAGACTCCAGAGCCAGGCATCTTGGACCAGTCAGTCAATGCCCGGTGTCTCACTGGTCTTCGGTCAAAACAAAGCAAACAAACTATTAAAAACAAACAAGCAGACCTGACACCCAGCAGCTGCACCCACACGGGGTGAGGCCAGGGACTGGAGTATCAAAAGTCCTCATAGGGGTTGGGGAGCCCCTAGGGACTGTCTCACCCAGGTCCAGGGTCAGCTGAGAGCCTTAAATTTATTTTGCAAAATGTCCTGTGTACAAATACATTTGAATTTTGGGAAGGGATCCACTGTGTCCACACTGTCCTCCAGTTCTTGCAATGTGCTCCTGTAAGGATGAGGAACAAATTCCAGGAGAGGGGTGGAGTTGCCCCAAGGCTCGGGAGCACTCTGCAAAGCCCGCCAGGGCTCTCTGGGTCTCCTGACTCGACCACATCTGACTGCCTGTCTCGACCTCCAGCCCCGGTTCCCGCCTAAGAAACTGTGCAGACTTACACATCACAGCCTTATTCTCTCGACCTAGTGCGGTGCCTCACACAGAGCAGATGTTAATAAACAGGAGTTCAGCGCCCGCGTGAGCACATGAAGGAAAACCTGGAAAGAGGATGTTTAAACCAAAGAGAGGTGGTTTCCAAAGCTGACCCCTAACTGACAAGGGGAGAGGGGCAACATGTCGAGCCCCAGGCAGGTTGGGGGGTAGCCTAGGGGAAGGATCCTGGTATTCCCCAAGCTCACCTGCCCGTAGCCTTCAAGTTGCCAGCATCCAGGGAGCACACAGCTGGGCCCAATCTGGTACCTGCCAATAGACCCTTTCTTGAATTCACACTGGCTTGGGATTGGCTCAGAAATGAGGACAGCTCAGCAGAAGGGGGTTGCGGAGGTCAGAAAAAGCAGGGCAGGGTTGAGAGAGAGGTGGGTATTGACTATTGGCTTCCTGCTGTGGGGCAGGTGCTGTGTTAGACCCTGGTGGCTGTGCAGAGATACCAACCATCACCTCCTCGCTCAGCTAGCCTCGGCGAGGTGGGCACCATGGGCCTACCCAGTACCAGCTCTGGAATGGGAGGGAGACTTGGAGATAGGGCAGGGAAGTGCTGAGCACGGTCCACTTGGGGGCAGCCAGCTCCAGATTTGTGTGTGGAGGCTGGCACTGCCAGTGGGACCACTAAACAGGGTCATTTCAAGACAGAGATCCATGTTAGAGACTTTTAGGCCCACAAGTAAGGAGGGGAGGGCAGGGCTTAAGTAGTAAAAATGCCTCTCCCCCAGCCTGTGAGGACAGGACCCCCCCCCCATTCTGCTAAACACTTCACGTGACCCCTTTCTACTCCCAGGAGAGGAAGTGGGCTGGACTAAGCAAGGGTGGAGGAGGGAGCTAGTGCGCCCAGAGAAGGACAGGGACCCGGTGCTCCTGGGGTGGGGAGAAGGCAGAGCCCGAGTGAGGGATGGGGAGCAGGGCAGAAGGGTCTCCTGAAGGGGAGTCACCTGCCACCCTACCAAAGTGCCAGAGCAGGGCTCCTCTCTTGCAGCCCACCCGGTCTCTCTCAGACCTCCTTTGTCCTGCTCACCTGCCCGGGGGGCAAAGAAAGAGGGGTCCCAGAGGGGTGCACATTCCTCCTCTCGACCTCTACAGAAGCATCCCCAGGTCCCCAGGCTGCCTCGGGCTTGTCTTCCTGTGAGAACAGGGAGGGGGGATGGACAGGCTTTGGGGACTGTGGTCACACAGGACTCCAGTTTCTTCCCACTGGAGCTTGTCAGCGGCTCATGCATTTATTCATCCCAGAAGTATCAATTAAAAGTCTATTGTGTACAGAGCATTACACTAATCGCTCAAGAAGCCCGAGAAGAAAGAAAAGGACAAGATGAAGCCTTATATGTTTACCAGCCTGGAGTCCCGGAGCCCAGGCAGCTGCAGGTCACAGCAGCCTGTTTCTCACGTGGCCCAGAGTGGGGGCTGGGAAGCACCCGTTCTTTGGTGTTGGAGATGGGGAAACAAAGGCCAGGAGGGGCAGGGGGATCCTGCCAATCCCCACCCCACCCACAGATGAGTTCGTGCCTTTGAATTCCCTTTTCAAAAAAATGTTTCCCTTTCCTATCAGTGAGCCCTGCTTTAAAATGCTGCACTTTTCACCCCGCCCCCCCGCCCCAACACCCAGAAGCTCAGCCTTAGGCCAGGAAGGACCCCTCCCCTGAGTTTAGGACACAGGGCAGGTACTCAGAGGTGCACGGGCCAGAGTTTGGGGTCAGAGATTGCAGAGTCCAGACCTGGCAGGTGGGGCAGTTTGAAGGGGAGACACCCAAGATCAGCCTGCAGGGGAGGCTGCAGTGAGGAGGCAGGAGCCCTGGCAGCTGCGGGGTTGGAAGCTCTTGGTTAGAAGGCTGGGGTGAAGGGAGGAGCAGCCCCAGGAGCTTGGCAGTCAGAGGGGTGGCCTTTGCAGTCTGACTCGGTGGGTTCAATGCCCAACTCTTTTGCAGTTAAAGGTGTATTCTGGCCAGTCACCTGGCCTCCCTGAGCCTAGACCTTCTCATCCGTGAAACGGGAGTGATGGTGGTGCTTGCCCTGTGGTGGTTGGGTGAGGGGAAAATGCAGGCTGTTTGCTCAGCAAGCACTGGCTGCTTTCACTGAAGTCCAAGTGACCTGGGGACCGAGGCTGGTGTCGAGGGTGGCTTTGAGGCAAGGCCCACCTGTTAGAGGCTGGCTTCAGGGAGCCAAGGGCGTGTCCTGAGGTCACAGGGAATGACAGGAGGGCAGGGGCGGGACTTGGTCCCGGGCCCAGGGCCTGAAAGTCACTCCCTTCCGGGGCCTCACTGGAGGGGCCGTCGCAGAGCCCCAGGAAAGGCAGGGCGCAGCAGGCTGTGCCACGTGGCTGGGTGGCTGGCGGGAGGGCAGAGAGCTTACGAGGCACATTCTCGTTCAGCAAGGCCCCGGACCTGAAGGACCCTGTGGGGCAGGCCGAACTGGGATCATTTTGCCCACTTTATAGTCCTCAGAGAGGCTCAGAAACTGGCCCACGGTCACAGAGCTGGTAAATGTCCAGTTGGAACTGGACTCCTGGGCCCGTGGCTCCAAGTCCAGGGCGATTTATTTTTTAAACAGGTTTATTGATATATAATTGACATACCATACACACATAATTCACGCACTGAAGTATGCCATTCATTGGGCAATTCTCACCACAATCAACTTGGAAATGTTTCCATTCCCCAAAAAGAAATGCCGCAGTCCTCAGCTGCCGCCCCCACCCTCCTCCCCTCCCAGCCCTGGACAGCTCTCCCCTATTTTCTGTCCCTGTAGACTTGCCCGTTCTGGGCCTGTCATGTGAGTGGAACCCCGTACTGTGTGGTACGTTGTGAGTGGCTTCTTTCCCTCGGTGTAGTGTCATCACAGGGCGCCCACGGGTTCTCCCAGAGTCTCGACCTGGAGGCCAGGCTGTCGGTTGGAGATCTGTCGTCACCCTCACTGTGTAGCCTTTCGTAGCTCTAAGCACTGCATTCGCCACTTTCCATGTGTCTGGGAACGGTGTACATTTTCATTGCTCTCAAGGTATTTTCTAATTCTCCCTGTGATTTCTCTTTTTAACTCACGTCTTTTTCCACTCATTGATTAGTTAGTAGTGTGTTGTTTAATTTCCACATATTCCTGAATTTGCCAAATTTTTTGCTGCTATTTATCTCTATCTTCACTGCGTTGTGATTGGATGAAACCTGACCTCATCCTTCTTAGGTTTATTGAGTCTTGTTTTATGGCCTAGCTGTGCTCAGTAGTGAGGAGCGGAATGCACTTCAGAGGAACACATGGTGTGGTGTGGAAGGGAGAACATCCTATAGGTTTCTGTGGGGTCCAGTTTTTGTACAGGGTTGTTTAAGTCTTTGACTTTCTGCCAAGTTCTACCCATTGCTGAGAGAACCGTCTGAGGTATTGGAGTGGGGGTATTGAAGTCTCCAACGATGGTTATTGAACTGTGTTTCCCCCTTCAGTGTATCAGTGGTGGCTTCACATGTTGCAGGGTCTGTTGGTAGGTGCGTGTGAGTTTATCATTATCATGACTTCCTTATGATTTGACTGTTTTTACCATTCTATGGCATCCCTTTTTCTCTCTAGTAATATTTTTTGTTTTAAAGTTGTTTTGTCTTAGTAATAGTCATTCAGTTTTTCTTATTCTTGCTATTTGCTTAATGTAGCTTTTTCTGTCCTTTTACTTTTAACTGTTTGTATTTTTAAAGCTAACGGGTGCCTCTTGCACACAGTATATAACTGGGTCTTGTTTACTGTCCATTCTGACTATCTCTGCCTTTGATTGGGTGGTTTAATCAATTTACATTTAATATTATTATTGGCATTTTTGGATTTGCACCTGCTATTGAATTGTCATTTTCTGTGTATCTCGTGTCTTTTTGTTCCCCATTCCTCCTTTACCACTTTCCTTTGCAGTAAGTGAATTTTTTCCCTAATGCAATTTTCTAATTTCTCTAATGATATTTTTCACTTAATTTTTTGAGTTATTTTCTTAGAGGTGTCTCTAGGGCTTACTGTATATCTTTTAACTTACCAGAAATTACTCCTTTATAGCTTTTTTCTCTTCCCAATTTTGTTTTATTATTGTCATTACATCTATATAAATTATAAACCCAACAAATAATATTGATATAATTCAGTGTTATTTCCAGATTGATCGGAATACTTTGGCCTTCAAGCTTTCTCTGCCCATGCTCGACCAAGGACTGTACCTTGTCCCCACTTCCCCCAGAACCCCTGGTGGTCGTCTGTCACTTGGACGACCCCAGTGTCCATCAGGCCTCGTCGTCTGAGCACTGGCCCTTCCCCGTGGTGGGGGTGACAGCCCTGACCCTCTCTCTCAAACTGGAGCTCCAGCCAGCTTCCCCTCCTCCTCCGCCACCTTTCAGCCATCCGACGAAAGACTCTCTGCTCAGCTCATCTTTATACATCAGCTCACACGGATCCCCTGCTCTGAACTCCGACAGGGTATCTGGGATGATGGCCTCAGGGGATGCCTGAAAATCATCACAAATAAATGCTGCAAAATAAACACACAGAAACAAACGCTGCAGACTGCCTGAGCCCGGGCCCTGTGGCGCTGGGTGGGGGCTGGGCTCGCAGTGGTCGCGTCTGACCAGAGCCGGGGAAAATTGCGTTGTCTGTCACTGTCAGTGATGCCAACAGCAAACACAAACATTTGGGAAGCCAGGACGGATAGCTCCAACTAGCAGCAGTGCCTAGAGATGCTGCTCAGCGCCTGCCCGGGGGCCTGGGGACTCTTCCATCACCCCAGCATCGGTTCTGTCTTTATCTTTATGTCCTCTCTAGTGCTCCAGGGAGTTGAGCTTCGAATCTGCTGTTCATGGAATTCTGCAGCTCAGCAGGGGAGAGGCCCCACAGTAGGCTCACACGCGTGAAGCATGTGAGTGTCCAAACAGTCTGTCAGCCTCCTCTGTCTGGTTTGTTCTTCCTGTCGGCCCTGTGTAACAGACGAGACGAACACTGATATTCCCATTTCACGGATGAGGAACACCGTGCCCAAAGACTGTCAGAGATATGCGGCTATTAGAGAAGGAAATGGAAAATCTAACCCACCATTCCTGTTACAGAACCTGCCTGTGCTGTGCTGGCACAACTGTGGGATTCGATTACCCGCCGCCAAGAAGCATGACTCCCAATGCAAGAGTTCAGGGAAAAAGGAAAGGGGTTATTTATTCAAATGTATACAGATTTAGAATAATGGCAGATTTCTGCTGTTAAGTCCCACTCCCTTTAAAACACCCCAAAACACATAGTCCTACCTCCCTTTGCCAAACCAGACCAGTGTCAGAATATGCCAGTCTGAGATACCATCTTTCAGAAAAGCAGAAGTCTGCAGATCAGCATTCCCAATCACAGTTCAGTTCAGCTCCAAGCATCTCCCACTAATCAGTGCTTGGTTAGGCAGGTCCCCACACAGCTGCATCAGCTCTGCCGCCGTGCTGTCCAGGCCAGCTTCCCAGAGGGCCTCCTCCTTCTTACTCCAAACCTTGGGGCACCTCCTACTCCCAACCACAGGCATCTCCTTACACACTAGACCTCATGGGAGACTGGACCCCTTTTCTACACCCTTTCAAACCATGTAACTGTTTCCTTCTCTCTCAGCCCACCCTTATTTTAAATGCCCAGCCAGGAACTTCCTATGTGACCTCATATCTAACCCCTCCTATGATGTGCTACTTTTGCCAGTTCCCTTGTATCTTTTACCTTCTTCTGGCTGCCATCTTTAGTAAGGGCAAGAATTCCCCATGACTCACGGCAACCACCTCCCCTGGCTGTGTCACAAGTCACTAGAGGCTCTTAAAGTCACTACATCTTTGCTCTGGGCAGCAGAACAGCTATCAATTTACCACTGTTATGCAAAATATCTTAAAGGCCTTATCATTCACTCCTCCCTTCCCCCAATCCAGGTTTGTGGGGAAAATTCTCCGCTATTTTTGGGGACCCCTGCTCTGCACCCAGTTACATTCTAACCCCCAAAAGAAAATGCTTTCTAACCTACTAGTGCCTCTTGGTCTAACAAGATACAGGAATTTAGGGCCTGGGGTCCCTGGGCAGCACTACCTGTGCCTCTGCTCCATGCCCTGACCTGCCTGGAGACAGTTCCAGTGCATGTCCGAGACTTCCTGGGTCGGTCTGAACAAGGGCCCTCTCTGGGGCCTGCACACTGGGCTGGCTGGACGTGCTGGAAGTTAACATCCTAGGGGGAGGCCCACGGAGTGTAAAGGGGTCCACATCCAGTCAGCAAGCTGTGTAAACTCTTCTTTCCTCATAGTAACTCTGCTGACGGGGAAGCGGCCGTGTTTGCTAGAGAAGCTAACAGAGAGACTTAGCGATGTGGACTCAGTGACCGACTTAGCCAGGCCCATCCAGTCTTAAAACTCATCCTCCTCCTGCCCTAAGGGAGGAAGGAAATTCTGCTCCCAGCCCACCTTGCCGAGTAACACTCAGTGTCTTTGCTACTGGCCCTTTCTCTAGCCAGACTGTGTGTTTATGTCATAAGATTTGAGCACTTGGGTGGCAGACGTTCCTGCACCTCCAACATGACCCCACCGGTCACCCTTCAGGAGCACTCAGTGGATGGAAGGTCAAGTACTGTGTAAATACTATCTAATGATTCCAGGAATTCAGCAGAGGAGAGGGGTGTCTGATGGAGTGGTGAGTCCTCCACCATGAGTCCTGTTTAAGAGGCCGAGTGGACAGGGCAGGGGTTCTTGTTTTGATTTGAGGAATATGAGCAGGTGTTCCCTAGGACCGAGATTAGAAATAAGGTCTTCAGGCTGCAGGTGGCCTGAGCACGTCCCTGGGGTGCCACAGCGTTCAAGCCCTTCCTTTTGGTGTTGAAGGCTAACGGTCTCAGTCTCCCAGGTGCCTGCTCTTCTGCACGACGAGACGGATTGCTAGTCATTGTACCAGTGAGCCATCCAAGTTTACCAAGAGTTTCTTTCTGTGTTCCCTATTTTGTTCATCTCAATTTTTTTTTTTACCGAGTTCTTTTTTTTTACCTTCTGGAAAGTTGAAATGTGTAGGAGAGGTGGGCCGAGGGGTCATTTGCCATGCCATCTGGACGATAGTCTAGAAGTTTGCAAACTCCTACTCAAAAGTTATTTCCAACTCTAACTGGAATTTTTGTGAAGTTTCAAAAAAAAATGGCGCCTTCTCTGACCTGGTGGAGTGGCCCCAGCATGTAGGTAGACATCGTCCCTTTGGTTTAGGAATCCACTCGATGAGAACAGTTATTGTGTGTTGAGCAAATAAATGTTATATTCTATGAACAGTTAGGGGTGTTTTACATACTGACTTTCTCGTAATTTCTCTTACTTAGAATAGTAAACCTGTAACCTACTTAATTAATAGTGGGATACTTTTGGGCTTAAACACAGATTAAAATCTCTAAAAATCTCCTTAATTCATTCAGATGTAAGAAAGCAAAGCCATTCCCAAGCTAAACCATTCAGGAAAGAGACAGGGTGATCCTGCAGATCAAGTTGGGGCAGGAGATGTAGTACATTTAGGGAGTCAGAGTGTGATTTGAGGACATGGTCCCGGACTAAAGAGAGTGAGCTAGAGGCACAGCCCATCCACAGGCCAGGCTGTGACTTAGGAAAACAGTCTGATGGGGTTGATGACAACATAAAATGAGCATGTGTGTGATCGGCAGTCCTACTGTTTGTAATCTACTCCACAGAAACAAAGCCTGTTTACAAGGGTCAATGTGCAAAGTTGTGTGTGCATGTGTGTGCTTTCAGCCTATTCTGTACAATATTAGCAAAAAACTGCAATTCCATTATCTTCCATTTTATCCCAATAGAGGGACAGAAGAGTAGATTGTGGTGCATTCAAACGACTGCATTATGCAACACTGGAAGGACTGTGCTGCAAAACCCAAAATTTAGCAAACCATGCACTTCAAATACGTGCAGCTTATATAGCTCAGTTATGTTTCAATAAAGCTGCTTTATTTTTTAAAAAGATCATGTTAGATGCATCTATACTGGCCCCAAAAATGTCCACAATCTTTGCCTCAGAGAACAGAAGCAAGCTGTCATGTGAAGTGGGTGGTAGAGTTCCATTTCGGATTTGAACAACTGGGGAGCAGTGATATGAGTATCCATACGTGTGTTTATGGAAGCCTCAGGGAAGTGTGAAAGGTCATTTTCTAATGATCTTGGTGAGGAAGGTACAGCTGGCAAGAAAAATGGGAAGACTATTACAATTTTTTAATATAGTTCCCTATGATTTCACTTTTTACAACAAGCTTGTATTGTTTTTATAATAAGGAAAAATTATAGAATAAAATAGAGTCCGTGAATTGCCAGAAAAGTCTAACCTGTTTACTGGGCCAATGAAAATCCCTTGCCTCCAAGGAGATGGGTCCCTGGGGACTTCACTGTCTCTTCAGGAGGGAGAGGGACACGCCGGGCTGGCCTATGTTGACCCAGGCTGATGAGCACATCGCAGTAGGCAGGGCAGCCTGCGTTTGGAATAACAACCTAAAGGTCCGTGGCAATAGAAAATGTATTCCCTTCCCACAATGTCTGCATGATAAATACATAGGGTTTTAATAAATTCACAGAGTGGGAATTATTTGTAGGCTGGGCTGGTATTGCTGCCTCAGGCATCAGCTGACCCCACCAAGACCCCACTTACCTCAGTGACAGCAAGAGGATTTTCTGTTCCACAAGCTTTTCTCTCCTCATGGGAAGAAAAAGAAATTTCCCGGGAGGCCTCCCTGCGGCCCCTGCACAGTGGGCCCATCAGGAGCCATCAAACATTTATTGAGCTCTTTCTCCTACTTTTCATATTTTGTTTGGGTCAGGTACTGAGGGTACAAGAACTCCAGGAAATGTCCTGGGCAACACATTTGAAAGAGAAGTTACAGAACAAGTGGAGACCGGGGAGGGTGACAATGACAGTGAGGAACTGGAAACCAACTCTTCCCCTTCCTTCCTTCCTTCCTTCCTTCCTTCCTTCCTTCCTTCCTTCCTTCCTTCCTTCCTTCCAAGGGAAAATTTGAAGATCTTGAGCTAAGACAAGAAATAACAGTAGTGAAGTCTCTGGTGGAAGAGAAATCAGGCTGGCTCACTGGGGCTGTTGGCTGCAGGGCTGGTATGTAGGTGTAAGATGCAGGGCAGAGTGGGGCACAATTTCTAGGATTAGAACTGGTCTCCCATGGGGCCGTCCTGGGGGCGCCCCTGCTGGAGTGCCCCATGGGGGTGGAGAGGTGGTGTTGAGGAAGCTGAGGAGAGGGGCAGGCTCTCAGAAGGGGCTTCACCAGACACCACGTGGGCACTCCCCTTGGTGCAGACTTGGAGTCGGTGAAGGCAGAGGAGAGCATAGTGTGAGCAAGAGGAATGCTGAAGACCCAGTGAGTCGGGCCCTCGTTGCTGCCACCGTGAAAAACCACCATTAACCAAAGAGTTCAGTCAGTTTCAGGTCTGAGCACACAGCCACCTCTTCCTGAAAGAAAACAGAGCGGGGCAGGGAGTTAACTTTCAGCACTTCCTAATCTTTGAGCTCCTCTCAGTCAGCAATAACCCCATAGACCTACTGTGTACAAGATGCATGGTAGACGCAGTGGGAGCTTTTTGACCAGTTCTTCCACCAATTCATCTTCAGCCCTGGAATAACCCCTGACACACGGGAAATTCCGTAAATGTTGAATGGATTTTTTGCTCTTCATGGCGTTCCACTGAACACAAGTGCCCCCATTTATTCAATTGTACCCTTTTAGAGTAAAGTTTGAGACACATTGTCAGGAAAATATGGGGATTTTTCAGATATGGGCAGCTGAGTTCAAATCCTACACAGCTCGGGACGAAGCTAGGTTGAAGTTTTCCTTAAAGCATCTTAAGGAAGGGTCTGTAAAACACATCAACAGGGTGAGCAAGACTTAGGCAAGAAATGTTTCAAATACCTACAGGAGCTAATTTTTCCAGCCCCCTTCCAGCATTTTGGAATCATTTATTTCCATTGAAGTAGTCAAGAAGGTAATTTTACCTCATTCACATCCATTCTTGAAACCTAAGGACTTCTGGATGAATAAATACGCTAATGAGTTTTGTGAGGCAGGTCTGAGTTCCTGTCTATTTTCAAAACGACACAGCGGTGCAGTAGAGTTTCAGGTATAACTTTCCTTTCCGCCATCTCTGCCTCCTCCTCCCGTAGTTGGTCCCCAGGAAGGAGCCTCCGTTGTCGGGGCAGGAGTCAGTTCTGTGGCTCCTGGAGCGGGGCCTGTTCTGACTTACCTCTCCCTCGCCCTGGAGGAATCAACGGCAGGAGTTCATTAAGCAAACGAATAGAAGAGACACAGTTTCAAAAGAAATATTTAGCCTATCAAAGGAGGCAGGAAAGGTTTTTCATACATTTCGAAATTCATCATTCACAGGTAAGCTCTACTCGTGCCAATTAGAAATCATTCTTTTGAACTCATCAAGTCCGTCCCCATGGACTTGTACAATATTTGAATCTTTGTCCAATGGCCTACAATCACCGCATGTCCCTCAGTGTAATAAAATAATTAAAATGGAATATCTCACATTTCCTTCGAGCACGAGGCAGTGAGGTGTGGAAAGATCATGGGCTCTTCATTTAAATGCCAGTTTTTATGAGTTTCTAGCAAGAACACATCAAGCATTAGTGTTTCTAAAACAGAAGCAGCTGCACAATTTCGGTCAACGTTCACTGCTGAGCTTCAGTTTCCTTACCTATAAAACTGGACTACTAATTACTACTGAAGTATTAAAAATCATTAATACCTGCAAATGCCCCCATGACCCCAGGCATTATTCCTGGTACTTTAGGAATATGAGCTCCCTGACTCCTCATAACGGCTCTGCGAGGTTGGGGAAATCAAGGCCATGGCAGGGGAAGGAATTTTCCCAGGTCACCTTGCTCAGAAGGCAGATATAAGATTCATCCAGAATCTGCCTTGTGGAGGTGTGACCACTGCCCTGGACTCCTACTGACCGTTCATAAAGGCCTGGGACCTCAATGGGCATCTACTAACGATCCCACTTTGGGTAATTTTCTTGTTTTCTGTTTCTCTGGAGTTTGACAAATGAACTTGACTTTGTGCAGTTGACTGCACTGTTGGGGGGCACACTGCAGAGACAGGGAGTGCCAGGGTGCAGATTGGCACCCCTTGTGGGAACCCTGGATTCAATGTCATCCTTAGTAATTCTGGTGCCTCCTCAGCATCCCTCTCCACCTGCCACTCCACACATGGTGATGCCCACGGGCACAGACCCTGTAGTCCGGCTTAGCCTGCCTCCCTCCAGCTCTTCCTCTGCCTTCCCAGCTGGCCAGGAGCTGCCCTGAAAACACATTTCCTCTGTAACTCACATCTCCACAGCTATTACTCATTCCCCTAAATCACTTCGGAGGCATTCCCTGGGCCCCTGGTCTGGACCCTCCTCCACAGGCTAGACAGAACCCCTCGCAGCCTAGGGAGCCAGGGTTTAAATTGCAGCTACATGGAGAGAAAACCAATTTCTTTCTGTGATAAGGTCTCTCAGGAAGGTCAGGCAGGTAAATAACTAGGAGGGAGGAAATGATGTTATCTCAACAGCACACGACCTGCTAAGAAGGACCTGGGCTTCACAGAAGTTGTGCTTTCTCTTTGTCCTGTTCAAACAAGGTCACAGGGTTCAATGCTTAAAGGAGCAGGAGAGGGAAGCGGGAAGAGCAGAATAGGGGAGGGGGGAAAAGCCAAGAGGGGGTGGTTATCTCAGGTGAAGTCCCAGCCTCAGCTCCTCGTCCTGTGGGGAGCTCTGGAGTGGAGTGTCAGGTACACTGTTGCATTTACCCTACCTAGGAGCCAGTCCTTGGCTTTGAGCCCATGGGGGTATGGAAACTCCCAGGGATCTTGGCTCTTTGTGTAGGTGAAAGTGCTCTGGAGCCCAAGGGTACCTCTGAAGAGAGTGACAGGTGTGTAGCAACAGGTGCAAAGTGTGACGGGGGAATAGGTGCGCAGCATAGGGACCAGGTGCCTGGGCGGAGTGTCTGCCCGGAGCCCCACGCTTCCTGTGTGGTAGCGCACATCTTAATACTCTGTCAGCTCTTGGGGAGCAGAGACTTCAGACCCAAAGTTGCCTGGAGAAGCGAATGCTCAGTAAAGTTTCGTTAATGCCTCGGCGGTCACAAAGGACCACACACTCCGGGTGCTGACTTATGTGTAGCTTAGCCTGGAGGAGCATTCCTCTCCGAAGATGAGAAAGTTCAAGCCAAAAGTCCCTATTAATTTAGCTTAAAAAAATCAAATTGTGTATGCCCGTTTCAGCGCAGGATTATTGTTTTAAAAACCAGATGCTCAGAGGCCTGTTTTGTGCCCTGGAGGTACCTGCTGGATGAGACCCCGGGTTGCTGTTTTCCAGGCTTGAGAAATCTAAAGTTGGAACTCCCCCCCACCCAAGAGTCACCTTCAGCTTGCAAGCCATTTCTCCTTTCTTAGAAACCTGCCGGCCAGTTTCTTCATGAGTGTGACGGGGTGGGGGGCGGGGTGGGGGCGGGGGCTGTTTGCGAACACGAGCACATCTTACAGACGCTCCTTGGCCGTTGATTTTGGGAGTCATTGTCTGAGAGAATGTATGACAAAAAGCTCCCAAAAGATTCAGTGATTCTTTTAAATAAACTTACATTTTATCCATTAGAATATTTATGCTGATTTTCCAGTTGTTAGCCACCAGGCAATGCAAGATGTGTTATTTATACCTATTCTACCCAAAATTATTGGTGCATCTGAGGGTGGCACAGAGCAGGTGGTCCCTCCTCCTCTTTCCTGCCCCGAGGTTGTCATCTATGATCAGATCATAAGGAGGCCTCACCTAAGAAATTTAAACAACTAACAAATTACTTCACATTTGGATAGTTCTCATTGAATCATTACAGAGCAGGAGTCCTGGTTTGAAGTGCGCCCAGGGACACCTAAGGAACAGGTGGGCCAGGCTGCAGCAGGCCTTAAATTGTCTGAGGGTTTTTCAGCTGAAGGTGAGAGAAGAAACATCTATTGAACGAAGTCTCAGGGGGGAGAAGAAATGCATAGGAGTGTAGGATCTGCTTCTGTTACTGCCTCTGGCCCTGTGAAACTCCTGCCACAACCCAGGGGAGGGGGTGGTACAGGTGTTATTCCAGGAAGCTCTTTTTTTTTTTTTTATCCTCACTCAAGGATATGTGTATTGATTTTTTAGAGAGAGGGGAAGGGAGAGAGAGGAACATCAATAGGTTGCCTCCCTTACCCGCCAGACCAGGGATCAAAACCACAACGTAGGTATGTGCCCTGACCGGGGATCAAACCTGCAGCCTTTGGTGTATGGGGTCGACACTCCAACCAACGGAGCCGTCTAGCCAGGGCTTCGGGAAGCTGTGTTATGGTGGTACAGTGTGAAGAGGTGCTTTGTGGACGGGTAAGCGGAAAAGATAAGACAACACGGGATGCTCGTTTCAGGTCTCGTTGCTCCGCCGAGGCTCTGTGAGGTGACCGGGCCCAGCCCTGGCCTCCGCTGGCCTCCCTCGGGTCTGTCACGCAGTGTGGTCAGACGACCCCTGCAGCAGGAGGCTAGGGCAGCTGGGCCTCTCCCACTCCGTCAGTTCAGGGCCTTCTCATGTGGTCTCTTCAGAAGGGTGGGTAGGTTTTTCCATGGAGGCTCAGGGTTCCTTTGAGCATGAAATGCAAGAGAAAAGCCCACAAACTGCCCCTTTCTATCAGTTAATCAGTTAATTGAGTGGCAGCCGAGTTCAGTGTGGGAGGGTTTACTCCAGGGTACACTGAGAGGTGTGCTCAGTGCACCTCTCCCCAGTCTGGGGGACTCTGGTGGATGCACCCCACCTGGCCTGTTTCTGAGCATGCCCTGGGGCCGGAAGTTGAGACTTTGGTGAGGTGAGGCTTCGTGCAGTTAGTGCAGCCACAGGGCAAAATCCTGTGCGGCAATGCTGTGTGCGTGTGCGTGTGCGTGTGCGTGTGTGTGTGTGTGTGTCTGTCTTGGAGCAGGGTGAAGTTCCAGGGTCCTACCTTAAAGTAACAGTATAAAACAAAAAAAGCACTTTCTTAATATGAATGTGACACAATTGCATTCATATGCTGAGGAAACTTGGGTTATTATAACCACACTAATGGGTGGGGTAGGAAGAGAGGAAACGGATGGAGTGTTCTGAGTGTCTACTGTAGCCCGTGAATCATGGAAGGCGCCATCTGTATCTCATTTGATCTTGACCATGACCCTATTCTAAGTTTATTTAAAAATGTAGAAACCAAGGCTCAGACAAGTGACTTAACTTCTAGAAAATCACATGGCTGGGATGGAATATCCAGCCAATCTGACTCTAATGCCTTGGTTTTCCTTACCTCTCCCAGCTGCCCCTCCGGCTGCCCCACCAACAGCTTTGTCAGGGACCACACCCCGTACAAAGTCTCCCAACTGGCCTGACACCTAAATATTTAATGTTGTCGCTACGCCTTTTCTTCCTTTTAACTAAGTAAGTCCTTTCCCAAAATGAGAGTGTTCCCTCTCTTCCACATGTCCTCCTGGCCCCCTAATGACCTGTGTGTTCAACACAGGGTGTGGAGACTGTTTGCTCCACGCCCACCCAACCTGTGGGCCCAGCTGCACCCACCCCCCACGTGAGCGGCGGTGGAAAGCAGAGGGTCCAGCAGGGGGGTGGCCCCATGTCCTTCCATTCCAGTGCCACGAGGGCAGAGCTGCGGTCCAGAGAAGACGTTGACAAGCCCAGGGCACCAGCTTGCCTTTCAAACCTCAGCAGTGTTTCCCAGACCGAGCAGCCAGCGTGTTCAGTCCAGTAAATGTTAGGGAAGGCGATTACAGCTGAAACAGGTTAAAGGTGCACCTAAGATTCACTTCTTCCTTTTTAAAGAAGAAAACAAAGGGGAAGGCATGGGGCAAGGGTATCCAACCCTTTGGCGTTTCTGGGCCACACTGGAAGAAGAGTTGTCTTGGGCCACACATTAAATACATTGCAACATGTAATAAAAAAAAAATCTCGCGATGTTTTAAGTAAACGACTTTGTGTTGGGCCGCATTCACAGCCGCCCTGGGCTGCAGCCGTGAGGGCCACAGGCTGGACCCCACCCTACCCGAGGCACTGTGAGTGTATGTTGACCGGGTATACATTGATATCTGCTACCTGTTAATCCAAACTCAGTTAGTCAACTACCTCTTTTAACACGTAATTGGGTATGTAAGGGGCATCTCAGACTTATCATGTTCAAAGTCAAAACCCTGATCCCCTCACCTCCCAAATTGCTTTTTCTCACTTCCTCCTCATCCCAGTGACTGGCAGCTGCATTCTGCTGGGTTCACTGCCCGAGTCAGTGTGGGTTCCGCCCTTTTCTTCAATTCCCCTTTCAATCCATCAGCAAACCGTGGCCTCTCGACCTCCACCGTTTGCCCGGGACCCGCTCCCACTGCGTGTCCGTTCACCACCCAGGGCACGTCCCCGGCAGCTCGCACACGTCTTCCACTCACACCTGTGCCCCTCCCACTTGGACCAACGTCTGTTCTTCACGCCGCAGACAGGGTCATCCTTTCCAGATGATTTTCACATCTCTGACCTGCTTAGAATCTTCCAACGGCTGCCCATCTCTCTTAGTAAGAAATTCAAAACCCTTGCTGCAGCACAGAGGTTCTCCATGATCTCACTCGCCCTGCCAGGCCAACAATTCCTTTCATCTCCATCGTTGTGGTTCTTTCTGAGAGAGGTGCATGTCACGTGCAGCAGCATCCCCAGATCTTAAGCAGACAGCTCACCTGAGTTTTACCTACGCAGACATCCAGGTGACCACTACCCAGGCCAAGGTGTGGAATGTTCCCATTACCTGGCAAGTTCCCTCACATCTCCTCCCAGGTAACACCCACCTCCACCGAGGGCGACCATTAGTTTGACTTTTACCACTGTAGATTCATGTATGCCTCTTCTTAAACTTTACTTATGAGGGAAGACCCCCCCAAAACCAGAATTTATTTATAAAAAAATTGTGTATTTGTTCTTACATATTTAAACTTTAGCCACCTTCAAACTTCTGTGCATTTGATGCAATACACTTATCGAGACTTTTTTTCTTCTGCTCAAACGTTTTTGAAACTTGTCAGCTCTGATGCTGTTTAGTGTTTCTGCCATTTTTTGTTTCACCCCTTCCACATCGGCAACATGTTTTCCCTTGAGGACTTTTTTCATTTGGGGAAACAAAAAAGTTGCTCAGGATGAAATCGGGTGAATTGGGAGGGCAGGGCATGGGTGTTGTGCCACTTTTGCTCAAAAACTGCTGAACACTCAGCACAGTAGAAGCAGGTGCGCTCATAAATCAACCATCATGAAATGGGCAAACATATTGTTGAAAGACCCTTCAAAAAAGTTTCACTGAAGTTGAATGCAACCTCTCACAACAACACCAGCTGGCCCACAGATCCAATGTCTTCCTAGAACACTTACCTAGCGGGGGAAGACTATACTACAAGGTGCTCTTCCTCCAGAAGATAATTCTGTTTTATGGGAAGTTCCCCCCTCGTACACGGAATCATAGCATGTGGACAATTTTGCATCTGGATTCCTGGGTTGAACAATATTTTTGAGACTTGCCCATGTTCTGGTGTTAATACTGTGTTCTTCTGTATTGTGGTGAGGTATTCTACTGTGTGACCGTACCACAGTTTATTTACGTGTGTTACTCTTGGTGGGCACATGTCTTGTTTTCAGCTTTGGGCCCCATGTATCTTTTTATTTCTCCTGGATATACCTAGGATTGGGATTTCTGGTAAATAGGATAGGCACATACATACCTTTATTAGAATTGCTAAATGATTTTCTGACGTGATTTATACTCATACTGTCGAAGATGAGAATTTCATTTGCTCCATATTCTTGCAAATACTTGAATTTTTTCAGGCTCCTTAGCCATCCGTGGAGTGTGTAATAGTATCTTATTTTGCTTCAGAACTGTGCTGCCCTGAAGAGTAATGAGGGTGATTGCCTTTTCATTGGCTTGTTGGCAATTTGGATATCTTCTTTCATAAGTCACCTGTTTAAACCTGCTGCCCATTTTTCAAAATTACATTGTTTGTCTCTTTCTTATTGACTTATGGGAGCTCTTTTAATATTCCAGACATGAAATTTTTATTAGACATGCATTATAAATATTTCCTCCCTGGCTGCAGATTGCTTTTCTCAATTGTGTCTTTCGATGTGACCTCATCTCTTGCCCTCCCTCTGACTTCTTGCTGATCCTGCCACCTGCCAAACACAATCTGACCTTTGTACCTTTGTGCCCCCTCTCCCCTTTCTCCAGAATGCCTCCCCTTCAGATGTCTAGATGGTTCACCCTGTTACGTTAGCTGGGTCCCTGTTCAAACGGTGTCTTCTCAGAGGGCCTTCTCTAACCGTTGCATCCAAAACAGCTCCCCCAAGCTCCTTCACCTGTCTTATTTTTCCTCATAGCATTTACAACCTAATATATATATATATTAATTTGTGTGTTTGTACCTTCCCCCACTGGACATTCACTCTTTGAGCAGGAACTGAATCTGTTTTATTCCTTCTGAGCCCCCAGCATCCAGAGGGTGCTCAGCACTTGTTAGGGATTCAAAAAAAGTTGTCCAATGAATGAAAAACGGAGTGGATGTATTAGTCAGAACACTATAAGTAAGGTATAGTAACACATAACACCCACATTTTAGTCAGTATTCAAAACTCCCAAAGGTTTTATTTCTCACTCATGCTGTTTGTCTAGTGTGGGTTGATGGGGGTGGCGGTATTTTGCTCATTACAGCTATTTAGGGACGCAGGTTGACAGAGAAGCCAACATTTTATGACATCACCTTCTCAAATACTGGCTTTTGGGTTTGCCCTGGCAAGGGAAGAGAGCAGAGTGCTGACCCTTAAATCATTTCACTCACGAGTCACTTGTATCACTTCTGCTCACATTTTGTTGTCCAAAGCAAGGCACATGGCTAGTATGTGTGCCTGGAAAACTGGAAGTCCTAGTGAGGACCAGTAACATCTCCCATAACGAATGAAAGCATGAACGGATGCCCAAGTACTTGAATGAATGAATGAGTGAATGAATGAATGAATTCAGGAAACGAAGATATGGGGCCAGGTACACCGGAGAGTTTGGGAGCCATTTCTTAGTCTCCTCTCGTGAGGTTGCATGGGCCAACACTGCCTTCCGTTGGGAAACAGCCGGTGGGAGAATGCCTTTCACCACGCTCTAAAGAATAGAGGAATAGCAATGAATATTCGCTGGGTTTTATTATGTTCCAGGATCATATGCCTCGTGTTTTACATGAATTACTGAAGTGGATAGTATTTGCCTCATTTAACAGTTGGTTCACCTAAAACCCAGAGAAACGAAATAGATGGCCCAACGTCTTGCAACTGGCCAGACGTTGCTCTCCCTACGGCACATTGAGTTACACACATGGTCCCTGTGTGCTTTCCTCTGGCATCCCCTACCTCTCCGTCCAGGTTATAGCTGGAGTCACAGGCATCCTTTCATTGTTGGACTTTGCTGAGTGGTTACAAAAGTCCAGTGACCCCCAAGTTATTCCAAACCAGGTCAACCTGGCCAGTCGGGTCACTTCACCAATGCTCTAACCTAACTACTTCTATCTATTCATTCCTGTTTCTTTTCTTTCTTCTTCTATTCAGTAGGCCAGTCTTGAATACTCATGCTATGCCTCATTCCTCAAGTTACTAAGACTGAACCTTTATGTAGTACATCAAGCTGACTGTTCATGAACCTCTGAGTAAATGCGTGATGCTGGGTAAGTCACGTGCAACTTTGCATTGCAATTTCTTCACTTGCAAAGTGAAGGTAACACCCAGTCTGCCTTTCCCAGGGAAGTGTCCTGTGGATAAAATGATATGGTGATATGAAAGTATTTTGGAAACTGGAGAGAGACACATCAACCATGTTTCTAGGTGTCAAAGAAAACTCGAAGCTTCCCATCTTCTTAATTCTACTCCTCCTGGAGACCCCTGCTTACTTTTTTAGGTGTTTAAAAAATAAGAACAGAAACGGTGCTGGGCAAGTATTCCATTTCTAAAAGTCTCTCTTGGCCTAACTGGACAAGGAGCATTCCTATTGGCTGTGCATCAGAGCTCCTTTCAGGGGTGGCTTGATGGGCTGGGAAGGACAGTGGCCTTGAAGGTCCCCAGCCCAACCCCACGGCCCTCAGCTTATTTGGAAGCAAATCTTCTTGCCCCACATCCAACCTGAGTTGAAACTCAGCATCCTGTTTTAAGTCCAGATGAAATCTAGCTTCAAACGTCGACTGAAGGCTTCAGGTCCCAGCTTGGTGTGCACCCTGCATGCGGACACTGCCTGGGCTGGCTTTTTCACACTGCTGACATCTTAGACTTGTTTATCTGTTAGAACAATTCTCTGACAGATGGCAGTAAAATTTCTGGTCCTGATAAAATCAGTACGTTGTGACAAGTTCCCGGCAGATGCAAAGTCAGCACCTTGAGAAGGGGCGCTTCCTTCTAATCTGCCCGAAGGAGCCCTGTGCACTAGCTGCCACACTGCTGGGTGGGGGTCCAGCTATGGAATTGGTTGCCCAGGGCACTCCTCAGGGCAGAACCTAATTTAGTCCTCCCTGAGTCTTCTGTATGCTAGCTCACCAGAGTCTCCCCTGAGCTCCTAGTCATCAAGCCCTCTCTTGGCTATCTGTACCGGACCCTCCTCCACACCTGCTTCCCTGTGTAAGGTCTTCTATTGTCCCTAAACACTTCCATTGAGAACTAAAGGCATGAGGGCTCATCTGTCACCCCACCCATGTGAGGGTCTCATTTCCACTCTAGCAGCACTGTACCCATAAGGTCCTTCCCATCACTTTCAGTGAGGTCTCAATGGTAGACTCAACTCACCCCCAGGGCTGCCAGCAAGTCTGGCCTTTGGCACTGGTGATGGATGAGGGCTCTGTCCTGGGTGATCCCGAGCAGGCTTGGACTGCACCACCGCCCACCAAGGGTCTGTCTCTGGGTTCCTGCTGGTGACTCAGGCTTCAGCAATGGAGGCCACGGGCTGCTGGTGTCATGCCTGGAGGTCTCTGCTCCTGGCTCTTGCGGATTCTCTGACCATGAGGTAGCAGCCAGATGATTCCTCCCTGAGTGCCCCAGCTGGTGCTTTAACAAGGTAGGAACAGTGGGGTTCTGGACCTCAGATGTCACATTTGCTGTACAGCCCCCAGTGTTCTGCTGCTTTCTCTGCCCCTGCCTCCTGTCACCTGGAGGGTAGGACATGAGTCCTGAGACTTCCCTAACCCCTGCTCTCTGCAGAGATGTGTAGGGAAGGTGGGAGCTAGCTCACTTCTGCTCACAGGGAAGCTTTTAGCTGATCTAGTCTAAGTCACCCTGCTCCATCCTCTCTGCACCACATGGGGAGTAGAACAGGATTTTGTATCTGTCCTGAAATTGTTGAGATGGGAGCTTGCGACACACTGATTATTTGTGTTTCACCTCTAGTCACATGTTGGAGCTGAACCCCCAGTGTGATGGTATGTGGAGGTGGGGCTTTGGGAGGTGATGAGCTTGTGAGAGTGGGGTTCTCATAATGGAGTCAGGGTCCTTGTAGAAGAGACCCCAGAAGGCAATGTCACCCCTTCTACCACAGCAAGGAGATGACTGTTTATGGGCCAGGAAGGAGTCTCTCACCAGACACTGAATCTGCTGATGCTTTCATCTTGGATTTCCCAGCCTCCAGAATGGTGAGAAACAAATCTCTCTTGTTGATAAGCTACAGTCTATGGAACTCTGTGGGAGCAGCCCAAACAGAGTAAGACAGTGGGGAGGAGGCACAACACTCAAGGGCATCTTCTCACACTTCCAGATCACCCATCCCATCTCTTGGGTTCCCCCAGGCCCCTTCTACCCTGTGCCTAGAGACCCAGAGACATGTATATGCAAAACGTCCTTTCCATAAATAGAAGCCCCTCCTGAAATGGTAGAAACTGAGAGCTTCCAGGAGCCTCTGTGTGGTTTCTTAACCTGGGTCACTTCATCACTCTCTCTGATTATTATTTTTAATCAGCTTACTCCCTAGGATAATAAGATGATAATATAATAATAACCATAAGAAGAACTACTGTATATTAAGCAACTTACTAAGTTAAGCATGTTATATCCATTTCTCCCATTTAATTTTCACAGTGTCCCTGTGAGCCAGGAGGACTTACCTACATTACAGGAAAGGGGCAGCTGCAACTCAGTCACAGAGATGGCCCACCCTGTCAGCTCAGGGAGGACAGCCCGCTGGGACCTCTGAGCCTTGGGCAGGGAGCAGCTCTCCTCCTAATCAGGGGTTGGATGTAGCATCTCCCCAGCCTTTAAAGGGGCCTCTGGATCTGGAAGGGTCAGCAGCCATAGGGCCAGCAAATCCAGACGGAGCACCTCAGCTTCAGCCTTGACAGGGCGTCCAGAGTAGAGAACCAGCATAACTTCCGGCTCCCATGGCTCTCACTTTAAATTAGGATTTTCAATGCTCCCGATGAAAGGAGCGGTGCCCCAGACAGACCCAGACAGGCGCCGCCAGGCCAGAAACGTCACCAGCCATTGTACACTTGCCAGCCACAGTGCACTAAAAGCCTTTGCTGTCCCAGCCTTGCCCTCCTTACCAGCATGTCTCCCCTGTATTTGCCTTTGCTCCCTCCCTGTCTTTTGAGTGCGAAGAGAAGCACATTTCCCCCTCTGTAATATTCATTTTACAACCATTTGGTGCAAGGGCGGAGAGCTATCGGGGCAGTAATGCATTGCATCAGATTAAAATATTTTCCTGAAATGGTAATTACACCCTTTTTGTGTGCCTCTGAATACTCATCTTTCTGAAGTGTGAATGAGGTGCTGACATCGAAGTCTCACTTTAAATCATGGTTATTAGTGCATCTGCCTAAACGACTCAAGGGAAATGGCTGGTAGAGGTTTTTGGAGTTTAGGGGAATTTAGAGGGGAGTCACAGAGCTTCTTTAGCAAAGTTGGAGCGCCCCGCATCTCTGAGAAGTGTTTGTTCCTCGCACCCTGGGACTATTTCCTGCTCAGAGATGCTGTTAAGCTCAATTCAGTGCTTACAATTCAATCCTTATTGAGCACACATTGTATTGAAATGTCTTGTTTGGTTTCTGGTTTAGAACAAGACATCGCTTCTGCCTTCAGTCTTGGAAGGAAGGACAGACCAATGATTTAAGGGGGAGAATCATGAAATGACATTTGGACACAGAAGTGTCCAAGACAAAGAGTGATTCTGAGTGGGTGTGTTGAGGGCAGGAGATCCCATCATGAAAAGCATCTTCAGAAGGTGGCACTGCAGCTGGACTTCGAAGGGGGGTAAAGATGGAGCGTTGTTGACATTATGTACATTCCAAGTTTAGGGAGGGGTAAGTAAAGCACAAGATGAGAAATAGCAAGAACCCAGCTTTCAGCGAAGGATCAGGTGCTTAAAATGTCTCCATCGCAGGCCCCCTCAGAAGTGTCCACCAATCATGGGTGGCTGGAACACGGGGCTTCAGGGGGAGCAGTAGTCAGGCTATCGGCAAGGGCACCATAAGCCACTGAAGATTTGAGTCTTTATCTTAAAGAACCGTAGAAGCCATTGGAAGTTCTAAGGCGTGGAGGGACATGAACTGATCACTCTGGCTACTAAGAAGACGATAGATTGAAGCAGGGGAGTGTCAAGAAGAACAAGTTAGAAGGCTATTACTACAGTTAAGCAGGTGATCTAGGCTTGGAGCTGAGACGGTGGCAAAAGGGATGGAGACCAGTGTGTGGCTTTGATGGATGTTCAGAAGGAAGATCAGGCCACACTCAGTGACCAGCTGATTATCTATATGTGGCAAAGGAGGGAGACGCATTAATCATGATTCTTGGGTTTCTAGCTTGAGCACTCAAGCAGATGATGATGCTATTCAAGGACCTGGAGAAACAGGATAGAGGACCAGGGGCTGGAGAGAAGTTGATGCATTCGGTCAGGGAACACTGAGTTCTAGGCCCTCTAAGCCACTTTGTTTCTGTACCTGGATGATGTCTCTGTCATTTTAACAAGCTGGTTGGGTTTCTTTTGGAGCATGGACCAATAGGAACATGATCTTGTTTTGGCTATGGCCGTTCTGCTTGCAAGGGAGCGATATCCACTGGCACTGGTTCCTGACAGGGATGGAGGAGATGTCATTGAAAAGATACACAGATATCCAGGAACAGTGACTCAAGTTTGCACAGGCTTCATGGAAACCAGAATGAAAAAGACACCAGGTCAAGATCACTCTTTCCCTCTTGCTCCGGGTCCGAGGATTGTTTGCAGTCACAATGCCCCAAAAAAAACTTAACAGGAGGTCTAACAATGAAACTCTGGGGGATTCCATATCTTCATTGGAAGCCAGGACCTGGCATTGCTCCTCCCAGCTCTTTGTGTTGTCTCAGTAACAGGACATCCCAGTCCTGCCCTTGGCCGTGAAGCTTGTCCCTACAAATCTCCAGGGATCACATTCCTGTGGGGATTTAGACTTTGGAAATCAGGGCCTGATGTTCATTCTTATGTCTTACTCTTTTTTAATGTGAAAACTCAGAAAATCACCAATAATAATGTACTGACCTACCAGTGAAGCAACAGCATTTGGTTGTTTTGTTTTAGATTCCCGACAAGGTACGTATGAAATGAACAGGACAGCACACACAAGGCGAAAACTCTTCTTGGTCTGCTCTTCAGTCCCGGCTCCTCCCTGCGTGGCTAACGGCAATCAAGATCCATGAATTTGGTTGTTTTTCCTCCTGGTCATGGTTTTTAACTTTTACTGCACGTGTCTATCTACATAAACATAATGCACCATTGTTGGGTGTGTTTTTATTTAACATAAATGGCATCATCAGTCCATAATATTTTATCACTTGCATCTCTTGTTGTTTTCAAGATCTATTTTTGTACGTTAACATACATCTAGTTGGTTGAACTACTGTATAACATTCCATTTTAGGAATATACTGCCATTTGCTTATCCATTCCCCTACGGAAGGACATTTGTGTTGCTTCCAAATCTTTGCCATTACACACAACACTGCAGTGAATATCCTTTCATGTGCTTCATGATGTATTTTTAGTTAAGTTTCTCCAGAGTGAGTAGGGTATATGAAGTGTGTAAGTAGGAGTGGAATTGTTGTGAATTGGTGGTTTTGTGAGGGTGCTCACTTTTAAATTTTGTTAGGTATTGTCAAATACCTCCTGGGGGGGAGTCAGTGTAAGAATTACCTTTAGATAATTCTTACGTCACCCACCCGGAGACTTTTCTACACTCCACACCAGCCACTTCTCGCCAAGGAGGGATGGACTCCCCAGGAGAACCACTGCTTTAGTCAGACACGTTCGTGGAAGGGACTGTGTCATAGGTTTGAGTGTATCGAAGGAGAGAGAGGATTGAAAAGAATTGACTTTAAGATCACAAAGACATAACCAGTTTGCTTTCATGGCTTCACTTTGGCTACCAAATTCCTCATGGCCTGGTTCTTAGCAAAAATATTGTTCAGGTCCCAGAGAATTATGGGGGACAAGTGTGTTAACTGCTTTGCTACTGAAAACCCTTGGGTCAGCTGTCAGGTTAGGATGAGCCTTGAGATGACAGCAGCCCCAGCTGGCACCTTGATCACCCTGTGAGACCCAGAGGCAGAGGCCCCCTAAGCTTTGTCTGGATTCTTCACCCACAGAAACTCTGAAAGAATTAGCTATGAATTTGTTGCTTTAAGCCACCAAGTCTTAGAGTATTTTGTTATACAGTGATAGGTAACTATTGGAGGCATAAAGTAGACCAAGGCAGGTGCTTGGGCACAAAGGCTGCAAAGAACCTGTGCTGGAGTCCGGTGAGGTTCGGTGTGAGTTGCAAGGGGCAGGATAGGGACTGAGAGAGGCCATGAAGGTGTGCAGGCATCCATCCCCTACATTATGTCCACACTCCTGTTGCCTGCAGAGAAGGGGACCGTTCAGAGCTAAGTATAGTCATCATTGGGGGCCATCTGCTGCAGTGGAACTCCCCTGAAGGAAGACAAGGGGTGGCATCGCACACACTGCCCCAGGCAGACACAGTAACTTTCCCCAGAGTCCCCATATTTACTCCTGGGATTCCCTTCTCCATCCTCCACTGCCCTGAGGGAAATATGAAGGAAAAGGGGAAGGTGGCACAATTAGGAGTCAGGAGAACTCACTTCCAAAATTGACTTGTCACTTGACACCCTGGGGACCATGGGGTTTTAGAAAGGTGAGAGACTAATTTCTTCTTTCTGAAGTTGGACTAAGAAAAAAGAGGTTCTTAGACAGAGAGCACAGAATGACTAGAGTGAGGATACAAAAAGGAGCTTCCTGCTCCCTCCTGCCACCCATAGACCCTGCGCAGGGAGTGGTGCCAGAGGTTCCCTGACCCTGGGTAGGTTGTCATAACTCTAGCCATGGTATCAGGCTGGGGGCAGGGGCAGGGTGGAAGCTCATGGGTCCCTGCAGAGTACTGGGGGAGAAAGAGAATGATCTAGCAGGTAGAGCAGCACATGCCAGACCAACACGGTGACTTGTTTTGCCAGGAGGTCCTGAAGAGGCAGTGGCAGGCTCCTGGGTGCATCACACTCTTTCCAAGAGCCCTGGCTGGGCTGCAGGAGGCACAAGGGCACAGGTGCCCCACTGAGCCTTTAAATTACACTCCTGAAAGTCAACAATTCAGACTAGCACTGCACCTAAATTCAAAGTACTGCTTTTTAACAAAATGGCATTATTTATTTGTAATCCAGGGCCCACAGGCTTCGCCTAATTTGGGGGACAATTTTGTGACTCAGGAGAAAGTCTTATGACATGATAACTTCTGTAAGAAGGACCTGAAATGTATAAGTGGAATTTCTTCAGGCATCCCTACCAATATGTGTGATGTGCCCTAACCTTTCTTCTGCCTCCGATTTCATATCCATGCAATCAGGAGATTGGTTTATATCATCTTTAAAGGCCTCTTCAGCATGACCTCCTCTGGGATGCCACACGTGGCCTCACAGATTGCAGGCTGAGCAGAGCGCTCCTCTGGTGCACGGCCCAGCACGCATCCATGCACGGGGATTTGCACAGGGGTCCTTGGTTACAGATCTGTTTCTCCCACCTCCAGTCAGCACTGGGGAAGAAGCTGGCTTATGTCTTCTTCTTCCTCTTCTTGTATGACCAGGACCTAAAAGAGAGGTTGGCACTTCATCAGTGTTCAGTAACTATCTAATAAATTAATGAGTGACCAGATGGATGAATGAATAAATGACTCCTCTGCCCATGGTGGGAATCCTGCTTCCTGCAAAACAGCCCAGGACATTCTGTCTCTCTCTTGGCATGTGGCTTTGTTGGTGGCAGTGCCATAGATGGGCAGAGAAGGGCATACGGTGGTACAGAAAACCTGATCTCAGGATTGCATAGACCCATGAGGGTGGGTAGAAGCTCCTTTCTTCTCTAATAGCCCATGGAACTTGGAGGCAGAGATAATTAATGCATGGCGTATGTGGAGACAGATGTTAGGAAAGTGGGACAAAGATAACAAGGTCAACACAGAAAGAAAGAAGGGGCTATGAACACTGCACTGATAGAACGTGTTGCCCCACAAAGTCCTGGGCACTCATAAGTAGAAATACCCAAACAGAAGCTCAGTATCAAGCAGATAAAGAAATAGGTGTTTACAAGGTTAGTTGGCCTGAACTTATTCTGTCTCTCTGCATATTAAGGATGTTTCCCTAACACAGAGGCCATTGCAGAGGAATTCTCTAGTGGGATTCCAAGCCATTGCTCAGAGCAGGAGCTGAGACATGAACACAACTGAGCGTAGGTGGAGCAGGCAGTTGATGGTGGTGGTGGCGCTGGTAGACAGTCAGCCTTTGATACTGCCACTGACAGGAGATATCACATAGTCGATATGGAGTGTGAAAACAGAGATACTCATCGCTTAGGTCCTAGGGTATGACAGCAAAAGCATGGCATTGATATAGTGCTGATTTGGGTTTGAACTTCGGCTCTGCCATCTACTAGCTGTGTGCCCTTGCCTGGCTATATGATACATCATCTCTATCAGCTTCAGTTTCTTTATCTGTGGAGAGGAAACTATGAGATCGATCATACAGAATTGTTGTGAAAATTGAAAAAGATATTTGTTGAAGCACCTATCAAATGCTTTGGATACAAATTCTGCTTATAGGGCTAGAACAATGAGGGCAGATGCCTCAGCCACAGAAGTTGCTTCAAGGTAGGATATTTTAAAGAAGGGGGTGGTTGGTGCAGAATGGCAGGAATGGGGTATGAGCATGGCAGGTGGGGCTTTGTCTGCTCCACACCCAAAAGGGAATAGAGGTAGTGACTACCCACCCACAATTGGAAAGACGGTTTGGGACCACCAATTCAGACAAGGAGGTCTTGGCTCCAGAGCTGGAAGAAAAGAGGAAGGGAGGAGATAGGTTCCTATACAATGTGGATAATAGAACTCAGGTGTGTTCTTTTGTGCTAACCCAAGCGCCCACCAACATGAGTACAGAAAAAGGGCGGGGGGGCATGCCCTCAAGAAGACCAAAACTGGTAAAGGAAAAATGAAAACAGGCATCAAAAGAACTTTGAGTACTAGAAAACAGATGGATAAGTAAAATTTAACTTTCTGTAGCACAGAAAGCTAAAATGGGTAACAAGAAGCCAAGTGATTTCTCTTCTAGAACTCTGTAAACACTCTGACCTTTAAGGCAATAGGTGTGTCTGCAGGTATGGTGGGGTTGAGAGTAAGAGATCGGTTGTAACTCTACAAAAACAGTTAGATCTCACCCTGGCTGGTGTGACTCAGTTGGTTGGAGTGTCGTCCTATAAGCCAAAGGTTGCTGGATTCAATTCCCAGTCAGGGCACATGCTTCAGTTGTGGGTTCAGTCCTCAGTCAGGGTGTACACAAGAGGCAACCAGTTGATGTTTCCCTCTCTCTCTGTCTCTCCCCTGCCCTGCCCCCCTCTCTAAAATCAATAAGCATGCCCTCAGGTAAGAATATGAGTACATGTATGGCAGTTAGACCCCTAGACCCCTAGATGCCCCACTCTGCCCTCAGCAGCCAGGCAGGTCTCCCTCCCCCACCCAGCAGGATAGAGGCCTTCTCTTTGGAGAAGTGGTGCGCTGAGGCAACCGGAGTTCAAGAATACTGTGCACGGCTTGGGCAGAGCGGGAGGTGCAGATTGCTACACTGAAGACTGGGGACTAAGGAATAGAAAGTTCCTAGTCCTTATAACAGAAGATTGTAGGGTCAACAAGCTGACCTGCAAAAGAGAAGAGTCTTACAGATACTGACCGTTGAGGTCCCCTTAGCAAAATGCCTTGACACTTGCAACAGCATCCTAACAAAAGCCCACCGCTGGACACCCTCGCCTGTGCACACAGGGCTAATTCTCTCTGAAATGCCTCACTTTTAGATGTGAAAGGATGCCAGTCCTGGAAACATTGGGGTGAAGCTTCTAAATGAAAACTAGTCAAACAATAAAGGCACCGGAAGAAAAGAGAAATGATGCAGAAAGCAGAGGGGAAGCCACCAGGGGGGACCCTGCACTGTATATCCTCAGAGAGATAGAAAACAGTGTTGATGCTTTAAAAAAAATATCTTTAAAACAGCAAATAAAATTTATCTCAGGAATTAAAATTATCAGAGGCAAAATACAAACTTTTATAGAATGGATATCTATATCTATCTCCCTATATCTCAGAGATGTGTGTGTGTGTATCCATTTATACATATTTGGAGATACATGTGCGTGCACACACATCCATATATCTCAAATCAAAAGATAAGGTGATGGAAAAGAACAGGGAGCATATGAACACCTTATAAAATTAGTCCAGAAAGTTCAAAGAGAAAACTCCAGAGACTAAAGAACTTAGATGAGAGAAAACTCCCCAAGATCTAGTAAGAAAATTTTTCCTATAATTGGATGATTTCCATATTTAAAGGGCTCACCTTATATTCAGCACAATGAATAAACTCATTATAAAATTTTGGAGCAATGGAGGCAAAGTGAGAATCCTAAAAATTCGTAGGAAAACAAGATCACAGGCCCAAGATCAGAAATAGGATTTGTATTAAAATGATCAACTACAATATCAGAAGCTGGAGGGACAGTAGGGGAATGCCTGAGAAACTTTTGGGGAGAATGATTCTTTTGGATTGCTGTATGTAGCCAAGATAAAGATATGAAATACCATTTTCAGGGCATACACCCTTTCTCCAAAGCCACGAGAACATTGATTCTTCATTTCAGTGAGGCGCAATGAAGAAAGAGACAGACCGAGGATCCAGGAAGCCAGGTCTCCGAGGAAAGAGGGAAGAGGGTCTCGAGGACGACAGCAGAGGTGCAGAGCTAGGAAGCACCCAGCTCTGAGTGGATTGGGGAGATGGGGAGATTTGGAAAGAGTGTTTCTGAGGTGGAGAATGGGGATAAAACCATAGATTATCTAATGTGTTGGAAGGTATCAAGACCGATTTTCTATTTCTGGCGGAGTTTGGAGATGCGGTTGTGATGATATATGTGTAAATGGAGTGGACGAGTAAAAACTTGGGGCAACTGTTAACTGCAGGGAAAAGCAAAGGTTGTTCAAGGAGGAAAATACAAACATAATACACCACATGGGACAGCTATGAATGCCATTTATATCCATGTAATAATAAAAAATAAAACTACAGGTTCACCAAACGTTATGATTATTTTGGAAGTTGATCGCATGATGAAGGATAAGTGTGTGTCCATGCATATGGTTTGGAACTATAGGAATTTTAAATCCCTGTAAAAATACAAAGTCAACAGACAATATATAAAATGTATATATGCATCCTATTGGAAATGTGGGGAAATTTTGCAGAATAAACTTCTGTAAGATTTAAAATATTTGCCTCCCCGGGAGTAAAACATGGAATCTGGGGGTGTGGGAGACTGCTGTGTTCCATTTCAACCCTCGAACGCCATATTGGTTTTCTGTGGCTGCTCTAGAAAATTATCACAGACTGAGTGGTTTAAAACAACAGAAATGGATTCTCCCAGAGCGTGCAGGTGAGAAGTCTGAGATGGATCTCCTGGGCCTAACCAAGGCCCCAGCATGGCATTGCTCCTTCTGGAGGCTCTAGGGGGGAATCTGTTCCTGACTTTTCCCAGCTTCTGGCAGCTCCTGGCACTCCTGGGCTGACAGTCACATCAATCCTGTCTGCAGAGCCAGCATCTTCAAATCCATCTCTGCTCCACCCTCCCGTGGCCTTCTCTCTGTGTGCCAACTCTCCCTCTGTCTCCCTCTTACAAGGATACGTGTGACTGCATTTAGGGCCTGCCTGACAATCCCAGATCATCTCTTTAATTCAAGGTCCTCAGTCATATCTGAAAACACCCTTTTTCCAAATAAGGTGATGTTCACAAATTTTTGGAGATTAGGACATGAATACATTTTGGGGGACCTATTATTTAACCTACCCAAAATATTTTTTATCCGTTTTAGTATATTTCTGTATAATAAATACATACATGTATTCATATATATATATTAACATGTACCTTTTATTTACTGTGGTTATCAGTGAAATGTTATGGCACACTTTCAATTCTACATCCTGTGTCTCAATAGTATTCTTGAATAATGAACATATGACTTATGTGAAATGTTAATATGTAAGGAAAAAAGAGGCAAGAGAAAGATTTCATGCCTTGGCTTATCTACATGTGAGACTAGCAAGTTCCAAGTCATTCATTTCAAATACAAACACGAGGCAAGCCTCCAGTTAAGTGACACTGCCATGCATGTTGTTTCCAGGAAGACATAAGTGTGTTGCAAACATGTAGTTACCAGAAGCCAAGAACCCAGAGGGCTGGAGAGAGGTTTGGTGGGATTTCAAAGCAAGAAGAAGAGGTTTTGAACCCAAGGCAGAGAGTCTTTTGCTCTCAAATGTATAGCATATCTGCTTCTTATATTCTGGCTTTTCTGTTTTTCCCAGACACCATGATAGACCATGTGACTGTACCCCAGGTTTGACCATGACAGTTGAAAGGGACCTTAAAGAACACTGGGTCCACCCTCAATATGGTACAGTTTAGGGAATCCAGAGAAGACCAGAGGGGTGAAATAATGATTCCCAGGGCAACCGAGGCAGGACTGTGCTACTTTTAGTCCACAAACCTGTTCCCCACTCCTCTGTAATCCGAAGTCCCGGCACCAGCAGTGTTTCGGAAGCAGGGCTGGGCTGGGGGGAGATGGAGAATGGACTGGAGAGTGGGTGGCATTGAAACCTGGGTCTCGATGAGGCGTGGAGTATTGTCAAAGAAAAAGCCTGAAGCCAAAGGGACAGAGTTGTGGGTTCACGATCTGTGCCTCAGAGCATGGGGGAGGGGGAGGGCAGGCTAGCCATTGGGTACACTGAGGGGCATGCTTAGTTTAGGAGCAGAAATAAGGCTTGCAGCCGTGAGGGCAGGGGCAGGCTCAAGGTCCCAGCTCCTCTCCCCTGAATGTACTTTTCTTGCTTGAAGATTTCCAAAAAGGCCCCATTTCAGTTAATTAAAATCTGACATTTGTCGCAATACAAAATATGGCTCCCACCTCTCCAGCCTCAGCTCTTAGTACTTCCCCCTGTTCACTAGGTTCCAGCCACCCTGGCATTCTTTCCGTCTCTCCAGCACCCCACGGTGATTGATGCCTCAGGTATTTTGCACTTGCTATTCCGTCCGCCTAGAATATACTTTTCCCAGATCCTTTTTATTCCTGGTTCCTTTTTATCTTTCATTTCTCCTCTTAAAGTAACTAACTGAAAGACGCCTTCCCTGGCCATTTGATCAGAATTTACCCCTTCCTCATCGTTTCCCAATCCATGACCCTGTTCGGTTTCTTCATGGCACTCGTCACTGTCTGGCATGACTCGGTTAGCCTCTGTCCTCCCGGAAGGTGAGCTCCACGAGCCCAGAACCCAGTTCCTACAGCATGGCCTGGCGTAGGATGAGTTGGGGTGGTTTTAGTGTTAGACCAGAGCAGACTGACCTCTTGGGGAGCGAGACATCAAATGATAGCTCCACACGACAACATCGGTGACTCTTTCTGCCATTTGCTTTCTAAAATTGTGATTGTGGCATTTTTTATTTTAAAGCAAGCCTTAGTATGCTCCCAAAGCTCTACTCTGCATCTTAAGCCCTGTGAACTCCAGAGAGGAAGGAAATGTGACGAACAAAGAAACAGACATTGAAACTATTCACTAACAGTATTAGAAGCTCAGACCCCGATGTGTGCTTCCATATTTATGGAAGGAAAGGACTGGCGACCCAGAATCTCTGCCACGGCACACAGTCGACCCTGTATAAGGTAAACGGAAGCCATTTTCAGATTTATAAGGTCTCATATCCTCCATGTATGTGCCCTTTTTTTCTTAGAAAGCAGCCATGTGGTGGAGAGGGAAATCCCAGAATGAGGACAGTGTGGCATACAAGGAAAGGGAGTCTCAACAGACAAGGGTGGCAAGAGGAGTTCACAAGATTATGGTAAACAGCAGTCCCAAAATGTGAGCTGAGCAATATTATTGATTTGAATAAGAATATAGAAGCCCTGGGTGGTAGGTAGCCCAGCTGGTTGGAGCATCATCCTGATATGGCAAGGTTTTGGGTTTGATCCCTGGTCAGGGCACATACAAGAATCAACTAGCAAATGCATCAATAAGTAGAACAACAAATCGATGCCTCTCTCTCTCACCAATAAATTAAAACAATTAAAAGAAAATGGAATGATCAAGAATGGGGTCTCCCATTTAAATACTAATACTATTATTACTACTACCACTAATGGATAGGCAATAGATTGTCATCTGAAAAACAAATTTTAGAAAGATGAGGAACTGTTGGGATAAAATTAGATTCCTATATAGAAAACTAAGCATTTTCTTTCCTTTTTTAAGAAAAGGTAGTTATTAACCCAAGAAAACCAGAGTAATAAGAGGAAGAAAATAAATCACAATAAAATTCTCTGGTTAGCAGTGAACAGTATTTATATGGTGATACTAATATAAACGCTGACTTGATTTAATAAAAAGTTGAAATAAAATGATGCTGGGAGGATGGGAGAAGGGGCGGAGGGAGCAGCAAGTGAATTAAATATTCCTCTCTCTCAAAAGGCAGTCCATGGCGAGCTGTGCAAGTCCGGGACGGGCTTTAGTACGCATCTGCTCTAATGCTGTGGAGGCAAACCCAGAGACACAGCGGAAGGGCTGAGCGAGGCCGCTGTGGGGCAGTGCTCGAGGGGTGGAGCGTGTGGGGGGCTGGCGTGTTTATCACGGGCCTTTTAGTCATTTTTAATTTTTTAAATGTGCGCCTGTATTGCTTTGAAAAGATTGCTTCTTTAAAAATTCATGAAATAATGTAAAGAATTTGCATATTTTAAGAAGCTTTAGTTCTTAATGAGACGAGCTCTCCGCAGTCTGGCGAGCTGAGCTGCACCAAAGACTATTCCCCGAGGCTTCCCCAGAACAGGGTTTCCACTGGGCAACGAGGCAGGCGAGAAGTTTGGCTTATTTCTGCTTCAGGTATATCTTACACAAACACACACACACTAAGTAAAGTCTTATACATAAAGTCAGACACATTTGCCCCCCATTTTATTCCTATAAATTCCATCCCCCAAATAAATTAGGAATATAAATTTTGTTATTCTGTGTTTTTTTTAAAAAAATATTTTTCCTATACACACACACACCTGTAAAAATATATTGATTTACTTTTCATGTTTTGAAATTTTCACATAATTGCTACCATTATACATGTATTGCTCTGCTGCTTTTTGTGTTCATTCCGTATGTGGAGACCCATCCACGTTGGAGTATGGAACTAGTTCACTCCCTTTATTTCATCCTGTGAATGCAACAGAGTTTATTTTCCTTCCGTCTTCTTTACTCTTACGACAATATGGTGGAGACTCTTTATACAGGCCTCCTGCTAAACTTGTGCAAGAATTTCTCCAGGGTCTACACCTTCCCACGGAATTGCTGGGGACCGCGGCAGCCACATTTTCCATTGTACTCAGTTGTCGGGTCAACATCGTTTTAAAATACAATTAAGTTGGGCCTTCTGTGGACTCTGGCTCCTGAGAGTAGACTGGGCCCAGCTCGGGGGGTGGAGGCAGTATCTGAAATGCCACCTCTGTCTCAGTCGCAGCGACCTTCGAGATTCTTTCCTTTGAGATTCTTTCAGGACGGGAGCAGAGAGACATGTTTATTCACATTCTTTTTAATAAGCTAGTATGTGACATTTAAAGGGCTGCTGAGTTCTTCTTCCTTTTAGATATAAGGGGGCAAAGCTCTAGTTAGCATATTGCTGAGAAGAGGGAGGAAGGCTGAACACGATGGAATACAGAACGAGCGATACAGGCAGGTAGGGGCTCGTGTGCAGGCATGGGTGTACGCAGCCTTCCAGTCATGCGTCATTCAATACTCACTAAGACTGAGTCAGACAGGGAACTGGAGTCTGGAGTGGAAGATACGGTAAGAAAGGGGCAGTTCCCTTCCGAATGAGCGTGCCAGATGTGATTTGGGAAGTCGCTTCCATCTACATCCTTTCCCAAAGAAACAGCTGCTGGTCTCAGGCAACCAGGCTTTTCCTAAATCATTGTGTTAACTTCCCTCAGCTCTTGTGCTTGCAAACTGTCTCGGCCGCTCTCAGCCAGCTGGACCAGGGAGGGTCACTTCACTAAAGAACTGCTAATCCTAAAACCACTCAACTCTTATGAGTCGCTCTCCACATCGAGAAGATAAGTGGCACCAATCACATCTGCTAAGGATGCTCTTGACTGCAATTAGGAGAACCCATCCTCACACTGGCTGTTATGATAAAGAAGTTTTCTTGAGACAGGCAGTCCTGTGGTGGAGCAGGTTGCAGGTGTGGTTCAGGTTCCGCATTGTGTGCCCACAATTCATGGTGTCAACCTTGTCCCTGACTGGCCTTCCTTATGGTCAGAAGAGGGACACCAGTAGGAACAGAAACCAGAGTGCTGTCTGGTCTATATCTTGTGGAAGCTGCCATGGGTTGAATAATGATTCTTTAGTCTGATTGGGCCAGCTGAAGTCTTGTGCCCCCTCAGAACAAGTAACAGTCACTGGGGGAGTGCCATGCACTGATTGGATAAGCCAGAGTTCTGCACTCATCAGTAGAAAAGGGATGGGATCACTTTAGCTGGTTTATACCAGTGATGGACTCCTACAGCTGAAGATCAGTCCCCACCAAGTTACATGAGTCCTATTAGGGAGGAGGCACAGAGGAATGGGTACCAGTAGGAAACTGACAATGCCCACTTCTATAGTAACCCTATCTTAGAGTTATCAGAAATGTATAACGTACCTGGCTTGCTTTACTCCATAGCTGTTAGTTCCATTCTTCCACTTTAAATACATCTGCCACAGTTAGTAATCTAGGGACAACACAAGCAAGCAATTGGAGATGCCAATTTCACACTCATTTGGATTTCTTTCTAAACAGAGGGTCTCAGCCAGCTTTCTTCCTAGGTGCCAAGGAGAAACAACTTCACTTTGCACTCGGAGACTGTTCTTTTGCCATTACAACAGTTTTGCTTGCATGTGCAGCCAGCCCCGTCTCGATGATGTATGGGGGGCCAGCGGATGTTTCAGCCCTACCTCCTTTATCTTATCTCTGCACAGTTGGAGACAGCTGTGTACCTAGGGTCCCAACAACTGAAGTGTCCTCAACTCCGTTAGGTCAGTAACCAGCCTTCCAGCTGCCCGTAGCTGCCCCGGCGTCCTGCAGACACGTGGGGAAGTACAGGCTGTTCAAAGGGTCTTCCAAACCCTCTGTATGTAGCTGCTAACTGGAGCTGATGGCCCCGTAGCAGTATGGCCAGGGTGAGGGTGTGGGGTGTGACTCACATATCAGAATGACGCACATATCAGGAACACTTCACATATGTGAGTTCAGATTTGGACGTACCGGCCTCTGACAGTGGGGCGGCAGGATGAAGGGAGCAAGGTATCTATTCAGAGTTATCCAATCCCAAATAAACAGCATGGCAGAGCTGGAGTACGTGGTGTGAGTGAGACAGGCTGTGGCTTCTGTGCCATTTGCAGGACTCTCGGCTCTAAGGCCACTCTTTGATCTCCCACCGAGGTAAGTCCCTCCCATGAGAGCGGCTCTGACGGTATTATTAGGATGATTTTTAAAACATAGGATGAATCTATGTTTTAAGTAAATTATTTGAGACCTCATGGTTTTTTTTTCCTGTTAATAGTAAAAACTGACTTACAGTACCCCTTGCAGCTGGTCTGACAGGCCAACGGACCACAACAGCCACCACGTCTCATTAGGATCTTTCGTTCAAGCACGAACAAATACACACAGCCGACGATGAAGTCCCAGAGCCGGAACACAGCTCAGCTGGATGAGATGAAACCATTTGAACTAACAGGCCAGCAGACTCCCTCGCCTTTGATAAAGGTGGATTGCAGAATTTTCCAATTAACTTTCATGCCTGCCAAGACACACGCAGTCCCCTCTCCCTGCGCCCGTGGGGGGCCGAGTAGGTTATAAATTGAACCCAAATCGAAAGGAAGTGAGGTTGACGGGGCACCGAGAAAAGCGCCGTGATGAGTCTCCTCTGGGCCTTCTCAGGCTGCGTGATGGCTTTGGTCCTCAAACACTAGTGGCTCTCTTTCCTGCAGCGGCAAAATTACAGGTAATTGCTTTTGGGAAGAGCCACATAGCAGATATTCTCCTCTGACCAGATTTATTTTAATTCTCAATAAACAGAATAATCACATCTTTGCTTGGCTCTCCAGGTCATTAGGGAGGCTCAGGCTGTGGCCGTCCCTGGGCATGGGACCCGCTACCAAAAGCAGTAAACTATATCCAACAGACAATTATCCTCGGTTATTGTCTGGCTGCAGAGGAAATGACCCATAAACTATCTGAATTCTTCTTTTGGCACCTGCCACCCATGCCAGAGGGGAAAAGAGTCGTGCAAGGAGAGCTGAGTGGGCTCGGGCAGCATGAGGAAGGAGACGTTGCTCTAAGAGCCCCTGCCCTCCCACTTCCATAATTCTCAGGGCTGCCGTCCATTGTGGTGGGAGAAGAGGGTCCCGACCTCCCCGGGTATTCAGGCAGAGACAGCAGGACTCAGCTGTTGGCAGAGTCTGTCCTGGTGCATGAGAAGCATTGTCCCTGGTGGCATCCATGATGGCTCGTTATGTCTGTCTCTTTTCTCACCTTGGTCCCCCTTACAGTGAAACCTTACCTTTCTTAGGGGGTGACCCAGCTTCCATGTGAGCCTCTCCCTTCCAACTCCAACTCTCTCTGCCTCTACTACAGCTCCCTGGCAGGGACATTTTTCTGCTTATGGACCGGGGAGCCTGAGGAAGGTAAAGAAAGAACTCAGATTAGGTACTAACTCTATGCCTAGTAGAGTGCTAGGTATTTCAGTGTTATCCCATTCAATCTTCATAGTAATCCTGTGAAGAAAGCACTCCTCTTGTTTTTGCTGTGTATGAGAAAACTGAGGCCCAGAGAAGTTAAGCAACTTACCCAAAGACACACAGGATATATGAGAACCAAGATTTCAACCTGGGTCTGTGCAGCCTGCACATGATCCCCTTGGTCATTCATGCACGTCTCAGTTAGACTGCATTGAGGTTTCTATTTCCAACCCCTGACCTTCCCTGAGCCAACTCTACTGACATGAGCCCAGTCCTACCCTCTTTGTCCACTTATGGCCTAGGGCTCTGGCAGTCCCGACCCTAATCCAGAATTGGGACCTGACCTCCTCAGATCCGCTTCCAAGAAGTCAGAAAGGAAATCCAGAGAGAGAGAGAGACTCTCACACACAAAGCGGGTAGTGGGTGGGACAGGGCCAATCCAGCGAGCTGGTGGGCAGGCGATCCCAGCATCTAACAGTTAGCCAGGCTTTGTGAGTTCAAGGTGGAAGCTGCTTGTCTGCAGCATGACACCCCTGCAGAGAGCCCTGGAAGAACTCTGCTCTCTTCTCTTTAAAAAGCCAAAGGAAGAAAAGGAGAACTGAAGTCAAATGAAAAGTCCACTGATCTCCACGAGCCTGTGGGTGGGAAGAGGTAGGAGCAGTGGGGTGGGGAGCCTGAGAAAATAGGGGTGAGGAGCCTGGTGTGGCAGGGCCCCCAGAATGAGGTCTGTGTCCGCGGGGCTCCTGTTAGATACACTGGGAACGCGGAGGGCAGAGCAGTGGGTTGACCAGCACCCTCTAGATACAATGACAGGCGTCCTTGTAAGAAGAGAGGACACAGGGTCACAGGACATGAAGATGGAGGCAGAGACTGGAGCAATGCAGTCCCAGCCAAGGAACTCCAGGAGCCTCCAGAAGCTGGAAGAGGTGAGGAAGGATCCTGCCTTAGAGCCTTCGGAGAGAGTGGCCCTGCCGACCTCGAGTTTGGACTTCTGGCCTCCAGGGCTTCGGGAGAACAGACTGTTGTTGTTTTAAGCCACTCATTTGTGGTCACTGGTGACGGCCGCTCTAGGAAGAGAGGCAGGGATCATGGCCACTAGAGCAGCATCCTGGAAGGTCTGTGCTGCGTGGCAGGCTGGGGAGAGGAGGGCCCCGGGAGGAGAGGAGCCAGTGCAGCCTGCTGCTCTGCTCCAGGCCTCAGCCCCAGTTCCTCGGACCCTGCTGCCCTCTGTCCCTGCTCCTGCCACCCCTGACACACCTCTAACCCCAGGTTCTTTCACCTGCACATCTCTTTGCCCTCTGCTTCTGTGTATCTATGAAGCCTGCGCCTTAGGACCCTGCTGCCTGCCTGTCTCACCTCTGTGTGCTGTTTAGCTCCTAGTCCACTACTGACTCTCTCTGTGCATCTTCCTCTTTAGTTTTTCAACTCTCCAGCCCCCAAAAGGGGGCCTGATAGATCCAGATAAACACCACCCCACTGTGAGCTGGAGTTGTATGTTGTGCTGCTTAATATTTGCTGCCTTTAGCTCAGGTCCGGTCAGCCGTGGCCAAGGTTAGGACGAGGGCGGCCTTCCTCACAGTACAGAATGCAGCCCCTGATGTCTAAGGAACTAAGTGCCTATGGCTGCTTCTCAGGGGAAGGACACAAGCTGTGGCAGTAGCCAAAAGAGGGATAGACTCTGCCTGCCCTCAGCAGGGAGAGTGGGCACTCCAGGCCCCTCACCACCCGGCCCCTGCTGCCTCACCCCTTCCTGCTCTGTGAGCCCCATTCACCTGAGTGTCCTTTCACTCTCTGGTCCTGGTCCATGGTCCCTTGGACTTAAAAACATTCTCCATTTGCACCTGGCACATTCCTTCTCATCTCTGGCTTAGGCATTATAATTTGCTTTCCAGCTATAAAATGCATCACCACGAGCTCTGAGGCTGGAAACAATATACATTCATGATCTCAGTTTCCAAGGAGCAGGAGCCTGGGCCGGCTTAGCCGGGCCCTCTGCTGAGGGTTCCATGGGCAGCAGCCAAGGTGTTGGCCAGGCTACGTTCTCATCAGAAAGCTAGACCGGGGAAGCATCCACTTTGGAGCTCACTCAGAGGGTTGGTAGACTTCACCTCTTTACAGCTGCGGGACAGGTCCTGGCTGTCAGCCAGGTGGCTCCTTTAGCCACGGGACCCTCTATACAATATGACAGTTTGCTTCTTCATGGGCAGCAGGACAGCTTCTCCGACCTCAGGGGAAGGCTGTGCCGCCTTTCTAAAGGGGTTCCCGCTGATTTTGTCGTCACACATCCACCCAAGATAGTCTTCCTTTGACTAATGTAGAATCAATAGATTTTGGACCTCAATTACGTCTGTGAAATCCCTTCACCCTGCCACACACCATTACCTAATCACAGGAGCGGCGTCGTTATCTTCACCGTCCAGGGCAGAAGGTCATGGGGACCCCAGCGTTTTTTCTTCAGGAACCCTCTTTGGCATCCAGAGGCTGGCATAGGTGCCCTGTGCCTACCTCCCTCTCTGGCCTGCTTTATGAAACACTCCATTTGTGCAGCAGCCTCCCACACTGGAGCATGAGCTCATTAAGACAAGAGGGTGTTTTATTTCTGTATTCCAGGGACTGAACATAGAGGCGCCACAAATACTTGCTCAGCTGAGTTGATGGGAACCACAAATGGGAGCCTTTTATCTGGGCCAGGGACGGTGAACACCTGGGTGTGCGTTCCGCCCTCCACGGGGTGCCTGTGGCAGGCACACCCTGCCCCGTGGTGACCTGAGTGTCCCTATCGGGGAGGAGGTGTGGGCAGTACTAACACACTCGGAGGCAGGGTGAGAGATGACACCTCCATTGTGACACCAGACTCACACCTGTCCAACAGGTCGGTACTGCTTTACCTCGCTTGCCTCTCCTCGATGTCTCACCTCTTCTCTAGCTTTTGAGAGAGGACACATGGTCTCTCCTGCATTTGGTGACCCTTCTTCCACCTGTGCAGGCACGTGGACCTTGACTCTGCCTCCTGGCTTCACCTCCGCCCACTCCTCCAGCCCCAGAGGTGCCACGGCAGGCAGGACCCTATGCGGCCACCACGAGACCTCAGAAACTTGCTTCTGCCCAGCCCAGTTCTCCTGCTGGAGGCCAGGATTGGGGCCACCTCCTTCTGAGGTGGGAGCAAGATTCACAAGGTAGTCACATGGGAAAGCAGCCTTGACCAGCCTCATGCAGGAGACTAACTACCAACGCATCGTGTGTGACAGGTCCCACGGTTCCCGGTGTGCCACCGCCCTGGTGGAGAGCAACAGCCATTCAGATGAGGAGAAACACTTCAGCCCAACCTCCTGATGGGCTGGTCCTTCACTGACTTAGCCAGAGGAGAGAAATGGGCATCGTATCAGCCACAGCCGTTGACAATCCTGAGCGCTGTCTCAAGGCCTCAGTCTGCTCATCATGGGGCGACCCAACATGCTCTGCTCTGTGCAAGCCTGAGAGGAACAGTGAAGGGACAGATGACTGGAAAGAGTGCAGTAAACACCAAGGGACTGACAGACTCTCCTCAAATAGCTAAGATTACCAAGCCTGCCAGTCTTCTTCCTCTTCGAATGCAAGCAAGCCTCTCAGGCTGGAAAGGCTTGTTGCTTGTTTTCCAAGAGAGAGCCAGCACTGTGGGGTCTTGGGCTTTGCATTTCACAGCTAGTTCCCCCCACCATTGGAAACGTGGTCTTTAGTCCTCCCTTCTGAAGAAGGGGCTGTCAGGGTTAACTTAGAGCTCAGGCAGGAGCGGGGTTCCAGAGGACACGGTGGGGAGGGCGGGAGATTCTGGTGAGGGCTGTGGACAGGCAGCCAGTGGTGGAAGGAGATGGGGGCGGGGTGGGGGGGCGCTGGGCTGGGGGAAAGCCCTTCGTCTCCTGGCGTGCACGTTGTGGGAGGGGCCTGGTAGATCAGAATCTCGCTGTCTGCCTCGGAGAAAGACTGTGACGCTGCAGAGAGAGCAGAGGTGAGGACAAGTCCAAGGTCGTGCAGCTAGTAGATGGTCTTGCCTGAAGGGCTTGTCTTGGTTCTGCAGCGAGGGCTTGAGGAGGCACAGTCTGGGGGGCTGTGTTTCTACTTTGACAGGACAGCCCCGCTCACATTTATCTTACACCCTGGACTCCTGCAGAATAGCTGACTTCATAACAGGGTCCTGCTGGGACACATTTGTCCAATGTGGCACAGCACCCGACAGCATTCCCACAGGACATTGGTGTCCCTGGCTCGGGCCAATTTGTTTTTCCTCTGCAATATAATCATGGATATCTTTTCAACTTTTTTTTTTAAAGACATGAGTATAATTTCCTCAGTTTTAAGAGTTACCCCCCTCCAGAATAACCTGCTACTTCTTCTCAAAACCAGAATCTAGAAAAGATAATGACCAATGCAGCAGGCAACTATACATTTTTATACTCATTTTAGCTTGACATTCAGGATTTTGTGGTGTTCTGCAAAGAACTGTCATTTCTAGCTGCTCTGCTACCTGCAAACATTTTTAAAAGTTGTTTCTTATAGCATCTGAGAAGCCGGCTCCATTGGGGAGTCACTCTGGAGAGGAGCTGGGGGCTGAGGAGGGGAGACGGGCTCCTGAAATCACGGTGCCACCAGCTTGGCAGCATCTCTGACATTCCTGCATTTTCTGGAGACCCAGGCCAGCATTTTGCTTTTGAAGATGCCAAACTATAGAATTTGTAGACCAGGTATATCTAGCCTAGAGCCTTTAATGGTAGACTCTTAGAAGGCTTTAAGCAGAAATGAGGTGGAAATTATTACCAGATACATCCTAAATACAATTAGTTACACTGAGGGGAAGAACTAAAAGAACAGTCTCTATGCAAAGGACTGAATATTCAAATATTTTTTCCATCAAGATGACTGTTTTGGGTTGAATTGTGTCACCTTGTTTTGTGTGGGTCTCAGCCTGTCACCGGGACACACCCTTGTGGTTCTTATCATGATTGTAAGACTCTGAAAACATAAAGGTTTATTACCTATGGGACCTGGAAGTTACACAGTGCACCTGGGGACACAGTAGGGTTGGAGGGAGGGAGGGGGAGAAGAAGGCAGACAGAGAGAAAGAGAGAAAAGAAAAGAAAAGAAAAGAAAAGAAAAGAGAAAAGAAAAGAAAAGAAAAGAAAAGAAAAGAGAAACTAGCTTGGACATCCGCTTTTATTGGGGTCCAGGGTGGGGCCTAGGTTTGCCAGGGCTCACTCTTGGTTGGTGAATTTAAAACATAAGAGTAGGAATTTACAGTGGAAGAGAAATAAAAAAAAAAGTGGCCCAAATAGTCAGTTACTGAAATCAACCAAGATCTCCGAAACAAAGGAGCCCATTGGGAGAGGTGGCCTGGCTCTTTACCTAGTCCTGAGGCTGGCTAAAGGTTATGTCAGACCCTGACTGGTGTGGCTCAGTGGCCTGGGCATCGTCCCGCAAACCGAAAGGTCACCATTCCTGATTGGGGCACATGCCTGAGTTGCAGGCCAGGTCCCCAGTTAGGGGCATGAGAGAGTCAGTCAATTGATATTTCTCTTGCACGTGGATAGTTCTCTCCCTCCCTTATCTGCACTTCTCTCTTAAAAAAAAAATGCTTAAGCCAGGAGCTTGCATTACACAAAGGGAAAAAGAAAAACTCTCAGGCTTTGCACTGCACGCCCCATGCCCCAGATTCACACAGTAGGTCCCGACTCTCAGGACCTTGGAATGTAACTCTGTTTGGAAATGGAGTCCTCACAGATGGAATTAGTTGAGATGAGGTCATATGGGAGTTGGACGGGCCCTGATCCAATATGACTGGTGTCCTTATAAAAAGGGGAAATGTGGACACAGAGACACGCACACAGGAAGATCGCTGTGTGAAGACTGGACTTACACTGGGGCAAGCCCAGGGACCCCCAGAAACAGGGCCGAAGCCTGGACCAGCTCCTTCCCCAGCACCCTCAGAGGGCTTGTGGCCCTGCAGACACCTTAATCTTGGACTTCCAGCCTCTAGAATGTGAAACAATAAATTTCTCTTGTTTGAACCACTCAGTTTATGGTTCCTTGTTACTGCAGCCCCAGCAAACTATCAAATCCCTGTTGAGATGGGGGCTCTGGGCAGACACGGAGGAGCTTTGGCTTGCAGTATGGTTTTTTCTCCATCACCCTACTTCTGAGAAGCGGTATTCCCCAAAGTTAAATCACCTGAGAATAACCTTGATGGGCCACAGAACCTGGAAGTGGGCTGTGATTAGAAAACTTAGAAGTATTTCTATTAAAAAAAAATATCCTAAGCCAGCCATACTTACTTCCTAATACCACTTCTTGATTAAACATTAAAGGTTCACACTGGCTCAGCAGAACATGGAGTTATCTGTTAACTTGCAATCATGCTAAATTCATAAATTTAATTTGGTTCTGGCATTAGGCCAGGAGCAAGTGCAAGAGATTAACTTTTTCAAATTATCAGGGCTGAAAATGAAAATTATTCCATTATTGTTTTTTTAATTGATCCATCTAATTTGATTTCTAGAGGTGGCACACAGATCTCTTGCATGTGGGAGAACAGGAAATGGGAGGTACTCATTGTGAATATCCAGTCCTGGATGATGTCACTGAGGTGACCGTGTGTCAAGATGGCTTCTGATTTGTGGAATCACAGAGTTCCACAGAGGTCACCTTGTGTAAGCCCCACCTGTCACGGATGAGAAAGTGCAAGTCAGACAGTTAATGCAGGACAGAATTACTTGTGGAAGGTCCACCATGTTCCAGCACCACGAGAACACGAAGGGTGTCTGCAGGAGTCCTGGCTCCTGCCCTCAGGGACCGTGCAGTCTAATCACAGGACGCCAGAGCAGCACAGGGGAGGGAGAGGCTTTGGGTTCTTCTGTGTGGAGATCAAGGGTGGCTTTCTGGAGGGGAGACACTTCAGCAGAGTCTGGAAAAATGACAAGAGCTGATCAAGAGAAGGACTCATGTTTCAGGAAGTGGGGACAGCCTGCGTCACAGTCAGAGGCTGAGACAGTTCCGTACTCCAGCCAGGCAGAGCTTCGCCTGCTGTTCCGAGGAGCTTGGGCATCATTGGAGAATGGTGGGAAATCCTTGACAGGCTTTGGGAAGGCAGCCTACCTGACCTGCGCTTGTGTCCAGATAGCTCCACTGGGTGAGAGGGGAGGGCTGGGTGGAAGGAGTCAGTTTGGAGGAGACTGTGCCAACAACGGAGGTGACAGATGATGATGATGCGGACTGGGGCAGTAGGCGCAGTCATGGAGACAAGGGGACGGGGCCAGGAAACACGGAGAAGGGTCGGACTTGAACATCAGTACAATGTCTCAGGAGGGAGAGGGAGGTCACAGGAAGGGCTGCAAGCTTCCTAGTTGGGGGTCAGATTGGGTTGTTGCAAGTGACAGAAGCCCAGCTGAAATTATAGTTGAGCCTTGAACAACATAGGTTTGAACCGTGTGGGTCTACTTGTACACAGGTGTTTTTCCAATACATATACAGCTAGCCCTCTGTATCTGTGGACTGTGCATCTATGGATTCAACCAACTGTGGAACAAAACATTATTCTCAGTGGATGGTTGGGAATCTGTGAATGTGAAGGGCCAAGTGTATTCATTGTTCTACGCCGTTTTATGTAAGGGACTTCAGCGTCACGGATTTGGGGATCCATGGAGGGTCCTAGAACCAATCCCAGGAGGATATGAAGGGACAATTTAAGTGTTGAGGAAGTCAAAAATTAGATGTGGATTTTTTTTACTGTGTGGGTATTGGTGCTTCTAATCTCTACATTGCTTAAAGGTGAACTGTACCCACATCCTTGGGGCTTCTAGGGGCTCCGTTGGCCTCAGGGACTTTGGGACATACACGACATGCTTCTGCTGTCCTCTGCATTCTCTAGTCTGAGTCCCTATGTTGACCTCCTCCTTGCCCTTAGTGGACAGTAGGAAAGCACATCCAGCTGTCTGTAGCTCCAGGCTAGCATCACCCCAGCACAGAGACCCTACAGCAAAGAGTGGCCCCTCTCAGCTAGTGTGCACACAGATGACCTTAGGGAGGGCCTTGAGTACTGGTCTGAGTTGGATGCCTACCCCCAGTCCAGTCACTATGGAGGCTGGGTTCTATGACTGGCAGCTCACAAGAACTATGTGGGGAGAGAGGTGAGTGGTTCCCAAAGAAAGAATGTCAGTACTGACGTGATGAGGGTAGAGAGGGGCTGCTTGGCAGCAAGAACACCGTCAGACCTTCACCTTTGTGGGGTCATTAACTGACAGAGACAGGAAGGTAGGGAGAAGCCCACCTGTGCCTGAGAGAGAGCCTAGTCTAACTAGGCTGAGTTTGTGGGCAGTGGAATGCCCAGTAAATAGCACAGCACGTAGAGGCCTGAGGCTGTGTGGAGAGAGATGCCGGCTAGTACTGGAGCCAGTAGCAGACAAAGCTCGGGCCCGGGAGCCCAGCTGCCTAGACTTAACTCTTGTCACTTCAGCTTACTAGCTGTGTGATCTTGGGCAAGTTTCTTAACCTCTCTGTCTTCAGTTTCACATCAGTAAACATGGGGTTCAGATTGTACTCACCTTAAAGGGCCATGGTGGTGACTAAGCACATTAATACATGGTAGGCAGTTAGAATGAAGCCAGATAGGGGGTAGATCCTGTAGAAGCAGGAGCACGTGCCATTGAGGAGATCCGTGAGGTGTTGTTGTCCCTGGAAGCCAGGGGATAGAGCAGGCTAAGCGGAAGGGAGAGTCCAAAGTGTCCAAGGCAGCAGAGATGTTAGAGCCCTTGCTGAAACTGAGACAATTTGGGAAGCCCTCTTTAAAACAAATACAAAATTAGCTAGAAAAGCTACTCTATATTTAGAAGGGGAAAATACACCCAGAGAAACTACATGTTTAAAATAAACCAACAAGCATGGCAGCTAGAAGGGGCTGTGCAGATGTGGCCAGAGCTCAAGGCTCATTGGCTATGCGGTGGGCGCACCTTGGCAGGTGGGAAAGAGGCCCATCTGCCTGCAGGGCCTGTGGGGAAAGGGTGAGTTTGTCACTCGGCTCCCAGCAGGAGATGCAATCATGCTCTGTGCGAGCACTCGCCTTGGCAACGCAGCCCTCCTTCTCCACGGGCGGGGGGAAGGAGAGTCCTTAGGATGCTTCTCTGCTGGAGGCAGGCGTGGGGGAACAGATACACATTGTCCTGCATGTCTGCTCCTCATAAAGGGTCATCTCAGGAGGTCTTCCAGGGTCTCTCCACCCCTGGCCCTCACCCCCCATTTTTCTCTGTCTAGAATTCTGTTGGCTCCCTTCTTTTTGTTCTTGTCACTGTCCTCTGTCTTTCTAGCAAGATGACTGACTGTCTCCATGAGGACAGGCTCATGGCTCCATTCACTGCCACGCCCCAGGACACAGAGCCTGGTACAAAGCAGACCCTCACGAAATCTGTGCTGAACAAATGCATGGATTCATTAATTAATGACGGACTGAGGTGATGGAAGTGAAAGTCCGCGGGATGCCAAAGGAGTTAACAGATTGTACATACTTTCTTATCTTTCTCTACTTTTGGAGGTGGATCTTCGTGTTTGGATTAATCCCCTGTGGGGAAATAAAAGGGCCAGGGACAGTGGGGAGAGACGCTGGGCCGGGGCCCTGGGGCCGTAGTACCAGCGAGGGACCTGAAGTCTAGTCTTTGTGTGAGTATCTCCTATTCCTCTACTGTAGGAGGTACTCCGAGCTCCTGTGTAATGGAAATGTGTCGTGTTGTACTACCTTGCTCACCATACTTCTGGAAAGGCCCATTGCAAAGATGCTATTTAACAGAGGTGATGTATGTCAGACCCCCGAACAAACATTCTTCCTGAACCGTGAACACGTTAAACCCAGAGCCAGCTCACCTGTAGACAGAAAGCACGGTGCTAAGGGGTGGCCAACTCTGCCTCTGTCCAGCTGTGAGCCTCTAAGCAAGTTACTTAACACCTCAGGGCCTTTGTTTCTGCATTTGATAAGCAGAGAGACTCATTTGCCCCAACCATCTCCCAAGGTGGTTGGGAGTCTTAGGGGAGTGTTTTGAGAAGCTAAGAACACCCCTCGGGTGTCCACTGGCCCCATACCCCCTCGGATGTGGGCACTGTCATCTGTTGCCAGCTCTGTGGGACCAGCTGGAGGCACCTGCACCTGTGTTCTGGTACCAAGCTCTCTGGACAAGGGCAAGGCCTTCAGCCAGCCTCCAGGAAACATACCCCCTGGGCTAGGGCATTCCTGATTGAAAATCAGCCTCTTCTGCAAAGGAGAGGCAGCTGGACCCGGGACAGTGTGGCGCTGTTGTTTGCTGCAGACTAGGTGTCAGGAGCTGCAGTAAGTGCCGCTGACCCTCTGTCTGACTTCAGGCCAGTCCCTTCCCTCTGCTGGGCTGTGACTCCCTCACCTCTATAATGCATATGTGTGTTCTGGGGTTAAAGTAGGCACCCTCGTTTATAACTTGGAGACCTTAATGAAAACTCTTCTCCATCTCCAGAGAATACGTATACTAATAAACCCAAACGAGCAAAACTGAGGTGCTCTGAAGCAGCCACGGACCCCAGTCAGGAACCCTACACAGGAGTGCTTTTAAGGGGCCTGCGAACTCTGAGTTTATGCTTCTTCAGGACACACTTAGGTGGAGCTAACCACAGGGTCCCCACTCAGCACCGGGGTAGGCACACGCCTGGGGGATGCCAGGTACTGAGCATCCTGGCACCTCTCACGTTCCCACACATCACTGCAGCCTGCCCCAAGCCTGTGCCCAAAGCCAGCCTGTGGAGAAACGCACTGGGCAAGAGGAAGAGCTCAGGTCCAAGGAGTGTGACAAGAGGGTTAAGAAAGACAAGATGGAAGGGAGCTCAGAGCCTTCTCAAGAAGCCAGACTTGCTTAGGTGCTCTTCCCACTACACCGCATTGGGCCAGCAGAGGGCAGAAGAGAGCAACACTGCTGCCTTTCTCCAGGCCTGCCAGGGGAGGCACTGGTCCCGTGGATGGCACGAGACTGGCAGCAGCAGCCACCCACCCATTCACTGGTTTTCTTCATAATTTACTTTTTAAGTTACAGGCTGTTTGAACTTGAACAAGTACCCCCATCTCTCCGAGCCTGAGTCTCTATGCCTATGCAATGAAGAGATAGTATTTGCCTTATAAGGATACAAGTTTGAACAACACCTTTATTTAGCAGTTTCTGGCTCAGAGCAAGTACTCAAAACAGTAGCTATTACCAGGGCCACTATTAATTAATTCATGCAATTGTTCATGCATTTATCCAATCATTTCAATTCACCAAACATTTATTCACCTAGTATCAACAAACACTGCCCGAGGGGCTAGGGGCGAATTTCAAAGATGACTCAGGTAAGGTCTCCCAGGACAGGGAGAGCTGACAACTCGAAGTAACTGCTATGAGGAAGGATGAAGGTGGGGGGCCGTCCCTGCTGGTGGGAAGCATGAAGGGCGTCGTCTTGGAACTCTGAGCCTTGGGAATACAAAGCTTACTGAAGACACAGGCCTCGGCCCAGCGGCACAGAATCCCCGTCTCCCAGGATGGGACCGGCTTGTTTGCACCAACGTTACAGAGCTTCCCCAGTGATCCTGCTAATAAACTAGTCTCGGGAAACCACTTAGTTGGATGTTGAAATATGCATAGGATTTCATGCCCTGAAGACCTGGGCGACTGTCTGCGCCCCGAGGAAGGCTCGCTCTTGCTGTGGGTTCGGGGGACAATGTCGCTATCGCAGAAGCTCAAAATGCAAACGCGTCACCCCCATGTGGGAGCCTTCTCCACCTGCTCAGTGGCAGGTGGCTCTGGAGCCTTGGCTGGAATAGCGTTCCTTTTCTTGGAACCTCAGTTTCCCCGTCTTCAAAAAAGGATTGAATCACATGCTCTTTAGATGCCATTCATTTCTGATGTTCTATGGTGTTACGTGGACCTCTCTGCTCTGGAGGCAGCCCATTAGCTATGAGAGCATGCACGTCAGCATGACTCAGCCCCATGCCCCCTGTAGTGCCCTGTGGGCACAGAGACAGCCCACTCGCGTCCCTTTCCAGCTGTTGGCCCTGCCACCTCCTCTGTCCGACCCCTCTCCTTTAGGCTTCGGTTAAAATGAACCGCCTGCTCTCTCTTCCCCAGGGTCCTTCACATCTCTGGCCCTTGTCATACCCTCAACCACCCCGAAATTCTCCTCTTCCCTCCACCCTCACCCGCTCCTCCCCTGCACCTGAGTCCGAGCCTCTCAGACCCAGGAGGACTTTGTTCGGATGCTGCCTCCCCAGTGAGGCAGTCCCTGACTTCTCCCAAATTAAGGGACTTCTCTTTTCTGTGTCCCCCATGCCAAACTTTACATCCCTGTCATTGTTTTTGCTATCGGCTAACATTGACAGAGTGCTTACTATATGCTAGGCATGCCACGTGCTGAGTTTTATGGATGCTTTTCACAAGCCTCCAATGGACCCCGCTGCCATTTAAACGTCATAGGTGAGGAACCTGAGGTCCAGGGCAGTTAAATCCTCGCCTGCGGAGACTCCCTGCGCCTCCCCATAGTTTCCGTAGTTTCCACAGGCGTCTCATCTCACTGCCCGACTGAAGGCCCCTCCCGGTAATTCTGAGTGATGCCGGTTGTATTTCTCAGGCCCTCTAAGGAGACTGTGAAAGCTTGTTTTAAAGGGTGCGGTGGGCTCCGGGGAGATAACACGGGCAAGGCAAGCTGGGTGGGACGGAGAATAAATGCCCTCTCACGGGACACTTAAAAATGGGGAAAATCACTATGAAATAAACCAAGTTACAGCCAACTCCACCCCAGCCCAAGTTCATGAGCGCTAACTGTGCCCTGCAGGCGGAGGACCCCTGTCCAGGGCTCTGGGCTTACACCCAAACCTTGCGCAGCATCCCGGGAAATGTTTCAGGTTTTTCATTTATTAAAGTGAAGGCTTTTTTTTTTTTTTTTTTTAAAGAAAAAGCTGAGGGCAGAAAATAAAATTACAGCCACAGCACAAATACGATCCGGTTTTTAATTTGTCTCTTGTGCTTGGCGGGAAAGGTGGGCGTGTGTGCACCACAGAGCAGACGCACGCCCCTTCCCCGCCCCCCCCGCCCCGCCCCGACACAGCAGCTTTTTAATTCAAGCTGCTGCTCAGATGGGAAAGGCTGCCGGTCCGTAATTGTCCCGGAGGCAGCCGGCATTAATGGGGTGTGCAAAATTGGCCTTTCGGGACACGGTATTTGAGAAATGACTGCCAAGGGTTAAGAACCAGATGGTTTATTTTTCATTTGTGCAGCCATGAGGAGTCCCAGATCCTTCTTTTTTATTCTGGGAGGGTTTTTTTTTTTTTGACCTTTCAAACCCCAAAATGAATAGAGGGGGAAATGAACTCAAGTGGCTCTAATTTGCAACAAGAGTATACTTTTAATTGACTTCACGCAGGAGCAGCGCAACTAGTGATCACAGGAAGTGGTTCGAGGCCCCGAGCCTGACGAGTCTTTCATCAGCTTTAAGGGGCGAGAAGAAAAAAGACAGCTGACTGCATTTTTCAGGTTCCTAATAAAAGCAGGGAGCGGTGTGGCCCAGGGTGCAGGACCGGGAGGAGGTCGTGGGAGGCGCTGAGATCTAAACAGGAATGCACCCGCCCCCCTGCCCCTGCCCCCACCCGAGGCACGGTTTGATTCATAGAGGTGCGCTTATTAAATTGCAGCCTTCCCTAGAGCTGTGGCTGTTCCAGCTAGATGCTGTCATCATCTGAGAAACCTGGATCCTTCCGTTTCCATGACATGGGGCCGTAACAGCTGTTGCTCGTGTGGTACGTGTGGTACGGAGCATCCAAATCATCTCCCTCGTCCTCGGCCCCATACTCACCCCGCTCGGCTCTCCGCCACAGAGGACTGCTCTCATGCTCTCAGTCTGTAACACTGGACAGCCCAGCAGCCACGGGGACATGGGCGGTGGGCCGGGCAGAGTTGATACAGGTGAGGTGCTCAGAACTGACCCTGGCACACGGTTTACGCTCAGTAAGTGTTGGTCTTTCTCCTGGTAGGGGCTGTTTCTCTGATTTCCCCCGTTGGGCACTCAGTGTGCTGCTGGGCGCTTGTACTGCTGGAGTGGAGGGGTGGTCAGCACAGCGTGAACGTGACACTCGGAAAGGGGGTCTGGGAAGCTCGGATGTGAGTGCACGGGACAGGCGTTTGCAACGGAAGTGTGGCCGTTTGTGTTCTGAAGAGCAGGGTGTGGCCGTGGAGTGACTGATGCAGGAGCAGTGGACAGAGACAGGAGGCGAGGCCCCCCCTTCGAGTCCGGAGTTGTGTCCCACAGATTCTTAAATCTTGTCTTGTCTTAAAGCAGAGATAAAGGGAGAAGGAATGTGAAGGGACTAGGGCAAAGCCCAAAGAAGCTTTCTCTAGGGTTGATATTTGGAAGGGGTCCCATATTTTATCTTTAAACCTCCTGAAGTTTGTGGTCTATTCTGTAATATAATCCAATATAAAAACTAACATGATAGGACCCTAGGAAGATGCTCCTTGTTTCCCTGTGGGGTGGGGTGTCTCTGCCATACACCCCGCATGAGAGACACCACTGCAGGTGAGGGATGGGCAGGCGGGGGAGGGTTCTAAGAGGGAGAGAGGTGTGCTTCCCTGTTCGTGTTTCAGACAGATGGCTTGGTGGGACAGAGGGAGCCAGTGGAGCAGCCAGAAATAGCCACAGCCTTCACGGCCTGATTGGTGGGCATGGGAGGAGGGGGGTTGGTGGTCAGTGCTCTGAGCTCAGGAAGGTGCTGCCTGCAGCCAGTGCCCCCTGTTCCAGGAAAGCTTCCTCGCCACTGAGAAAAGCCATATTCTGTAGTTGTTCACAACTCACACTTTTCCTTCTTGGATTCATAAAGGTTCTTGCTTTTGAAGAGTCAACATTCCCAGGTGATGTATCTGATTCTGGCTTGAAAATGTCTCTGCATTAGATGATACAGTAGCAAGTCCCTCCAGCTGGAGGGGGCAGGGTCCTACAGACTCCCTGCAGGGGGCGGGGGTCTCTGTGCACTGCAGAGCACTGGTGGAGGGCCCTTTGCTCCCAAGTCCACACTAGCCGCAGATGATTAGTCTACTGCCCAGGGCTGCCTGGCTCTGCTTTCAAGTTTGAGCTCTGTGGTCTGTGCCAGGGTGTGGTGCCCTGGTGCCCCATACCCAGCCTTTCTTCATTCTCCTCGTAGCATTGCTTGGGTCCCCAGTTCCCACGGAGCTCGCCAGACCCCCATCCCCTTACTGTTGTTGCAGGAAGTGCCTGCCGCCACGTCTCCCTCTCAGCTTCTCCCCTCCGACTTCTCTTTCAGTGTCCTTAGGCTTCTCTGTGGGTTTTTCTTTGTTTGTTTGTTTGGGGGGGGGGTTGTCTTGTGGGTGCTTGACAAAATAGTTGGACAAAAAAGGAAGGAAAATTGTCTGCGGTAACAAGGACCAAACAAAATAAAACATCGCACTTCACCCTGCCCCACAGGCTGCTTCTGCCCCCTACACTGTCCCAGCAGAGCGTCTTTTACAGCTGTGAGTGTCCGTGCTGGTGCGTGCTCTTCTCTGAACTGACTGCAGGGAGTTTAACAAAAGGGGGTCAGCAGTGTAGGCCGTGGGACCTGGGAGATGCTAAACAGGTTACAAAAATGGTTATAGTGAATGATGATGATGATTCCTAAGGGGATCCCTTCCATGTCTGTTAGTCTGTCTGTCTGTCTGTCTGTCTGTCTATCTATCTATCTATCTATCTATCCACACACTTAGCTCACGTGCATATAGGCACATTTGTGAGTGCAAAATTTGGGGTCTGCTGCCTTGGCGTTTGTTTATGTGAACGTGAGCACAAGTGGGCACTGCTGTGGTCCTGTGTGACCCTCCCTCTCAAGTAGCATCTTTCCGCACTGCAGAGAGGTGTTACTTTGTTCCAATGTGAAGTGCCTGGGGATACTGCTGGGGTTGCTGAACTGTGGAGCAGCCATCAAGCTTTTCAAGTTCACAGAGGTGAAATTTGGTCGTTGATCTGGAGATGGCCCTCTGGGGGATGGACTTCCACCAACCAAATGCAAAAGAGATGGATCCAGAAAACCAAATTCTGATATTGAAGTCATCTTGAGGGAGGAGGGTGCTGGGTTCACTTGCCTGAGATGCCTCCTTCTGGGGCTGCCCGTTCCAAGGAGCAGACCCAGTCCATGAGGCCCCCTGTGAGCGCAGAGCCAACGAAGAGAAATTCAACGTTGCCAGGACGTGCCTGCTACCAGCAGTGTCCTGAAGGACACGAGGACTTTACTTTGTCCTTACTTTACTTCGCACTTCTGCACCACAGTCCTGGCTCAGCAGAGCTGACCACAATAGGCACTTACTGTATACCAGCCTGTGGTGCAAACACATTACATGTGCAAGCCCATCTAGTCCTCACAACCTCGCTACGAGGTAGGTGCTAATACCTGCACTTGATGGATGAAGAAAGGGAGGCCGTGGTTGGCAGAATAGTAGCCCCACCCCCAGAGATGTCCATGTCCTAATCCTTGGAGCCTGCACATATGGCATCCTCTTGGGCAAAAGAAAATCTGGTTAAGGTCAAGGATCTTGAGAAGGGGAGAGTTTCCTGGGTTATGCAGGTGCATCTAATTTGATCGAGTCCTTGACACTGGAGAACTGTCCTGGCTACAGAGAGCCAGAGGGATGGCTGCCAGAGGACTGGACCCCCACTGCTGGCTTTGAAGATGGCAGAAGGGGTCTGAGGAGTGTGCAGGCAGCCCCTAAAGGCTGGAAAAGGCAAAGAAGTGGGTTGTCCCCTAGAGCCTCCAGAAGGAGCGCAGCCCTGCCGGCATCTGGACTGCAGCCCAGGAGACCCTTGGCAGACCCATGACCTGCAGAACTGGAAGAGAATAAAATCACGTTGTTTTCAGCCACCGAGTCTGTGGTCATTGGTTATGGTAGCAATGGAGAACGAGTACAGATTTTCAGGAAGGAAACAAGTGATAGGACCAGAATTAAGACCCAGGGAGTATGATTCCAAACCTCTGGCTCTTAACCACTCTACTGTGTGGCCGCTTTTACCGCCTCATCCATGGGGTGAATAGGTGAATGAGGAAAGAAGGAAGGAAGGAAAGCAGATGAGTGAAAGGAAGGGCAGAAAAAACATTTGTATAAAGTTGATGCAGACTTACGTTCTATCCATTTCCATGATGAGGATACGTAACAATAATTTAACAATAACTTGACGATAACCATGCAGGTAGCACTCTCGATTCCTCTTCCCTCTCCCCCTCCCTCCCTTACTGCTGTGAGCTCCTAATAACACACTTTCTAGAGGCCATGCCAACCGCACCTCTGCCTGAGCCTGCCTTTGGGCAGGGCGTGGTAGGGTTTTTGAGGGAACCAGTGTGCACACAAGCACCTGCCTTTATATTCAGGTTGGTGGTTTTGGCTCAGATTTAGGAAATATCCTTATCTCATTCCTGCCCCATGAACCTGCCGCCTCACCTACTGTGTGCCGATTGCGCCTCCTGTCTGGGTCTTCTAAACAACCTGTTTAAGCCACAACTGGTATTACAAGATTTAGATAATAAAAAACCAAATACTTAGTTAAGTCTAAATCTCAGATAAATGGCAAATAACTTTTTAGCATGGGTGTTCGTCAACTATTGCATGGATATACTTATACTAAAATGTATTCCTTATTCGTATGGAATGAAATTTAACTAGACATCCTATTTTATGTGGCAACTCTACTCACAGCAGACCATCAGGGAAACTGTTCTGGGGCAGGAGACGTTTGTAGCCTTCTTGAGTGGTGCTGGGGAGAGCTCTCCTGGGACCCTCTGCTCCTGTCTCTTGGACCTACTGAACGGATGCCCCAGTCCCGGGTATAGGGGGGCAGGGAAGATGAAGGAGGATGAGGTGGGGAGGAGGAGATGGGCTGGGACAGACAAGGAATTCTCTGACTGGCCCTCATGACCTAAAAGATGCTGTCTGGTTAACTTTCAGCCTTCTAGATGATTCCTCCTGTCATTCTGGAAATGGTCTAGTCAAGCTATCCTGAGAAGACAGGAAAAGGCAGAGGGTCATGGGAATGAGTCACCCCTTGGGGCCTTTGGTTCTCACAGCAGTTTGGTGCAGAGCCCCAGGCCTAGAATGTCTGAGTTTGGTTGCTGTACTATTACCCCTAACTCAATAATACCCTCTACCACCCATACACTCAAATCCCCCACATTCACCCAATTCTTAATTTTATCTCTTGCTTTTAATTTTTCTGCCAGGCATTATATTGGCTGTTGGGAATTCAATCCTCTATCAGTATATCCATCAACCAAAACAAGAAGTAGTTATTGAGTGCCTACTGTGTACAAAGCAACATCTTAGTCCCCATCATTAAAGACAAACATCTGCCCTTTAGAAGCTTATAGTCAAACAGAAAGCAGATTCTATGGTGTGGGGTAGAGTTGCCACAAAATGAGAAAATGATAAGATGGTTCTGTCATTTGTGAAATATCCTTTGGACACGTATACATACTGTATACCAGCCTGCGGTGCAAACACATTGCATGTACAAGCCCATCTAGTCCTCACAACCTCCCTACGAGGTAGGTGCTAATACCTGCACTTGATGGATGAAGAAAGGGAGGCCGTGGCTGGCAGAATAGTAGACCTACTGTCACGTTGGGTGCTGCAGGTGTGGGAAAGAAGGCTGGGCACTCACTGCGGCTGAGGAGAGGGTAAAAACCAACAGTTACTTCTGGAGTGGACAGAGAAGAGGCCCTAACCCAGCCTGGGACTCAAAGGTTTTGCTGAGGTGGTGAGGCCCAGATGGTCTCTAGAAAGTAACATACAGGTCACTTAGGTGAATGAAAGTTCCTGGGTTGGTCACAGATGGAGTGGAAGGATGTTTTGAGCAGCAGGAAGAGCAAACACAAGAGTCCATCATGCATGGAAGTGTGTGAAGTGTTGTGAAATCTGCAGGGGCCTCAGTATGGCTGGAATGGAACGTGCTGGGTTGGTGGGGTTACTGGAAGGATTTGTCATAATGGAAGTTCAGTGTGCCTTGGGCTGAGGGAGCCTGCAGAGACAGGACTACTGGACAGACCCACCGGGTAAGGCATGGGGGAGTGGGTGCACCCACTGTGGGTGGACCCGGCAGCCACCAATATATAAGCAATTGACATCTTATTTGTATCTTTAGAGGTGGGCAGGGCCTGATGACATGAGAAGGGAGAGGGAGGGCATTGCATTTGTTGAGCCAATCACAGCCCCGAGAACATCATAAAAGTTGTCTCCTTTGATTGTCACGACGGCCTGGCCAGTTACACATTATCTATATGGGCCCTGCCAGGAAACTTAGGTCCAGAAATGTGAAATAACTTCCCCAAGGTCACTTTGGAAGAGTCTGGATTCTTAGCAAGGTCTATCTGAATTCAAAGCCACAGGAAGATGCCTTCCACCCCCGCTTTCCTTTGAGTTCTTGAATACTTAATTCTGCTTCCTCCGTTTATTGTGTAATTAGATGGAGAAAAATTTATTCACCAGAATTCCTCCTGGGGAGTGACCACTGAACCTGTCTGGAAAATATACTTGGATAAGCTCTTTTGGGATGGAAGGCGAGGAGAGATTCTCAGAGCATATTCAAGCAACAAAAGGTGGTTTCCTAACAGTAGCGCCTGAGTCAAGATAGTTGGGGGCTCTTGGCTTTGCGTTTGAACCTTGGTTGTCCTTAAAAGACTGTCAATTTGTTCACCATCTGGTCTCAGTATTTCCTGTAGCCTCAAGTAGAAGTGCCAGCTCTGAGAAACCTGAACCCTGACCCTAAGCACTTGGACAGTGCCCGCCTGTCACTTACTCATTCAGCATGGGCATGCCACTTGTGCCCAGCTGGCCGCTCACTCTGTGCCAACTGATAAGTAAAGAGTTCTGGTCTTTGCTCCCTGTGGCTTTCCAGCATAGTGCCATTGCCTACAGATTTTGAATCAGACACCCTATCAGCGCATAATTTGGAACACACCCTCCACATATACGTGTATGTATTTAACTTATGGTAATATATAATATAAATTACATATATTGGCCACTGTTATAAATTGAATATTTGTGTCCTCCCAAAATTCGTATATTGAAGTTCCGTCCCCAATGCGATGGTATTAGAAGGTGGGATAAGGTCATGAGGATGGAGCCCTCCCGATGGCTTGGTGCTCTTATAAGGAGATAGGAGACAGATGGTCTCTCCCTCGGCCCAGTGAGGACGTAGTGCAAAGGCAGCATCTGGGGACCAGGAAGTGTGCCCTCACCAGAAACCGAGTCTGCCGGCACCTTGATCTTGCACCAAACCCCAGAACTATGAGCAATAAATGTTTACTGTTTAAGCCACCCAGTCTACAGTATTTTGTCATAATAGCCTGAACCAAGACAGCCACTGTTCCAATAGTTTATGAAAATAATAAAACATGCACCAAATAGAGATGTTAAAATAATGAGGAGAAGGTGAAGTAAACACAATTAATTTAACACTTTTATTAGCAAAACAGCGTGAGGGATACTGGATGTACTTACATATCTCATATAATCATCTTGGCAGTCACAGCCCTTCAGTGCTGACTCCTTTCCAGACCTGATTAGATCAGGTTGTTTTCAGCCTGGAAATGGGGCTGTGGCGGCGAGTTCTTACCAGGAGGGCCACTGTGCTCGCATTGTTAGCATCATTTTCTTTCTCTCTGTTTTGTTTTAAATCCTCCCCCAAGGGTGTGTTCACTGATTTGAGAGAGAGAGAATCATCAGTGTGAGAGAGAAACATCGATTGGTTGCCCTCCTATGCTCCCCAATCGGGGATCGAACCCGCAACCTTTCAGTGTACAGGACGACACTCCAACCAACTGAGCCACCCGGCCAGGATAGCATCATCTTCAACCCATGGTTTTTTCTGAGGAATCTTTTGAAGCTGCTTGTCCATTTTGTAAGGGTTGGTTTAGTTAAAACTCTGTAATATAGTGTAAAAATGCTTTAGCTGGGCTCCCAGAAACAGCCATCACAACACATGTGGGAGTGAAGGGGCTTGGCTTTGCTCACTCTCCACTGCTCGAATGGTTTCCCACCCTGGCCTGGTCCCTCGTGGACTCTTAGGACATGGGGCCACCTGACACGAGGCTGAGTCAGGGCATCGGCATGTGCATGAAACCTGAGCAAGGCTCCATGCCTATTTTTAGGTAAAAATAAAGGTCAGCGGAAGTTCTCATTTTATCTTCCCGGCACTCACTCAGCTTGTAGACCCTGTTTTGGAGACAGCCCATCGGCTGGGTGAGGTATATCCATGTGAGCCGAAGCACCACACAGTGAGTGTTTAAGTGTCAGCCTCGATGCATGCAGCGGAGGGAAACCCTGGCTGCGGCGACAGCGAGTGCAGAACAGGAGGCCTGGGCTTTGTCCAGGTGATCAGGGGCTCTTCCTGGGGAACGCCAAGTGAGATGAGCTCCAAAGGCAAAAGCTAGTTTCCCAGGTGACGTGTCAGAGAACAGATGTCCAGATAGAGGGGACAGCATTTGCAAAGGCCCTGAGGTCCGAGGAAGCAGAATCCATGAGGGGAGGGGCACAGAGGCTGCTGTGGCCGGCGCCCAGAAGGTGAGAGGGACGGTGGCATGAGATAAACCCTCGCATCTCTTAGATACTGGAAACCTGGCAGGACACACTTCAAAGGGGGATGAGAAGAGGCTGAGAGGCTGAGGTCAGGAATGCTAACGGTGAGAAGGGACTGCTCACTCGGCTGCAGGGTGAGGAGAGGCTTGGGTTGGCTGGTGGTAAGTGGGGCCCCTGGGCTTTGGGGGAAGGCTGCCTAGAGCCCATTGAGATTCAGCTGAGAACACCCCAGCAACGAGAGAGAGGAGTAATGACGGGGCAGTGAAGTGTGCGGGGAAGGGCCGGGGCTCCACTGACAACAATCAGAGCTGCCAATAAAAGCTCCAACCTGCTGTCCACGGGCACGTCTCTCCCTCGGTTTGAAATTGCAGTCTGCGTCCCCATGGTACCGCTGCAGCGTTAAATTATACATTCATTTCCTTGCCACATGGTACAGTTCAGCGCAGCTCTGTCCAAAACCTCCAGGCACAGAGAAGACTTCCAAAGTAAAATATAAATGGTCTTACAGTCTGCATTTAATTAATGCTGCCATACACTTAAGATCTAAAAAAAAAAAGACTACAAACACTTCAGCATGCACATACATGTTGCAAAAACTGAAGGAAGGAAAAAAAGGAAAAAACTATGTCACTAACTTCAGTTACATTCGATGAACAAAACATACTTCTTTGTTCTGGTGTCCACTGGAAGCTGTTTACAAAGCTCATGCTGAGAAACTAATATTTACTCAGAGAGATATGCGTGTTCTTGGGAGGCAGGACTGTGTAGGCGAAAGAGCAAGGATTTTGGAATGAGACCCAAGTTTGAGTCTGGGATTGCCGTTATTTGGGAAGCTTGCTGAAGCCCTGAAAGCCTGAATCTCCTCATTTTCAAAATGCAGGAAACATATTTGCCTTGCAGGATTACTATAAAGATTCAACAAGAGCATGAACATTGTGACTGATATCTCTGGTACATACTAGGATCCCCCCCATCTGCGTGTGTGCATGTGCATTCACATGCGTGTGTACCACTAGGGTCCGCATCTGCATGTGTGTGTGTACATTCACATGCGTGTGTAACACTAGGGCCCGCATCTGCGTGTGTGCGTGTACATTCACATGCATGTGTACCACTAGGGCCCACATCTGTGTGTGTGCATGTGCATTCACATGTGTGTGTACCACTAGGGCCCACATCTGTGTGTGTGCATGTACATTCACATGCATGTGTACCACTAGGGCCCGCATCTGCGTGTGTGCATGTACATTCACATGCATGTGTACCACTAGGGCCCACATCTGTGTGTGTGCATGTACATTCACATGCATGTGTAAAGCTGTTCTGTGGCATCATCTAAGAGGCGGCTGCAAAGAAGTCACAATCGGCAGGCAGGTCTCCACCACTGATATTTCACTATAGCCCAGAACAAATATTAACCCTTTTGAAAATTCGGAATCTTTTTTTTTAACTTCCCAACTATGTTATTTTTATAACCTAATTGTTGGTATGTGACATTGACCAAGTCATTTAAAGACTTCCTATTGGGTCTTACATATTCTTGGGAGCACCCTTACATTCCAGGATGAGAATAGAAAGGGAAGTAGGAAGAAGGAGGAAGGGAAGGAGAGAAGGAGGGAGAGAGGGAAGGAGGAAAGGGGGGGACAGTAATGCTAAAATAGGAAGCCCTTGCGTACAGCTTACTCTCTGTCAGACCTGGCTCTAAATTCTTAGTGCAGCCATTCGCTTAGTTGTCAGCAGCCCTACCAGGTAGGAACTGCTCTCATCTGCATTTCACCATGAGACGACTGAGCCTCTGCTTGCTGTGTGGCTTAAGGCAAGCTGCTTAGCATCTCTAAGCCTCAGTTTCCTCTCCTTTAAGGTAGGAACAACATCCACCTTGCTAAATTTCCTGGTGAGGATTAAATGATAACACACACACAAGATCCTTGATCTGTATGGACCTCACACACAGTAGGAAAGGTAATTTCCCAACAAAGAACGGAGCGAGGACAATCTCATTCCTCTCTCCCATTAGCACTGGAGAGAAAAGGAATGAGTAGAGGAAAGGGCTTCTGAGATGGCAAGTGAGTCCCAAGGTGTGTGGGAGGCAGAGGGGGCAAAGTCTAATGCAGGTGCCTGTGCATCTCAGGGGAGGAGCAGGTGCCGAGCTAAGTCCTGCAGTGGTTTTATTGCAGCCCAGTGGTCGGCTTCGCGCCAGAGGCCTCTCCTCAGTTCCTGTAAGTGTGATGGGCCAGAGAAGAGAGGACTGACTTTCGTTCAGAACAACTCCAGGACTTGTTGCCACAGTGAAAATCAATCAAACAGCATGACTGGGCTGCAAACAGGTTTTCACTTCCTAATCCTCAAAGGATTTCCCCAGATCAGTCCCCACTTCTGCATGATTGGAGGGCATAGAGCAAAGCTCAGGGAACAGTCCCACATAAAGAGCCCCTCACCTTAGCCAGAGGTCCTGGGGGAAAGGACACTAGGTTAGGTGCCAAATAGGGAAACTGAGGCCCAGAGCCATTCACTGTCATGCCCAAGGCCATCCCACTTGGCTTGCAGTGGGAGGTGGATCCATTTGTTTACATAACTTCAGGGTGCTCTGTTCATATTTGTTCTACACAATCAGAAGCCCTAGAAGGTTGGGCAGTGGCACAGCCTGAGGGAGACAATCAAGTTTGGATCCAAGTCTTTTAACTTGTGGTCTGGGCTCCTTCCACCATGCTACAGGAGCATCTCAGGGCCTGCCTTTTCAAGAACTTCATACTCAGAAGCTTGGGAACTATTTTCCGAGCTCCAGGTTCCTATAGCCAGGGCAGTAGCTTGCTGGACATGAGCTTGCTCTAGCACAGGATACTTGCTCTTGGAGGTTGGAGCTACATGAGGTTGTGCACCAGCCGAGGGAGAGGTTAAAGGAAAGGAAGGTGTGGTTGTATCAGAGAACAGAACAGGGAAAGAGAATGGGTGGGAGTTTAGCCTGGATCTGCTCATGGAGTTAAGTCAAACAGGGTCCGAGTGTTGCTGGCAGAGGGTCCAGCTGGAAAATCTCAAGGAGCCAGGCAGTAAAGGGCAACCCAATGAAGGGTTAGGATGGAGACTGAGATCAAGATTAAGGAGCCAGAGACACAGCTGAAGGTGGATCAGGCTTTGTGCACCATGGGTAGGCTTGCTGGCTTGAAAGAGCCTGGCAGCTCTCGATCCATGGCTGCTGAGAGGGTTCGATGTCCACAAACCCGTATTAGGATTGGGGGTCTCGAGAGTCAGGCCAAGCAACCTTATTGTGACCGAATGCCCTGGAGAGCCATAAAAGCTTAAAGATGTGATGCAAAGGTAGCAGCCAAGTGGCCAGCCAGGGTCCCTCTGGTGTCCACACTGGGACCTCTGTCATCATGTGCAGTGCCAGCTTTCCTGACCTGGAGCACAATTGCCTCACATGGAGTCACACACACAAAAAAAGAGAGAGTATCTGATAGGCCCCTTTAAACCACACCAGCTCCTCATGAAGGATGCCTACAGGAACTTGCCCCATAAGGGGCTTCTGTTTTTTGCTCTGCTTAAGACCATCAGGACTTTTTGGCGAGTATAGAGCTGTCCCTCTCCATGTTAAAAGCAGCCCCTGCTGTCTTGCCTCTCACCATGCTCTGGACTCGCACCACTATTCCAAAGACCTGTACATTGGACTGAGCCTAGACGGAAGCCCAGGCTTTGAGCTGCATTTACCAGTGGGACTAACAGGAGCCAGCGAGGGCTGTGCAGGCTTCAGCCTGAGCCTCATTGCCACCGTAGTTGTCACTCTTGCTTCCCTGGACTGGCTTACTGTCCTAGGTGGAGGGCAGGGCTCCCAGGTGGTATGAGCTAATTATATCCCCAAGGAGTTGTTAGAAGAAGACAGCCAAGCCCCACGCTTTCCCAGGGCTCTGATTAGCTCAAGCGCACCTCCCTACATTTTGATTGCTCCCTTTATTAAATTGCCATTGGGCTCCAACTAAGTTTAATTCAGTGTCCGCTTCTCTAAACATCCTGAAGATGATGATTTTGCATGCAGCAGATATTTTCTAGAAACTGCCGAAGGTATCTGAGGCCACCAGCTTAGGAGCTCTAAAACAATGTTGCTTATTTAATAGGAGCTTTCTGGGGAGCTGGCCCAGAACCTCCTGCCAAATTCTTTGCACAATGCTCCCTTTTTCCACTCCCCAAGCACCTCATTTAGTTAAGTGGTTTTGCTGCCTTTAGGTTGCTTTATAATTGGGGTGATTACTCATTCCCATCACAAGACAGACTTGGGAGGAAGAGGTTGGCTTGGGACCCCAAACACTGTTTACTGCACCTTCCTGAATTTCATCCCGTCTCTTGCTCTGTCTGAGTGCTGGACTTCTGAGGTTTGAGGAGCTGGCACAGGGTCAGCCAGCCCCAGCCGGCTACTGCTCAGGAGTAACAGTTCCATTGTCATCACGGTGTCAGACTTGGGAGGAAAGGCAGTGGGGACTTTGCTCGTCAGCCAGGGAGAAGACTCAATGACCCGCGGCCTCACCATCCTGTGTACTGCCCCTTCCAAGCACAGCCGCCCTGGGTGAGGTGTTCTGTCCAGAAGGTCTTGCCGCCCAGCAGATCCCAGATTACCTGTGATCGTTGTGCCTAGAGAGATGGGCTAGGACCTGCCATGTCAGAGTGCGTTATCAGTGGTGCTGGGAAAACATGACTCCCACTGTATTCTGCACAAATACAGCCCCGGAGCTCTGCATACACTCAGCTTCATGCAGGAGAATGTTCACTTTGGTCCCACGAGACAACCCTGGCTTGGCAAGTCTTTCATCCCCATAGGCCTTTGCAGATTTGAAGCCCCAGACAATCACCTAGTGTTCCTTTCACTTATTTATTTAATGTATAGTTAGTTACTGAGCGCCTCCTATAACCAGACACCGTGGGAGACAGTGGGGATACCACAGTGAGCAACAATGTCCTCAGTTTTTAATAACCCAGGCAAGGGATGATGGACCTGGCCAGGACATTGCAGTGGAGGAAACCAGAAACGGTTACATCACATCACAGCGCTGCCCGTGCTCAGAGACTGAAGGAGCCGCCCAACGCCACACAGCTGGCAGAGCTGGGAAACCCACCCTGTGGGTCTGGTTTGCAAGTCCACCGCGGCCACTAGATGGCGCCTTCCTCTCCACACTTCTCTGCACTCCTGCTCGCTCTGTTAACGCTGCATTCAGCACCCCCCTCTTTCAGCTCAACAGCAGAAAGAAAGGAGGCAGTTAGGAAATACAGCACCTCATGATTCGAGGTGAGTGGTCTCACGTGCTGAGCTTAGAGATGAAACCGTGAGGCCACTGCCTGCTAATGGCCACAGGGCGTGGTGGAGGCTGTGCCCTCTCCCCTATAACCAGGAGCCCAGCAGGGGTTGCTGGGTCTGGAAGGTATTCATGGCAGTGAATCTTGGCTGTCCACAGCCACCTTGATAAAAGTGGAGCAACCCTCAGCCCTCCGGCTTTGCAGCCAACAATGCACACTGATCTAATTGGGCATTTTCAGGCCATTAAGTAGGTTGATCAACAATTATCTTTGGCTTTAATTCTGCCCCTCTTTTCTGTCTGTTATTCCCCAGGCATTAGAGTTACTGAGATGGATACCCACTTAAATACATGAGCACAAACACACATGCACATGCAGCACATGTATGCACACACACACACACTCTGGGGCAGGGGCCATCAGAGTGAGCAGCCTGGGACCGCATCCCCTGCCGGTCTGCTCCTCATCTTCAGGTCTGGCTTCTTTACACTGCACACTGGGGTGGGAAGGAGAGGGGCTGGCGCCCTGCTGGATGCGGAGGAGCCCTCTGCATGACTCTATGAGTGGGGAGTGGGGTGGGATGGAGGTCCACATCCATCCTGGATGGAACTGAGAGGGCTTCCATTGTCGATTTTAATGCCCATTTAATATGTATAGAGGAGCCCCAAGGGCCCATTTCCTGTTCATTTGCATAAGTACGCAGAAGATGACTGTTCATAGAATATCTCTTTTATGTCAAGCAGTGGACTTGGCCCTTGACATACACTCTCCCTTTCTCTACTGCTGACTTCACTGGAAAGCAGGGGCTATTCCTCCATTGTGCAGGGTAGGAAGCAGGTGGGAAGGGATTGTGACCACTGCAGGCAGGTATTTTCAAGGCACTCTCCCACCTCATCTTCCTGTGCCGTGCAAAACAGCCCTGCACACCGTCCAGAGCAGGATTCCAGGGCTGTGGGCTCCATCCTCCGTGCCATTTCCAAGCATAGATCCCCGCTGGGGACACTGTCCCTCTCTTGCCTGTGTGTCATACATCCCTCATCTTCCAGGACTCAAAACACGTCCACGGGGAGCCTTCTTGGACTCCCTCGCTTCCCGCAGGCCACTCCGCCCAGCACAGCTCCTGCTGGCTTGTCATCGCCTTCCTCCCTACCTTGTTCTGTCGCTGTGCTGTTTTCGTGCTGGTTCATGATTATAAGCATTTTAGAGAACACACAGCCGCGTGCTTTGAGCCCCTCTTCACCCACTATAGCTGCTCTGCCCTCAGAAGTTGTTAGTGCCGGGGCACTAAAGTCTTAGAATACATCATGAACTGATTTACATATCCAGATGTTATTTGATACCAGGGGCTTTTAAAATATCATTTAAAAAAAGAGAGAGTTAGAACTCCCAACTAAACAACCAGGATTCTTCACTGAGGACTTATTGCAATTCTAAATTATTCAATTTTTTTTCCACCTAACTGCATTACCCAGAAGCCTAGGATATTATTCTGCTTTATTTATAAGGCTTTCTCATTTTTATCAGGTAGCATGAGTTGCATTAACTTTTTTTACTTAAGAATTGTGCTAGATCCTTGTCACTCAAGTTTTCATCTGCTTTGTAAGTGATACATCTTGGTGATCCCCTTTCCAATATTTTTACTATAAAGTGATACAACCTCAGTCCTATTTTCACCTAAAGTCAAAAGTCTTTTTCCAACTGACTAAAAGTAAAACTTACATACAAAGGGTTGCTTATAAATATGCATGTAAATGGTTCTGTTAATAACCTGCCGTTTCACACTCGGCACGCCCATGTCTGCTGCTACAGTTAGCGTCTCCTTTTTCTGCTTGTTTGTTCCACCTGCTTAAATTAGACTTGGGGGGGAAAAAGCAAAAATGCAGTCACACCAGTAGTCCCATGTCGGCTGGCCAAAGAATTTGATTTTTACTAGCCTGCCTGCCTTCCTTCCTTCCTCCCTCTCTTCCTTCTTCCCTTCCTCCCTCCCTCCCTTCCTTCTTCCCTTCCTCCCTCCCTTCTTCCTCCCTCCCTCCCCCCTTCCTTCCTTCCTTCCTTCCTTCCTTCCTTCCTTCCTTCTACATGTCTAGCTAACAATGTTCACGTATTTTGCTGAAGCCAGTTGGCACAAGGCATGAAGTTCAGCAGCCGCCCCTTATCCTGTCAGTGGGGAATATGTTCCGAGACCTCCAGTGGATGCCTGAAACCAAGGACAGTGCTGAACCCTACATATACTGTTTATTTTCCTGTGCATACACACCTATGATACAGTTTAATTTATAAATGAGGCACAGTGAGATATTAACAACAATAACCAATAATAAAATAGAACAATTCTGACAATATACTGTCATAAAAGTTATGGGAGTGTGGTCTCTCAAAATATTTTCCTGTACTCACTTTGAAACTTAACGGAAGCACTTTATGGTTTCTCTTTGAAATATCCAAATTGCCAGCATCACTGCTCTTGGGCTTTGGGGCCATTGTTGAGTAAAACAGGGGTCACTCGAACACAGGCACCGCGATGCCGCAACAGTCAATGCGATGACCGACACGGCTGCTTTGTGACTAACTGGGGGGTCGTCCACACAGTGTGGAGACACGGGGCAGAGGGTGACTCCCATCCCGGGGGTGGCGAGACCCGGGCCACATGAGAGCTCACACCGCTCAGAGCGGCACACAGTTCAAGACGGATGAACTGCTGGTTTGGGGAATTCCTCATTTACTATTTTCAGACCACAACCGACCGCAGATAGCTGAAACCACAGAAAGCTAAATGGCAGAGAAGGGGCACTGCTGTATTCTCCATGCTTGTTAATTTATAGATGTTGACAAGGATACACGACAGTGTCTGTGTATTAGAGCCATCCGCGTCTCTGAGCAATTACTTAATATTTTTGAAATTAAGCTCAGAATTTCTTCAACATTTAACATTAAATATGCCTCACCTAGTTTGAACTTAACATGACTCATTAGAGTGTTCTTGATGATTGAATGCATGTCCGAGAGTTAATTTATGTAATCAGATAAGGCTGTGCTGCTGTGAGCAATTCATTCAGTTAATCAAAGGTTTAAAAGTTGTAAAAAGTGGCCGAATCATGGGAAATAATCCTGAGAAATGATAGAAGAAATGCTAATGAGCCAAAAGAGGGGAGATCAAATAGACAGTGCAACCGAAATGAGCATCCGGTCTGACAGAGACTGCCAGAGAACGCTGATGAAGGAGGAGGACGATTGGAAATAAAAGGAGAGGAAGACCGTGCAGGGCGGATGGACTGGAATCGCGGGGTTCACAGTGCCAACAGGACGTGCTGATCGATGAGGGCGGGCACCATGCGGGAACATGGGCTTCCTCGGTGAGCTGGGAGGCATGTGTTTGCGCATAAAATAGGAGATTAAGATGATCGTGTTGGGACGGTTTCTCGGAGCCCACGGTCTGGGACCTCTGTGATGGGAGTTGCCACCAGAGGCCAGAGGGCCTGTCCAAGGGGAAGATGCCGCCGCGGTGCTCCTGCCTGCAGGGGCCCGTGTGTGGCCATGAACAAAGAGCCTTCAGTGGACTTGCACAGTACTGAGTCAGGCGAGAGCCGGGGCTTTAATGGGAGTGACAAGAGCATACATATTTAAGTGAATGAGATGCCTTACCATTTTATTAATGATTGTCAAGATCCTATCAACTGATGTCACACTGGGTACAACTTTTTTTTACTACTGTTAATCATAACTGCTGCTATTTTTTAAATCCTTGCCCGAGGATGTTTTATTAATTTGAGAGAGAGAGAGAAACATTGAGCAGTGCCGCTCCTATGTGCCCTGACTGGGAATCGAACCCACGACCTTTTGGTGTACAGGATGTAGCTCCAATCAACTGAGCCACCTGGCCAGGGTAACAGCTGCTATTTATTGAGCAACTTTTTAATGTTATTTATATAATCAGTATCACCAGTGACCGATGGCTACCATTTATGAGCATCTGCTACCTGTCAGACCTTGGCAGTCTGCACTCCTCCTGTTTATAACGGCCCCGACTGAGAGGAGCTCGGCTCAGTGCTTTGCAGGTGGGAGAACCAGGTCGCTCATAATGTGAGTCACATTTCTGTGGTTAGTGCTACAAGTAAGAGAGCTGGTATAGCAACTCAGGTTTGCCGGGTTCAAAACCCTTTGTCACCTTTCTTCCCACTTCCCTAGTCATGACCTTTCTCACCGGACCCGATTGTGCAAACATCATCCCACTCAGGTCCACTCTTCCTCTTGAAAACTCTCTTTCCTCATGGAGTTCATTAACATCTTCTCTGCCCCTGTCTTCATCAGTGCGGGCTGCTGTGACACATACCAGAGACCGGGTGGCTGAAGGAACAAACATTTACTCCTTACAGTTCTGCAGGAGAGGCAGTCCACGACTTAGCGTCTGGTGAAGGTCCACTTTCTGGCTCAGAGACGTTGTCTTTTCGCTGTGTCTCCAAGTGGTGAAAGGGCTGAGAGAGGTTCCTGGAGCCTCTTTTACAAGGGAACTGATCCATCACGAGGGCCCCCACAATCACCTCACACGGGGCCCCCCTGCTAACACCATTATCCCACTAGGGGTTGGGATTTCAAAATATGAATTTGGGGGGGGGGGCACAGACATTCGGTCCATGATGGTCTCAATAGCAATGTTGAAAAGAGTGGATTGAGACCTGTTACTTTCAACCGGAAGTTAACTGAATGGGTAGCAGTGACCAGTGTTAAAATAAAATGAAAAGAAATAGAATGGCACATAGGAAATATCATAGGGCATCATGTGATAAAGATAAAAAGTAATTTTTCAGTTATGTATATACCATATTTCACTGAACCGAAGTCATAATCTATGGGAAGACATAAAATTTTATGTACCACTCAGAAAGAAAAAAATGCTGCCAATTAATGGCAAGATGTCACAGTTTGAAAGGTGCATCTAAATTTATGTGAGATCGAAATGTTAAAGAAACCCATGTCTGAGAATTGACGGAGTGGAGTGTGTGCATCTAACTACTGGGCACTGTGTAAAATGTATTTCCTCCTGTGGGTGAGTCCTGGCTGGCGGAGTTTGAGAACCTCCATTCTTTGTGATGGGGAAGGTGACGGGGGCGTCCACACAGTGGCTGGAGCTGCCAGGAGTGCCCACTGTGGCCACCCAATCAGTGTGCTCAGGACAGTCTGGGCTGAGTTTCGGCTGCAGGCTGCCCTGTGGCCCACCTCCGGGACGGCTGCCCTCTGACAAGGTTCGAGGCAGTCCCACCCCTTGTCCAGGAAGGTACGTGGCATTTCCAGAATGCGACTCACAGGCGTTCTTTCCCCTGGTTCATGTTATAGGGAGATAAGGTCCTGGCCAGACAGCTTCATGTGTAATTAATTGAGGTGTTTAGGAGAAAATCAAACAGGAATTGATATTTCCTAGGCAATGCTCACAAGGCTCAAGCTGGAGGCTGCAGAAGATAACTGAAAGGCCAGCCCAGGGTGCTGCAAAGGAAATTCTGACTTCTCACAGAGAGGTCTGATGGGTGAAGAGTGAGGGCATAAAAGCTTTGGAAGTAAGTGTTCGAATTTTATCTCAGTCTCTGTTTTCGAGTCACTCAACCAAAATTACAGAGCACCCAAGAAGGTCAGGCTTCGTGCTGACTGTCGGAGATCACCAACAGCATGTCAGATAAGAACTGACTTCTGAGTCCCCCTGTTGGCAGGTAACTACCTGGCTACTCCTCTTCTGCCTTCTCCAGAGCTGCACAGGTCTGCATGGGCCCCATGCTGCAAGCTGGGACCTGTGCCAGCTCCCCTGCCACACCTGCCTGAGACTGGGGTATACTGGAGCATCTTTTGCCCCTCTACCTGCTGGGCAGAGCTCGGTATCAAGTCCTAGGTTTCATGATATGGAGACCAGCCGGGAAACTGTCACTGCCAGGGTCCTTCCTGTTGCCCCCAAAGCCCGAGTGACCGCATGGCCTACTTCCTGCTTGAAAGAGTTTACAGACCATAATAGTTCATAGCTTCTGCTGTGAACCCCAGTCACAGTATATCCAGTTGCTCTACCAAAGGTCTCAGTGCCCACTAATAACAAACACAGCTAAATGTATGGGTGCTGTATGAAGATAGTCCTTTCCTTAGTCCTATGCAATGAGGCCAGTTATATGCCCAACTCACAGATAAAAATACCGAGGCTTACTCCATCCCTTGCCAGCCCCTTCTGCACATACCACTTAACTGGTGCTAATGGCATTTCTGCCTAGCTTTTGAACTGTCTTGTCACCAGAAATTCCTCACTATTGTGCTCCAAGGGCCCAACCAAGAAGGAGCAGGGTTTTGGTGACTTCAGAGGCAGGGGCTGGGGTGAGGCTCAGTCTTCCTACATGCTGGAGTGATTGCATTGAGCTGCAAAAATAGCATCTTCTGGGATAGTAGAGTGGGCACTCCCTGCACTACACGTGGGCACGTGTATGATCTGAGTAGGAAGAACAGTGTACAGGAGGCTGAAATACTAGTTCAAGTCCTAGGCCAGCCATGGTGTAGCCTTGAGTGAGTCCTTGAACTGCCCTGGATTCCGTTTCCTCATCTGTCAAACTTCTAAGGCCTTTTTCAGCACTGACATTCAGGAATCCACGAAGACAGAGAGCATTATTTTTCAGGGGTGGGAGCCTGTGTGTGGAATGGGAACAGAGCTTGGGTATATACGCCGGGCATGCTGGTGTCCTATAAAAGAGCAGAGAGGTGTTCTCCCTCCCCCGACCCCCCCATGTTTTTAATGTGCTCAGAAGTCCTCTCTGAGCTCTGTCCTTATGCAGGTGCTGGGCAGAGGAACAGAAACGCTGCATGCTGGGCTGAAAATGGGGCTAGAGGCAGGGAAGATCCTGTGACAAATCTATTAAGTCACTTCTCTGGCTGATGGGAGGAGGAAAGGGGACAGGAACATCCTTCCCTGTGGGGAAATAGGTAGCCCAGCTTTATCAGGCTTAATTTCAGCATTAAAAAAATTTCAGCATGAAACAGTGAGCTATGCTGTAGCCTAAAGAGGATCTCCTTTCCCATGTGGTCCACACTGCTTAGTACTCCTTCAGCAGGGACAGAGTCGTTATTTTTCTGACGTAGAGACTCTAGTGCCGGTGTGAGGTGTTGCAAGCCCAGAACGAAACGTGTGTCCTGAAAGCCACATTGGGTAAGGGCTCTGCCTTCAAAGTGCCCACTCTCAGCAGCTGACACTGGATTCCCACAGGCGGGTGAGGGCAGCATGCTCTTCACACAGCGATCCCTGCAGGGGCTCTGGAGATAAGCAAGGCATCCGTGCAGAAGGGCTGGCTCAACACTCCAGAATGGCAACTGCGTTCAATTTTCCATGTGTTAACATGGACACGCATAGACCCAGTAAACTCCCAGCACTGCTCAGCAGGGCCCTCAGAGGCCCTTGCAGTTTCTCTTCACTAAGAACTTGGTAAAAATTCTCAAAAAATGCAGCCACTGGAAGAGTCTCAGAGCCAACTCGGTCTGGGTTTCATTCTGGGCTCCACCGATCCTGGCGCGTCTCCCGTGCTATTGACAGTCCCGCTCTTGGTGTGGGGTCGGTTGTACCGTCCAGGTGGAGCGTGGTGTGTTTGGTGGTTTCAGCAGTAATTAAACATGTTTCAGGTCTTGACTTGTCTTTTGATGAAATGCAAAAGGTGGGTGTGCATTCTTCTTTAAAAACCCTCACCCAATGATATGTGTTATTGATGTTAGAGGGAGAGAAGGAAGGAAGAGACACAGAGAGAGAGACATCAGTGTGAGAGAGATCAGTCGTCTTCCATGCACACCCCGACTGGGAGTCAAACCCACAACCTCGGTATGTGCCCTGACCGGGGATCAGAGCTGCAGCCTTTCGGTGTATGGGGTAATGCTCCAACCAACTGAGACGTCCAGCCAGGGCTGGGCATACATTCTTAAGTCATGGAAAATCTCTTTAAAATCTCTCATTCCTTGTTACTTTTCTTTTAAATAATCTCATTCTGGATATGATGCACCCCCAAACTCTCTCCCTCAATCCTCAGCCCCCCCACATCTCTATCACGCAGATCTAAAACCTTTCCACTTTCCCCAGTGTTCTCTCTATTGCACTCCTTACGTGAAACCTCCACGAGAAAAAGAGACCAAGATAAATCCAGCCAGCACAATTTCCCCCTGGTGGGGGTGGAGGAGTTCAAGAATGCTTATACATGTGTAATCTTTGTCCCCATTACAGTCACCTCCTTCTGTCCAGCCCTTCGTTGCTATTTACAGACTAGTCACCATCTCTGCTAATGCAATTGCTCAAAGGGCACTTTAAGTATAATCATTATCCATTGATTTTTTTGGAGGCTTTTATTCCCTCCAATAAGCTCTGCCAAAAGCTGGCTGCTGGCTCTATTTGTTAAACAAGGGAGAGCTTTGTTCTGTGTGGCTCTTTCTTTTAACCTGAGCTCTCTACCCACCCTCAGCACGGGGCAGAAGGGAGACTTTCTGCCACCCTTGGGGTGAGCACAGTCACTTCCAGATTGAGATGTGACCTGAAAATGGGTCTCCCACTGGGAACAGCCCTGGGTGCCCTGGCACTTCCTGTGTTGCACTGCTCACCAGCCCATGGCCCCCGACCAAGGAGACCGCCGCTCAGGGCAGCTCCTTCTTGGGAGTTTCGTGGTCGGTAATAAATTGGCTACTTGGGATACCAGAGAGGGAACCTTTGGACTTAAAATCATCTGATGAGTGTATGATTAACTGCAGAGACTAAGAGCAGATTTGAAAAGAGGTAAGAGAGCAGAAGGGTCACAAGGCGATGGGACCATGAGTTCTGGAAAAGGGCCCAGAAAAAGCTGTAGCTTTGAAGATAAACTGCCTGATTTCACAATTTCACTGACCATAGACCCTGAAGAGGGGGTGACATCAGAGCTTGGTCTAGTCACATGTTTTAACAGTAATTTTGTACATGATATGAGGCTTGCCATGTACTAAGTGCGTCCACGCCCATTACTTCATCCCGTGTGTCCCCGGGGGACTGACCCCTCTGAAGGTGCCCGTGTGAGGAGGGAGTCGAGCTTTACAGCCTGTGTCCTTGCCTGTGGCCACTCAGCTCACACTCCTTCCTCAGGATACTCTTCCTCAACAGCCATGGTCTGGGTTGGGGCGCCTGCTATCACCTTCCTACCGACGATGCCGAGGGGCCAGTCCCTAGGGGAGACTCGAGCCCCAGCCAAGAGGGTTCTCGGCTTCGTGCAGGAGAGAATTCAAGATGCGAGCCAGATGAGAGGTTAAAGCAGAAGCAAGTTGTCGAGCAAGGGGACCAGCAAGAAAAGCCAGTCCGCAGACAGAGTGGGGGGCTCTGCTCTCAAGAGGAGAAAGAGAGACCCCAACCGTCTCTAGGGCTTGAGCTTCTGTCGTCTGTGGTTTCTGTGGCAAATTGCTGGTATGGGAAACAGAGAGTGGGGAAAAACGTTGCGATGAGCTTTAACCTGTAAAGGTATATTTTGCATACACCGTTTTGGGGTGTGTGTAAACGATAAGACATGGGTGAGTAGCTATGGACTGATCTTTGCAGGAATTTTCTTCGTTCAGGGGCTCCCTGTGGTTGGCTTGCATCTCCTGTCAGCCAGGTTCCTGGTCAGGCAGCATGTGGCAGGCCCCTGACTTAGCTGTGTCTGACTTTACTTAATTTATATAGTTCCTATGCCCTCTCCTATGTTACTGCCACTCATAGACTCTGATAACCACCTCTTTTCACCCTCTTAGCCTGGGGAGGGGAGGCACAGGAGGGGGGAGCAGTAAAGGAAGCATCGTCAATCCTGCGAACCAATGGAACAGCTGAAGCTCTCTCTCTGTCTCTCTGGGGGACTCCAGGAAACAGGCCTCAGAGTTTTTGTAACTGAGGGACAAGAAAGCTGCAAGTACCTGCCAACTGCTCATCCATCCTTGGCTGAGGGCATTTCAGGGCTACCGATCCTCTGGTACTTGTGGCTTGCTCTGTGCAGGGTTGAAATGTGCTTACACAGCCATTGCGGGGGTGGGGAGGCAGCGGGGTGGGGGCAGGGCAGGGCCAACCTTAGGCAGTCACAGTGGTTCTTAGCAGCTTTACTTGGGTATAATCTGCTACACCCACCTCCGTATTCAACGATGACTCTTAGAGCACAGGTCCTAGGTCCCAACACTGTGTTCAGCACAGTGTCTCAGTAAATGCAGAATAGATGTGGATATGGGCATGCAGAGTATGTATGCATGGATGCAAATAGTGTGCATATGCAGTTCTGTGCCTCCATCTAGCATCCTGGGCTCCTTGGCAGACAATACTCATCAATCAAACCTTCTTAGTGATGTTGACAAAGGAATGGCTCTTAATACCCATTAGTGTGGGAAGTGAAAAGACCACTTATGGGCCCAAGCCTTTGTCGTTGGAACCTGTGAACAAAGACCTGTGAAAAAGTTTCTTCCCAACCTACCCAGCAAAATGTTTTCAATGTGAGTCCCTTGCTGAGCCTAATGGTCTTCTTCCCAGCCCCTCCTCCCCCTCTCCTCAAACCCACCCTTTGTATGTGGAAGCTGCTAGCTGCAGGGGCTAGAGGGGGCCAGCAGGGACGGTAAAAAGGGATGGGAGCAGAGCTGGGGGACAGAGACCTGGGTGCTGAGCTGCCTGCAGAGAAAGGGCACGCCAGGACCAGCTTGTTGCTTTCCGAGGGGCCGTGGGGAACAGACTGATAGACTGAGAGCAGAAAAAAACAGTCAAGGAAAAACTTGTTCTTTGCTGCCCTAGGCAGCTTTTAATTGATGGCCCAGCTCTTGCTTCTATCTGTGCATCATTTAGCCTCTAGCACTAAGAAGAAAGGGGAGCTTGAAAAAGGGAGCTTGGGTAGGAACGCCAGAACAGGGTGGAGAGGAGGGCAAGGAGAGAGGGAGGAAGAAGAGAAGGGAGGAAGGAGGAGAGGAAGGAGGGAGAAGGGAAAGAAGGGAAAAAAGAAAGAGAGGGAGGAGTTGTGGAGGAGGCGGAAGAGAGAGAAAGCAGGTTCGCGAGTTCAGAAGATCTGTGGTCAGCCTGCTGGAAGGGCTGGAGCTACACCTGTCTCTTTTCTTTCAAAGCTGGAGAGGACTGGACAGGTGTGTGGTGTGTGTGCATGTGTACGTGTGCACACATGCCATGTGTTATTGCCACATGTATGTGGCTTTGTGAGCGTGGGGCCTGAGCTGTTGTGAATTGTTTGTCCTGTCACTTAGTGCTTTGGTGGGCGCCTGTGTAAGTTTGTATCCATGTGTGTCTGAGTATCTATCTAGGCACAGACCTTGAGACCTATTTGTTCCCTGCAAAGGAGAAAGGTGAGTGAGTGAGCAGTTGTCAGTTAACATCTTCTCAGCTGCAAAAAGCAGCCCAGAAAGATGTTCCCCACAAATCTGGGCTCAGAGAAAGAAATCAGGGCAACCTTATGAGGATGGAGGATGGAGGAAGGAGAGGTAGCATCGTCCCAAGCTTGCATATCCCCTGAACCAGCCAGGGTGGGTTCTGTTAGTTTTCTGGGACTAGGAGGTGGCCTAATATTAGGACTGGGGCCAGATGGCCTGCCACACGGTCATTCGGTCAGGTAGCGAGAGGGACTGCAGGCAGCCCCCCTCCCCAGGTGACTGGGGTGGGGGGAAGGGAGCAAGAGCAGGCCTAAGATTGTTCTGTTTCTTTGTAATGGTCATTTCTTTTTCAAATCAAGGATGTTCTTACACACATTATAGTGTTTCAAGAAATGAGCAGCTTAAAACATGAAATTCTCTGATGTTAGCATGTTGACATTTTTCCCTCCACATATTTTCTTTGCATGATTAGCACTTTGGTTTATACGCAAATATACCTGTATGCACTTAATGTGTCTGCATACATTCACACAAATACATATCGTTACCATAGTTTATAAAAATGAAGTAATATGGTGCAACTTGCTCGTGTCCCTAAATAACATTTTGTGAACGTCAGTCCCCATAGATTGAAATAAAATCACATTAGTCATTGAAATGGCTCGATACTGTTCCTTGTGTGGGTGAGCTATACTCAGTTCACCCAGGGGCCCCATGGAGGGTGTCCCCACGGGTTCCTAAGCTTTGCGATTGCAGTGAGCATCCTTGTGGGTGTCCTTGTGTGGTTATTCTGGTGCGATCATGGAGAGGAGGAGGTTCTGTCCTAATGAGGACCTGACAGGGAGTGCCAGCTAGAGACCCAGGAGCCGCCAGTTTTCCATTCTCAGGCCTTCACCCCCCCCCCCTTGATATGCAGGGCAATTTCTTGTTCTCTTCCTCTGGTGCCTTCTCTGTACCTAAAAATGCTAAAAATAAAGTCACTTCCTCCTCATCACTCTGTTTATTAAATTCTCTACCTCAAGGATTCTCAGCATATCCTCGAGGGTTTAAAAATACATATACTCCAACCAATTCACCTGCATAGCAGCAGACTCAGTGGTGCCTCCCACTCTTAGGCTTACACCAGCGCTGCTGTGATACCCTAACCCCTCTAATGCAGACCATGGTGCTGAGGAGAATAGGCCTGCCAGCTGGAGGGAAGAATGACCTGGTTAGAGTCCCAGCTCTTCAGCCTCCCAGCCCAGCTGGGACATAGTGGTCAAGTGAGTTGTTCCAACTCCACTCCAGTTTCTACAAATGAGGATAATGATGCCTAGAATGTTCAAGGAACCATGTCTTCACAGCAGTGAGCACGGTGTCGGAGATGCAGCAAGTGCTCACTAAATCTCAGCTATGTTATCATCACCAGCACTGCCCTACATTTGTATATGGCCCTACATTCGTCTGTGTATCACAGTCCTTGTATATAGTTCAACCTAACTGCATGGTAGTCTTCCTCATCTCCGCAAATGGCATCACTGTAGACTCAGTTGTTTGACTTGGAAACGGTGACTCGGAAGTGGAGTCCTTAGGCCTGGATGACAGACATCCTTTTGTTTGTTTATAACGTAATGTTGACTCCTTTTGCTGCTTCCAACGTGCTTGTAAAATTCCTAAGGTTACAGACCTTGTGGCTTGGAATGTGTGAATTTCCCCCCAATTCTCTGTCCAAGAGTATTTCTCTATTTCCTTGTTTGCTAGTTTATTGACTACCTCTCTCTTCCACTAAACCAAAGCTCCCGTAGCAAAAGGATGTTAAAGCTTTCCTCTCTTCAAATATCTAGCATCAAGCACAAGAGCCTGGAGTGTTGCAAAAATGTAGTAAGAGCATTTTGAATGAATGTTTAATAATTATTAAAAATGCTATTTTAGTAATAACCAAGGTGAGGGCTGTGGAAAGCTTTGGGCTAGACACGGTGTGGTCATTGCAGCTGGACAGGGCCGGCCAGGAGGGGATGGGATCAGAAACTAGTCTGCTCCCGTCAGGAGGGAGCGGTCTGCCAGCCAGACCCAATGGCCCTGACGTCTGGAGGACAGGCCACAGGAGACGGTCCCATGACAATGCACATGTGGGCGGCCTTGAGGTAACCAGGCCCTGTGGCAGGAATGTGAGGCCCAGTAGCAGGAAAGCCAGGGCAGGTTCTGTTCTAGGATCCAAGGGACTGAAAGCCAGACTCTGAGGGCTTGCTGCAGGATGCCTAGGGGTCTAGACTGCAGTCTAGGAGAGCCCTTTAGGCTGCAGAATTTCCAGCAGGAGGCTAGAGAGCCTGGGGCAAGGGCAGGATGCTGAGACACAAATAATGTCCCAAGGAATAAGGCAGGAAATACCTGTGGAAGCCCCCAGCTCTGGGGTGGAACAGAGAAGGTGGGTTTGCAGGTCATGAAAGACGCAGGATCTCAGGGTCACTAGGTTAGTGACCAAGTGACAGGCTAGTAATCCTCAATGCCAGGCCCTGGGGATAAGATAGAAAGGCCCTCAATCCTCTCCTGTCTTAGACCAGGATTGGCTGAGAAGCTAGCAAATGGCAGTGGTAGGAGGACTGGGTGCTACAGAGGGTGAGATCTGGGCGTGACCCTCCTGTGCACAGGAGGGAGGGAGTGCGTGCCCTGCTTTTTGCCTTGCCTTACTGGTCAGCAGGGTGCATCATCAATGCCAGGTCTGAGCACATAGATGGAGGGGCATTGGTGAAGCCAACTCCAGAAGTCCTTCTACCTAAAAGCAATGTGACCTGGGGTTTGGGGTGCCAAAATCTTAGGCAGGAATTTGGAGTGGGGGGATGATGTGTTGTTTATTTCCTAATGGGTCCTTCCTCCTGGTCCCTGACCTTTCTGTGACCTGGCATCTACTCCTGACTGCTTTTAACATTGTGTTCAGATGTTAGGGCTGCCTAGAGAATCAGGTGGCCCCACCAGGTAGGGAATTGCTTACACAAGAGCCTTCTCTGATCCTGGGCGAGCACTGTTGCAGCGGCCAGGAGAGCAGCAGGCTGGTTACCTGGAGCTTCACGTCGGCTTGATGCCTAACCTTGATAAGGAAAGGGGGAACACTTTCTCAGCTGACTCCCTGCAAATTGCACCCCGGTCAGTCCTTGGAGAATGGCAGCATTGTCCAGGCCGAGTCGTGATACCTTCACTTGGCCTGAGGTTTCTAAGGGGAATGACCCCATTGAGTGGGTGGCCATTAGGAAAAGCATCACAGGACCAGGGGCAATGCTTGTCACTCATGTTTGTCTTACATCTGTTCTCAGAGAAAGGGTCTCTGAGCATCCCATAATAAGGCTGGAATTCGAGGCCTTCTGTTCATGCCCTGAGGCTTTAGGCAAGTTGCCTGACCTCCCAGAGTCCCACCTATCAACTGGAAACACTTTAAAAAATTGCTTGAAGATTCAATTACACAGTGGGGGGGAGAATGCATCTCACACACAACAATGTTGTCAGCAAATAAAGGCAACCGCAAAATAAATGGCAGCCGTTATTATCATGAGCAGCGTTACTGCTGTGAGGTCAGAGACAAGCCTTGTGGTCAGAGGATAATCGGAAAAGAGCGGCAGAGGGGGCTTCAGGGGGGGGACCCACCCTGCCCCTCCACCAGGGAAAGCGGCTTCCGGGTTCTCAGGGCGCACGGTCAAGTGTTTGGCTGAGGGTGGAGGCACGATATTCTTCTGACTCATCTCCAAAATACGAGTTTCAGGACGTGATCCCAGCGCTGCGCAGCACTGAGAGCCGGGGTGTACAATGTTTCCCCGCCCCCAGCTCCATGTCTCTTCTGAACCACCGCAGAGAATTGTGCGTTACTTCACAAACAGCAATGACAATCAGAAGCATTATTACTTTGTTGTGTTGATGTGTTATATTGTTATCGTAAGTAAAGTTATCTTATTATGTAAGTGTTGCTGTATTTCAGTGTGATTAATCTATAACCATGCTCTGTGTGCCAGGTGAGGATTTTTCATATACTCTATCAGTTAATCCTCCCAAAACCTCTCTGTGGTATTATTACCATCTTTTAGATGAGAAAATTAAGACTCAGAGAGGTCAAGTCATTTCCCCAGGGTCGCACAGCTAGAAAGTGGCAGAACCAGGAATCAAACTCAGTCCTGCCTCCTAACCCCATATTTGTAACCTCTGTTTTGCTGCCGCTGCTTCTTTAAGATCTATATTTTCAGCTCTGCTTTGAACCAACAAGGTGACCTCTTCCTAGGTTTTTTCTCATTCTTGGGTCAGAGAAACTTAGTTTGGAAAGGACATCAAGATCATCTGGTCCTACGCCATTCCCCTGCACCCCGCTCATCAAATATTTGAAAATGGTGATTGAGGCCCCATAGGACAGCAGCATTCCTCATTTGAATCAAACAGAGAGCCTCTGGGTGAACAGATTATACCATGGGAGAGACTCTCAGGGGCCTCTCAGGGGCTTCAGATTCTCAGGGCTCCAGCGTTCGCTTGCCTCTGGGGATCTCAGACGCTGACGCCCTCGCCCTCTTCATGCCCAGCCCACGGGCGCTACACCACACCCAGTGCCTCTAACTTCTGCTTATCCTCTTGTTCCACATGCCGGTGCACGCTAACCTCTCTGCAGTGACGATCTCCCTCTGGCTTCCCAATAGCCCTTTGCAAGGGACACTATTCTTCTCCCCACTTACTAGTGAGGAAACTGAGACACAAAATAGTCAGCAGCAGGCATCACACCCGGGCAGGTCTCGCTCCAAAGCCCACGCTGTCATCATGTGGATGCATTCTCTCCATTTACATTCCCGTTCAGTCCCTCTCCCTGCCTCTTCTCAGAACAACTGAGACAGCTGAATTAAAAACAGCCTTTTCCTCCCTGAAAGCCCCTAAACACCCTAAATACTAAAGGCTGAAAGAAAGCACAAAGGAAATAATTATTTAAAAAAATAGCCGTAAAAGACCATCGGGGTCTCAAAGTACAGATTTCTGATCCTCCAGTAATTATTTTCGTGACCCACAGGGCTGACGCCCCTTCCCCGGAGTGCTGGGCACGGGCCTCCTGGCTCCCCCTGCTGCTAATATGTGGCAGTGCCATCTCGGGTCCTGTCCACAGAGACTGGACACCTTCCACCCGCCCTCTGTCCACCCTGGGCTCCTTCTCCGACTTCATTGCAGTCTGGGAGCCCCACTTCCTGCACACCTGCTCACTCATTCCTCCGGCAAATATGCATTAGCAAGTAAGAATGTAACCAATGGTCTCACCCTTTCAGTGAGACTAGACCTTCCACATCAGTCCCTGGTTTTACATTTATCATCTGTTGCACCTACTAGATGCCAGACCAGTGAGCATTAGTTATTGTTATTTTCATTCTCATCATTATTACAACTAGCATCGTTGTCACCTCCCTCATTCTATGGACAATGCTGGTATTAACAGTTCAAAACTTGTCACTTGATTAGCGTCAGCTTCCTAACCTACCGAATTTTTACAGATACTTTATAAAAACAGAGTAGCCTTCTAATTTCTATCAGATTCCCCCAATTATGAAATTGACCTGGGAATTGATTAGAAATTCCCCATTGGAGTAAAGAGTCTCCCCTTCAGAAATCCCTGAGTGTTCTCCAATTATAAGCCAAATCATTCTTTTCTAATAGTACACCCAGGGAGACTCCAGATCATAACCACACTAAAAGGTGTAAGAAAGACTGATGGAGAGCAGGCAGGAAGGCTGAATGAGGGCTGGGGATTCTTCTTCAGCTGCAGAAGCTGGTTCTGGGGTGGGAACCTGGAGGGCCAGTGTACCGGTTCTAACCGGAATAGCAGATGCAAGCACAGTTTGAACAGATGTTGGCAACACAGAGCCCGATCCAGTGGGCAGAATCATTGGGCAAGTTGGGTGAAGGCAGCTGTGACTTCTGGGAAGGCAGCCTTGGGTGGGGAGAATTCCTGCATATATTTCGGCTTCACGTGCCCAGATGCTGTGCTACGGTGAGAGCATGTCAGGATCAGGGGTGTGTGCAGTAGCAGACCACCTTGAGTTCAAACCCAGCCTGGTCTCTTGCTAGAAGGGAAGGTTGGTGTTCATAAATTCCTTAATCTCTTTTGATTCAAATTTTTCCTTCTATTAAGAGGCAATAATAATTCTATCAAACCTCAGAGGGCTGTTACAAGGATTAATTATAATAAGGGATGTGGACAGTGCTTAACACCGACCCAGGCCTGGACACAGGCTTACACATTGACAAAGTGTGTGCTATCATTGTAAGCTCACACCAGGGATGCAAATGTGAATGGAACAGTTTCCTGCCCTCAAAAAGCCAGGGGGCACTGGGGAAATGGAAGCTGAATTAGGGGAGGTGCACACCAGCAGAGCTGGAAGACCCTGGGTATCTAGAACCACCCTCATTGATCAGGAAGGTGGGGGCAGGTGAGGGCAGGCTGACATCCTATGCATCCTGTTGCCCCAACCAGCGTTGGCTGAGCCACTTGTACAGGTGTGCCCACAGCACAGGAGACCTCTGCCCACATCTAGGCGAGAACCGGAGCCTGAGAACTCAGCTGATACTGTGTGTAAAGCAGACGAGGGCCATTAGAGCCGACTAAGCCGCTCAGACTAAACGGCTTATCTCGTCTCCCCAGTGAAACCAAACCAAATCCATAAAAAATATTAGGTTTTCAAATAAAAAAGACAAACCAAATTGAGCGAACCAGCCGCCAGCAGCAGGCAGCTAATTGGCTTGTGTCTGTCAAAAAAACGTTGAACTTAACGGGAATCAGAAAGCATTGACCAGAGTCTCACCTTCAAGGGTTGGCCGGGGGGTCTACCCAGGGTTCGTTGCACCTGACTCTCCTGTCTGCCACCCATACCACCACCCAAGGCCCATTCATTTTTCCTGTTGAGAAGATGAAACATTTCATCGGAGAAAGGTGCAGCAGCAGAAGGGAGCTGGAATGTTTTCTTCTTCAGTCAAACCACAAACCTGTTCCTGTGCCCCTGTAAGCCATACATTCATTTGACAAGCATTTACTTAGTGGCTTCTGTGTGCTGAGCATCTCAGACAGAGGAATAGCTATTGCTCCCTCAACGCTGTTTTCACAGTATCGTACTGGAGGTGGAATTTCAAGGGAACATGGATAGCACGGGGTGCTATGATGGAGGCTTGTACCCAGTGAAAAGTAGCTCCAAGGAAGCCATGCCTGTGTCTCTTTGGAGGAATTTGGGAATCGTTAGCTGGCCCCTCGAGGTTGGGGAGGCTCATTCCAGGGACTGGCAAGGGAGGACACTCCAGGCATAGAGCATAGCCTGTTCAAAAACACAAAGGGGTGCGCGCGTGGGTGTGCGCATGCGTGCATGCGTGTGCCTGTGTGTAATAAAAGTATGTATATACTATACATAAAGTGTATGCACACACACACATATGTGAGAACAGTCTTGTTCAGGGAAGTTCCAATCCTCCTGGTGGCTGGAGCCTGAGGTATGTCTGTGTACGTGCTGTGGCCTGAGTCATAGAAATGAGGTCCAGAAATGAGGCTGGACTGGTGTGGAGAGTCCTGGACCTGAAGCACCAAGTGCACAAGACTAATAAGGAGTTCGGGTTTTTGTTCTGAAGGTGATGGGTAAGCATTGTGGCCAGATGTGTGGAAGAGGAAGGCAAAGGCTTGGGTCCTGGAAGTCAGGAAGCTGCTGTAATGGTGCATGCGAAAGACAGTCATGATAAGCCAGGGAAGTGGTGGAGGGAATAGGGGTGGGTGTGTGAAGAGTTATCTGGGAGGCCAGATCAATGGACTGGGTAAGTGATGGGAACGGGGAGCTTTGAGGGTGACTAACACCAGAGATGATGCCATCCAGGGACTTCCAGTACACTCTACTCAAGGGCATCTTCAATCAGGGCCTCCCCCTTCCCCCTGACACCGTCATCTCAGATGTTTCCCAAAGTGGGATGTCTCACTGCTGGCCTGCTAGGGGGTGTTAGGTGGTACACAGGAGAGCCCAGTTTTTAAACAGCCCAGAATGAATACAATTATTCATTCTGTATGTTTATTAGCACAAATATAAATATATATCAAATCCACAGTTTCATGGGTATTTTTGCTTAGAGTAAAATTTAAATTGTACAAAGCTAGTCAACTTATTTAAATTAAAAATAAACATGATATATAAGATACTTCTATAAAATAATAAAGTGGTAAAGAAATTAAAGCTTGAGGAACATGGAAAGAAGGCACATAGGTTCGCAAGGCTCCCATACTTACCAACCACAGTAAACTACCAGCCAGCCTTAAGAATGAATCCAAATATATAAGGGGTTGGCTTTGGGTTACAATCACCATGGCATTTGGTATAACTTTCCACCCCCATGCCCAAATCTCTCCTTTCAGAATCCAGTTCAAAGAAACTCAAGAAACATTCCCAAACTTGGAAGTATCGACTCCACTCTCCTCTCCAGCTAGCCATGCGCTTGTCCTTCTCAAAACTCCCATGGCAGATTTGTTGATTTTCTCCCATTGTAGCACTTTTTACTTTAATTATATTCTCTGAAAGTAGGCACTAGGCCCTTTAATTATATTCTCTGAAAGTAGGCACTAGGCCCTTTTTTCTATCTTTGATGTTTAGGAATGTTCAAAAAGTTAGTGTAGCCCTGGCTGGTGTGGCTCAGTGGACTGAGTGCCGGTCTGTGAACCAAAGGGTTGCTGGTTTGAGTTCCAGTCAGGGCACATGTCTGGGTTGCGGACAGGGTCCCCAGTTGGGGGTGTGTAAGAGGCAAGCAACAGCCAGTTGATGTATCTTTCATACATCAATGTTTCTCTCCCTCTCTTTCTCCCTCCCTTCCTATCTCTCTAAAAATAAGCAATAAAATCTTTTTTAAAAGTTAGTGTAATAATTCTATAGGTCCATGCTTTCATTCCCTTCTGTATTAGTTATCAGTTGCCCTGTTACAAATTATCCTCAAATTTAGATGCTTAAAACAACAAGTATTTATTAATTCACAATTTCTGTGGGTCAGAAATCAGGAAGCAGCTTAGGTGGGTGGTTTTGGCTTAGGGTCAGTCATGAGGTTACATTCAGGCTGTTGGCTGGGGCTGCAGTCAACTGAAGGCTCAAATGGGAGAGAATACATGTATAAATTCACCCATATGACTGTTGGAAAGCCTTCATTTTTCACTGGTTGTTAGATGGGCCTGTCCATTGGCTGACTATGTTTCACTGCAGTATGGAGCTGGCTTCCCCCAGAGCAAAAATAAGAACATAATATATGGGAGAAGGGAGAGAGAGAGAGAGAGAGGGAATGAATATGGTGTCTTTTATAACATAAACTCAGAATTGACACACCATAACTTTGTGTATTCTACTGGTCACAAGATCTGACCCTGGCGCAGTGTGGGAGGGGTCTAAAGTCTAAACAAGAGTGTGAATACCAGGAGGCAGGGCTTATAGGGAGTCATGTTAGTGGCTAGCTAGCACACCTTCTCACAATGTGTTCTTTGAAGATAGGGTCTTGGGTTGTGTTCATTTTGTAGTTCTTAGCTTAGTTCTTGGCATATAGAAAGTTCTTAGTGAAGGCAAATGAATAGATGGATGGATGGTCAGATCAATAGGTAGATGATGAGTGAATACATAGATCAATGGGTGGGTGAATGGGTAAATGGGTAGACACATTAGTGAATGGATGGATGGATGGATTAATTGATGGATGAAAATGACCTTTTTTTGACTACTTAAATCCCAAATGCTGGGCACTATGATAAGCAACCACCCTCATGGTTTGGTCTTTGGCTGAAAAAATTTAAGGTCTAGAAGGGACTATGTAGTGTCCCACTCCATTGTACAGATAAAAAGTGGGAGGCCAAGAAAGATGATGCATGTTACTAAAAATCAAATAACTTAGCAGCAAAACCAGGACTCAAACCTAAGCCTTCTCTTCAAATGCTTCTTCTCCATCTGCAATATGAATGATACTGTGTATGCTTGCCCCAGAATTCCTACCCATGCCTGATCTAAGAGGAGGCTTCAGATAGAGGTAGGGAGAAAACATGAGTTAGTCAAATCCAAGTCCAGCTGGATTTTACTGACCCAGATACCATTCCTGCTTTTCCTTAACACCCACCTATTTCTGATCAGCCTCTGTATCTATCCTCCCACCAGATGCCAAACCCTCACCATGTGACCTCACTATGGACATGGGTATTCACCACCATTTCTGCCCAGCATGCCTCAGTTGCTTTGCTACTTTTGGTTGCATCTGACTCCAAACCTACTCCTAGGCAGGCCAGGACTTTCTAAAGTGGATCTTTTTCCTGTGCTAACACATCCCTGTGGATGTACCATAAACGTTGACATTTCTCCAGAGCAGGACGTTTCTGAAAAAATATTTTAGATGAATGCCAGGCCAGGCCGCCTGAAATGTCATGGTGACTTTCCAAAGAGACCTGCCAGAAGTCAGGGTGAGTAAAAATAGCCACTGCATGGTGTGGATGTAAAGAGAATAAAGATCACAGAGAAAAGAGTTTGTTTGTTTTTAAAATAATTATTTCTAAGTGGATCTGGGCCTAAAGACTGCAGCATCGCAGCAGGCAGGAAAGCAGGAGGTGTATGTCTGACCCCAGAGGAAGAAGGCAGGAGAAGGCAGCAGATGGGAAGGTAAGGGGGGATGGAGCTCAGATCCCGGCTCCACAGAACACTCTGTAAACCTTGGGAAATCCTTTTAAGATGTGAACCTCAGTTATTCCACCCAGACAAGAGAAAGAGAGGAAGCACTTGGGGAATAGTGTGCATTATTCCCTAAGAGGTGCATATGCATATGCCTACCCACAGAGAAGTGAGAAACACTGAGAAACAAAAGCAGACTGGGAGAAAAGGACAAAAACATTGCTAGTGTTCAATTAAGAACAATGTAAGGACCATGGACAGCTCTGGTTTGACCTAGCTCTGTTCTTCATAGCTGTGCACCTTGGTTGTATTAGCACGTAGGGTTGCAGTCAGACTGTTCTGAGAGCCAGACCCCAGGTCATCATTTGCTGGAAGCATAATCCTGAGCAGGTTATGTCTCAAAGCTTAAATTGCTTTCATCTTCAATATGGGGAGAGTTCCTATTCTCATGCTTGTTGTGAGGCTCAGGGAACAAACAAACAAACAAACAAAAAAAAACAGGTGCTCACTGAGGTATCTGCTACTTGGTAGGCACTAAATAAATGTCTAAATGAATAATGCCAGCAATGAACTATCAATGCAAGGAGCCCCCACTTTTCTTGGCTTTTATTTTTGGGAAAAAATCCTGCCTTTCATTATAGCTGGTAACTGAGTTATGGGGGTTGGGTCTCTATGGATTTGTTAATTTGAAAAAAAATGACGTGATTTGACAATTTTCAGTTCATGTTGACAGTGTGGTTAGTATGTGTGGAGCCACATTTTGGAGGGAAGGAAGCAAGGAAGGAAGGAAGGAAGGAAACATTTTCTGAATGCCTGCTATTTTCCAAACCTTGTATTATGTGTTTTTACAGATGTTATTTTATTTAGTTCTTAAGACAATTTTATGTGGTAAGAATTGTACTGCCCTACCTTTTTGTTGTTGTTGTTTTAAATAAGCAAGGGACCTAAAACACTAGAGAGGTAAAGACACTTGCCCGAAGTCACACAGCTTAATTGTTATTTTGAATCCAGATTATTTGACAGCAAAATCCATGTTCTTTCTCCTGAAAAATGTTGGCACTATAAAACTGCATCTGGTACATGAGAAAGTTGAATTCAGCCACATTTTGCACTCGGCTTTCAAATTGCTTATATCTCCTTCTCTTTCCCTCTTTCTTTGCTTCTTTTTCTTAACTGTAATTAGTTTGTTTATTCTGTGGAAAATCTCAACTCAATCCTAAGGTCCAGTCCTGACAGAAGTTTCATTATGCTTTCCTTTGCCCCCGCTTCTCCATTTGGAAGAATTCCATTTCATCCTTCAAGGCTTAACTCAAATGTCAACGGCTCCACAAAGCTTTTCAGTAATCCCTTAAGCAAGGGAGAGATGCCCTCCCACATGCTCCCATGGTGCTTTGCACACATTGCCTTCAGTGAAAATTGCCTTCTATTTATCCTTTAATTTCAGATACCTAGCATGGTACCAGGTACTTAGTAGGAGCCTACAGTGGTATTTATTGAAAGAAAGAAGGGAAAGAAATGCTTCAGAAGCAATAAGATGTATCAGTAATGATAGCAATTATAATGCCAACAGCCAGCCTTTACTGAGACACCTGATAGCCCAGTCTCTGTTCCAGGTTTTTAACATGTATTAATATCTCATTTAATGCTTTCAGGAACCCCGAGGTAAGCACTACTAGCATCCTGATTTAACAGGTTACATTCCTTGTTTACAGTCACAGAGCTAATTAGTAGATTTTTAGTGGAAGATTTGGGGGAATAATCTAAAAATCTTTTAGATTTAGAAAAATCTTTTGGTAGATGGTCTAATTAGTAGAAGATAATTAGAAGAAGCTTGAACCCTAACAGACTGGTGACAGAGCCTTCAAGGAACTGTATCTCGGTGCCCAGAGGACAGCAGGGCTAGAACAGGGGTCCTGACTCTGACACATGTTCCCAAGGCACAGCTTTTCCAGGTGTCGGCTGTGTGGCTCCAGGCATTAGCTGTGTTACCTTGTTAAGCTTCTGCTTCCTTGGTGGGACAAGGGAGCCAACCCCACCTCCTCTGAAGGGTTGTGGAGAGGATGACATGCTTATGAGAGAGACCAGCACATACTGAGTTTCCCGTTTCCTCCACGATGGACTTCCCACACCTCCTACTCCTTCTCCAACTCCTCATCTATTTGGGGAAGAGGAATCAGCCTTAGGATCTGCAGCGGCCTACTCATTTACTTATCTAGCACATATTTATTGATCAACTACTATGTGCTGGACACTATTATGTGTGCTGGGGGTACAGTAGTCAACAAAATAGAGAAAGTCCATGCTCTTGTAGCACTTACATTGCTATACTACTTACATTACTATTACAACTAGTAAATTAACACATGACCAAGCTAAGATCAAGACAATGTGCAGGCATATCTGAGAGATATTGCAGGTTTGGTTCCACACCACTGCAATAAAGTGAGTGTAGCAATAAAGTGAGCTGGAAGCTTTTTGCTGGTGTAGGGTTCTCCCTTCAGTTTGTAAAGCAGACAACAGCTGTGACGCGCAACAAAAGGAGGCGTGCCTGCAATGGGCAATGGCGGGTAATGCTGCATAAGGAAGAGGAGCTGAGGAAAGTCTCTGAGATGGGTGCAGAGGCTGGGGATGCCAGGCTTGCCAGATCTTGGAGCCCCTGAAATAGGCATGGATTTGATTCACAGGATGGGTGAAAGGTGAGAATTCATTGAAGGGGCAATTAAACTGAGCTTTTACAGTCTGATTCCATTCAAATAGATATTGTCCATTAAAAATCATCTTATCCGCCCTGTAAGAAACAAGAAGACTGCAGATGCAACTCTAGCCTTGAAAATGCTTCCTGAATTATTTTCTGAGACATAAAAATCAATCTCTCTACAGAAAAATAGCAAAGTTGCTAATTTTATGGGAAAGCTCTCTAAAATAAGGATGATTTCATTTCCCACAGGCTGTCGCTAGATTCCATTCGAGACTTGATCAGCTTCTCTAGATACTGCACAAAATAATACCAAACCACTGTGGTTAACACAGGCAAATGGACCTTCTTGATGGGAGATTTTGACATTATACAGGAGTTCATCACACACTGCCGAAATTTATAAAGACTGATGAAATGAAGTAGAGACCTGAAGGAGCCCAGCCGTTAACTGTGTTCTGTGGCGGCCCAGTGAGCTAGCTGGTCATCTCTTTGGCTGCATGAATAGAGGTTTAGCATGGAAAACACTGGAGGTGATTTTTCTCTTCTGCCCTGCCTGTGTCCAACCTCACTTAGTCACTTTGCAGTATCCCCCAAGTTGTTTAGTTTTTCTGACAAACTAAATTAAAGGCACTGCACTTTTATAGTTTTGACAAATGTTTTCAAAATTTCACTGAAATTTTCCTTTGGGGGAATTTTTAAAGCAAGTCAGAAGAACATTCCCTTTCCATGATTTTGGCTGTACAGATAGATATGAACCCTTTTGTAGAAGAGGCACATCATTTTTTGGCAATAAAATCACGTAACAATGGCAACGTTTCCAAACATCCATTTTTCCAAATGCTCTTCCCATAGAAAGACTTTTTTTTTGAGACTCAATTGCTCTCTTATGTGTCATTAAAATGTCATCTCTATCTTGAAGGAACAGATTAAGAGTGCATTTTTTTTTCCAGAAAGTATCTGCTAGGTAGTATACTCCTGACTGCCACTGTCATTACAGAAAGGTCATCAAATTTGGAATGCTCTTCTTTTTTAATAGAAGAACATGCAGCTCCCCTTTAAGGTCCTTACTTGTTTTAAGTACTCGCTGAGACATAATCAAAGAAACTCTGAGCTACAAATATTAGGCCTTTCTTTTCTCATTACAAAGCATCCTAATGATTGACTGGACTTTTAAGCTCCTGTTTTTATAAATGTAATCACATTGATGGCATCTGTGGCCTTTTGTTTATTGCTTGCTTCCATTTCTTAGTGCAATCGCTTGCCTATGAATGACTCAATGGATCAATTTCACATAGTATTCTCTCTCTAAACTTATCCCTGAATTCTTATGTATTGCAATCAAAGCAACCACTCTATCAGAGATTATATTTTGACAGTTTGTCCTCTTAAAATAATACGTTTTAACAAAGAAATAATGTATTATTGAGATTATAAGTTTTCTGTAACACCAGTTTTAGGAGCTTAAAAAAGTAGCTCTTCATATGCTGAAATTGAAATTATTATTGAATACAAATAAAAATATTATTTAAATTAGTGGTAAGGTCAACTCACTGCTGTTATCGAAATTATTCTTTAAACTACAAATCTACAGACAAGCTTGACCCATCTGTACTTTCATTCAAGTATATAGCAAATCACCTACCCTGCATACCTATTTTTATTTTTTTAAAAAGGAGTAAATTTATTGACATTTTGGGCATTAATAGAAAAAGCATTAGGGTTATAGGGTTCTTCTTTAGATCCATAAAGTTGTAACATGATATACTCATTACATGACATAACATAATCATAACAAACCTTTTCAAACATTAGTGGCATCAGTATTCCTTGGAGAGCTTCTTTTTTATTGTGGTAATATATACATAACATACAATTTACTGTCTAACCATTGTTAAGAGTACAGTTCAGTAACATTAAGAACATTGACATCATTATACAATCATGACCACTATCCGTCTTCAGAACTTTTTCATCTTCCCAAGCTGAGACTCTGTCCCCACTACATGGCACCCCATTAAACATACTTTCTACAACAGACTGCCCTGGAATGAGCTGCTGGGACTTACACCTGGCTCCATCAGTGGGTTGAATATAAGGAGAAGTGAACAGCCACCACGTATGAATCACTGTCCATCATGGCAGAATCTCCATTCTGGGCAGGGCAGTGGCCGAAGTTGCTAGGGGTGAGTATGGCCATGACATCTGTGCAGTCAGCTGTGGGGCTGACCAGGAGGCCACTTACTGGCCTTCTTAATGAGCTAAATGAGGATACATTTTTTTTTCCAAAAAGAAACACTGCAAAGAAGGCAGAAATATTAATTCCCTTCTTGTGTAAATACCAGTCCAGTTTTGAACATACTTTTGCATCCATCAACCCCTTTAGCTCTCAAAAAATATCTTATGAAGTAAGCAGAACAAATATTGTCTGTCCTGTTTTGTAGATGAGAAAAGTAAATGGCTTTCACAGAGTCACATCAATTGTCAGCGGCAGAGATGGAATTTAAACAGAGGAATTCAAATTCTAAGTGCAAGGTGATCTCTACTTGCTACTTCATAAGGGCTAGCTAATGTATTTTTCAATGTTAGATCAGGAAAATAGAAGTCACTTGGGATGTTTTAAATAGGAGTATATTTAATACAGGGAACTAGAGGCTTATACAAACCTTGCTGGCTGGGAGACAGAGGTCAGAGTACTGCTGGATTTCAGAACATGTGAAAATGTACAAGTCACATGGAAGCTCCTACAGATCTCAGTGCCTGTAGAAAGATATCCAGATGCCCCTGGCAAAACCCCATGTCCTGTCTGCTGAAGGCCACACTTGTGCCCATGGAACAGCTGCTGAAGAATTGTATCTCCTCTTCCATCTTAGAAAGCTCAGGCACTGGGCTTCTCCTTGGCCAAATCTCCTTGATCTCTGCTGGACAGAGAGTCTGGGAAATGTAGTTCCCAGGCTTCCAGCCGCTGAGGTTCAGGGATTGCTTAGAAAAGCAGGGATAATACTATTAACCAATAATATCATCCAGCATACCAAGTTATTAGTCAGAATCACAGCTGAAATGAAGAGAGTAAAAATCAATTAACTGTTATTAACCCCACATAGGGATTTCTTTCTCTTGCCTCCTGCCATACACAGCTGAGTATTAATGTTCTTCCCCTTCCACAGACCTAATGAAAAAGCGGGGAAGGATTCAGTGGCCTCCAAAGGGGAAAACTGATGAAGAAGGCAAGGGTGGAGCCCATACTACAATAGATGAACAGGTGAGGGGGGTCTGGGGGTGAGCAGAAACTGGAGCCAGCTCCAGGTAAGAGGCAAGGTAGAGTTGCAGGTGGGAGCACATGCTCTCAGCTGGGTTGACTGGAATCTTCATTCCTGCTTCACTACACACTGGCTGTGTGACCTTACCTGCTGAGGAGGAGTTTCTGTAATTGCGAAAGGAGTAATGGCACAATGGTATGTGCATTATAGGGTTCTTGGGAGCACTCAGCAAAGTCTCTGCCTGGCACAAAGTGCAACATGCTCAATAAATGCTTGGTGTCACTACAATGAGCTCAGGGAGTCGGGTTGGCCACCAGAGTATTCCCTGCAGATTACAGAACTCACTCCACATGACCATTTCTCCCCTGCAGAATCTTACAGCTGGGCTGGATCCAGGGGTTTTAACAAGGAGTGCTTATATAGTATTTTTGCTGTCATCATTTCTCTTACTATTATTATTTTATTGTGGAATAGCGTGGTATAGTCACATGCACTTTCTTTTATTGTTATTTTTTATGATTTTACAGCAACTTCGTGGCACAAGACAGTGCAGGTGTCTCATATCTTGCAGATGAGGGGGCCAAAACCCTGGGCGGTGAAGTTACTAGTGCAGCTTGCGTTCTGAGTAGCAGCTCTACATTGGCGGCTGACCGTTGGAATGCTACTTTATACAGGAGGAGTCTCCCAGGCTCTGCTTGTCAGCAGCAGGATCACCTATTGATGTCCTTGACTTACAGTCCCGACCTCAGAGCCCTCCTTCTTGTTCCTCCATGGTTTGCTCTGGCCTTGAAATTCCTGACAAACCTCACTTTAAAATAGACCAGGGTTGCCTTTATGCTATATTTAATCAGCTCTGTCTGGTTATCCCTGGGCAAGGAATAAAGGAAACTTTATTCTATATATTCTGCCTCTAGAAGAACAGTTAATGGTTTTGGTCTCTAACTGTGGACAAACTCCTCAGCCTCTCTGACCATGGGTTTCCCCGTGTTTGCATTGAACAATATGATCCACTTAAGAGGAATTAAGAATGTGAGCGTACGTGGACGCACCTGGCTTAGCGCCTGGCACAGAGTAAGCAGTGAGCAAACAGGGCCTGCCCCTGCCCGCCCCACTCCAATGCTTCCCCAGGCTCCTTCTTCTCCATCTCTCTGTCCCTGGCAGTGGCAACTCGCTGCCCTTCACCTTCAAGCTGCTGCCCCCAACATTTGTCAACACTGACGCTCCTGAAAAGAACTAAAATAAAATGAAGATATTCTGGAGGCATCTGACCACTAATGTAGCCTTGACCTTTTCAAATGGAAACCCAGGATGCAAAGTCCTAATTTCATTTTATGCTGATTGAAACATTATGGTATTGACCTGGAGTCTTGTTTCGGCTGGGAACACAGAGTCCAGAGTGCTGGACTTTCTCATGAGATGCTTCTGACCTCTGATCCAGCTGGGCTCTGTGGCCCTCCCCGCCTGCTGCACACACTCACCACCCCCCACTCTCGGTCTGCCCCGTTCATTTAATTTGAGTTCCCATCCTAGAGACAGTGAGGTTTGGAGCTTGAGGGCTGCTGTTCCTATCTTAACTCTGACCATTACTATTTACCTGTGTGGCCTTGAACAAGACTCTTAGGCTCCCTGGGTCTCAGTTTCTCTATCTCAGTTTCCCCATAGAGATGCCAGTAAAATTAATTACACGGGCTCTCTGAATACATTGCTAAATAAATGTAGGCATCAAGGTGATTGAGCATTGCCGAGGGCCAGGACCTCCATCCTAAGACCTACTGGGCAGTCGGGGTTGTAAAATCTGATTTACCAGGGAAGAACCCATCACTCAGAGAGATGGCCTGTGTCACCTGAGGGCACAGAGCTGAGCAGTGACAGAGCTAGAGTGGATGCCAACATGCTTTCCCTTCATGCTGGACCACAGCAACCCCTCAAAGTTGTTTATTTGCTTATTCAACAAGTCTTACAGAAAGCTCAGTACATGCCAGGCACTCTTCTAGGCACTTTATGGACAGTAACTCATTTAATCCCCATGCACTGTGATGTAGGTACTATATTATCATTATCCCCATTATACAGATGAGGCAACTGAGACACAGGAAGGAAAGTGACTTGCTCAAGTCACACTACTAAGTGCAGTCAGTATTGACGCCTAGGGAGTCTGGCTCCCAAGTTCAAACTTGTAAACACTAAGCTCTGCCACCCTCAGCTCTGATGTGGGTGTGGATGGCTTATCCTCTGGAAGGCACTGCTGACCGGTGGGTCCTAGCATCGGCCTCCACTCCTGTTCTCTGCATCAGCGCCTCCTCCCCACCCCGCAAAGTCCTTTCTCGTTTGGAAGAAGACAGCAGGAGCGGGATCTCTGGGATCGAGAGAAGACAGGCTAATAGGTGAAACTGGGGCAGCCCTGGTGCCTGCACAGCACAGATTCCCTGGCCGAGGCTAGTCCTGCTGCTGAGGTCACTGCTGGAGGCCGGTGGTGACAGAGGCTCTGTGGGGCCAAGACCTGCTAATGTATTTTGTCACTTGTAAGAGTGCCTCCAATTACATGTACTGGTCGAGGGCTATGGTTTAAAATGCATAGCAGTGCATACTATTAATCTCTCTTGTAAACTCAGGTAATACAGATTGGGGAAATGTTCCAGCTGGAAGGGATCTTTGAGAGCATGGTCTGTGACCCCTACTCCCTTCACCCCCTTGATCCTGGTGGCAGCCACGTGACTTAGCCATGGTCAAGCTCCCAGGGAGTGACAGCATTCAAGGACTATTAATTTACCAGGATAAAGCATTTGCAGCTTGGCTTCATTGTTATTTTAGAGGCACCCTCCTTAGCCCCCGGAAATCTAGAAGATGAAGGCTCCGGCAGGTCTTCTGGCTGACTGTCAGAAGTGAGAGTACACGGGTACTGATCACTACATACCCTCCTCCCCCGCCTGTCTCCTTTTTAACCAAGGCTCTGGGGAACTCATTGCAGTCAGGGGGTTCCTGTTCTTTATGATGTTGGAACCAAGACTTTTTAATCAGAGCTTCCATTTTCAAAGATTCATCATGAGAGTACCTTGGTTTTGGCTGTGTCCCGTGTCTAGTGTGCTGTTTTTCATCTGAAATTATTTTTCTTCTTAAAAAGATCTATTGAATTTTACATTCGGGGGTGGGGAGAGGATCTTAGTGGATTTTTAAAAATAATAACATCCAACTTTGGTGTCATTTGGAGGAAATATGGATCCTCATATACTGCTTGTACAAATACAAGTTGTCACAATCTTTACAAAAATATTTGGCAGTGTACATCAAAAGCTTTGAAATTTGCTCTATTATTAGCTGTACAATTTCCGTAGCTAGAAATTGGCCACACAGTTTCACATAAAAGGTTGATTATTGCACTATTTTTTATGATGGGAAGCTGGAAAAAAATCCCTTATATTTAGCAGAAGGGGGTTTAGATGAATAAATTATGATACACCCATACAAGGGAAAGCACACTTTAATAGTAATAATAAATGAAACACAGGTAGGTCTTACTGGTTGCCAGCCTAACTTGCAACTAATGCATCCAACACAAGCAACAACCCTACAAGGTTGGCAAACTATTGTTATGCCCATTTTACAGATGATGAAATTGAAGCCCTGAGAATCAAAGTGACTTGCTATAGTCCCACAGCTAGTAGGTGGTGAGGCTGTGACACAAACCCAGGCTCTCTGGTTCAGCAGTCCATGCTGTTTATTGAACGCCACCATGTCACTTGCCTCTGGAGGAGTACCACATGGCCTCGGTAAATGTGTATTATGTGTGTGTGGCTGTGTGTATAAAAGGCCTAGAAATCTATACACCAGCAATTTATACTTTTCTTCATTATGCTTTTCTGAATGTTTTAAATTCACTTCAAGGGCACTATTATTATTTTAATGAGAAAGGAGTACAGTGGATAACATTTTTTTAAAAAGATCCCCAGATGTGATGTAATCTAGCCCCTCACCTGATGCAGAAACCCATTTCTGTGCTGTCCCCTACAAGCCATCACTCACCTTTACTAGAACTGCCCTGGTGACAAGGAGCTCATGGATCTGACTGTTCAGGGTTGGCTTTGTCCAAGGAAGGAGGGAAAGGCGACCTTGGGTTATATTTATGTGGCGCAGCCCAGGTCAGGGAACCAGTTATGGGCGCGCGGCAGACATTCAGGGATGCCGAGGGAGTTTAGAGTGGGCGGGATGCACACAGCTGCTGCTGAAAGTGACGACGCCCCCAGCACGCTGTATCCTGTCCTCTGTCTCGTTTCTTTCGCAGCCTGTTAATGACATAGTTCATGCAAGAAACTGGTCTCTAGTGGACAACGAGAAGGAAACCCTTCCCTAAAGAACTCACCCTGCCGTTTCTCAACTAGGAAGTTGACCAAATTGCAAACCCAGTGCTGCGGAGCATGCGCGGCGTTCTCCTGCACTGCTGGTGGGGAAGTAAAGCGATGCGATTTGGAGGGGACAATTTGAGGATATTTACCAAAATCAAAATGTGCATTCCATTTAACCTAAAAACTCCACTGCTAGGAAGCTGCCCGATGAATAAGTCCGGGGATACTCACTGCAGTCATTTCAACACTGCTCCTAGCAGAAAAAAAAATAAACGCGTAAGTAGTATTGGAGACAGCGTCCCTCAATTGGGGCCACGTTAAATCAGTTACAGTTCTGCCCCGTGATGGAATAGTCTGAAGGTGTTAAATATTATAAGAGAGACCTGCAGGTGATATTGCGGGGAGATCCTGATGCTCTTGTCTCATTAGGTGACAAAAAGCAAAATGCAGAGCAATCATAAATAAAGAGGCTGCGGGCATTGTTTTTCCCTGAAAGTGAGTACAAGGAGCTGTTCACGTGCTGTGTAAAGTGTCTGCCTTTGAGCAGAGGGGCTGAAGGAGCCAGGAGAGAGAACTGTATTTTCATTATGTATCTATTTTATTTGAATGCTCAACTACATATTACCATTATTTTCAAAATAAAAGCAGGTGTTATCTGGAAAATAGTAGTCCATTTTGTTTGTTGGTTTTCTACTTCTCCGTACTAAAATAAAACACGCACACGCACAGTTGGCAGCTATCATTTTATTTTTAATAATAACAGAGAATGTTCCTCAAGCTCTCTCACAACTCCTCCCCTGCCCAGAGTGAAGCCTTCTCTGGGCCCAGCGCCAGATCTCAGCACAGCCCCTCTGGGGTCCTGCCTCTGGGTCTGCCTGGGAGACCAGGAACCATGGGCCCTAATTCGGAACAGCAGAGGAGCTGAGGGACTTACCCAGGGAGCCTGTGCATCAGCAGTATATTGGTCAGGAGTGGCGGTGGTAGGCTGTCATTACAAAGAAATCCCAAGTCTTTACGGCTCGACAATGTACAAGTTTAGTTCTCGTTCAGGACACAGTCGGATGCGGGCTGTCCTCCTCCCCTGTGTATGGAGACTCGGGAACCGAGGCTGCACCCACTGTTGGTCTGCTCTCTTGTGGCTTCAGGACGGCATGTTTACCATATAAGTGGGCGAAGGGGAAGGCATGCTGCTCAGTCAACCCACCTCAGCCTGAAGATGATGCTACATGCCTGCACCAGTCACATGGCCAACCTCCCTGCGAGAGGGGCTGGGAACTGCTGAGAAGCACAGGGATGTCGGTGACCCCTGGTGCTCTCTGTGACAAGCAGGAGGCACCTCCCCATGCTCTCTGCCTTAGTGCCTGGCCAGGATACTCACAATGCCCTCCCACTACCCACCGTCTGTTGAAGACCTTGCAGAATGTTGGCTCGTTGTTCTGAGTTCTTCATTCCTTCCCTGCAGTAGAACTGCACATCCAGGCCCTTAGTGACTCTGCACTACCCCACCCTGGAGTAGCGAGAAACTGTTTCTCCTCTCCATGGACTTGGCCTTGGCTGTGTCACTTTCTTCCACTGGGGGTTGTTAGCAGACATGATATGAGCAGAGGCTTTACATGTGCTTGCATGATTTAGCTTGGCTTCTGGCACTCATGCGAGTGGCCGTGAGAAGACCACACTCCAGACAGCCACCACCCCTTTAGTCTGGGTCCCAGAATGAGGGCAGATAGAACACACTTGAGTCTGACCTGGTCTGGACTCCAGCTTGGCCAGCCTGCCCAGCTCGGATCAACTGAACCTCAGTTAACCTATACACCAGTGCACGTGATGTAAACTATTATTGTAAGTCACTGAGAATTTAAGGGTTTCGTTAGATGGCAGAAAACAACGTGGGGCCCCATAAAACACTAATTTAAAGGGAAGTGTGGAGCACACAAGGTCAGGGTCCTTGGGCTACTGAAGGTCCTAGGAGCTATCGGGAGCCCAGTCAGGGAAGGGAATGGGCCCAAGGCCACGGAGCCGAGACCAGAGCCCAGGTGTGCAGAGTCCAAGCCAGTGCTTTTTGTGGCCAGATACCCACTAGCCAGCACAGAGCAGGGCTCTGAGGCCTAGAGATGCTGGCATTTTGATTTGGACAGAGGATTGGGAGAGAGAAGGGGTCTAGGCAGAGGCTAGCAGGGCTAGTTGGGACAGCAGAGATTACCAGCAGGAGGGCAGAGGACTGACCGGCTTACTCTCTCCTCCCTGATTAGCTGAAGTCTGTGGATCTCCTCACGCTCTGTGGGCTTCCTGCTCAGCTGCCGCACCAATTCCCAGAAATCATGCTAATTGCAAGTCAGATTCTTGGAGGCCCACAGGCTCTGTGCAGATTTTCCAGGAGCCATGTGGGTGGTGTGCCTTCTACTTGCCTCCTGTCCTTTGGGTTTTTCTGCCTGTTGTTTATTCAAAAACACCTCAGGCCATTAGGGAAAGAGCCAGGATAAGAGGCGAAGTGTGGGGACAGCACAAGCATCTGCTTCTTTTCTTAGTCAGGTGTGCATCCAATGCACACACAGAGACTCACACACACAGACACTGGTGCACACACATGCCCATGGACTTACTCCAGGGTCCCGAGGAAAAAGAGACAACAGGCGCACTAGCCGCACCTGTCAGGCGAGGGCGCCACAATCCAGCAGAGCCAGCTCCCAGGCTGGTGCTCACACTGGGAGAAGGAGGGAGCCGGGTCAGCCGGGAGGACTCTGGTCCTCGTCACCTCTCCTCCCCTCCTCTGTCTCCTCTTCCCTCCCTCAGCCTCCCCCTCCACCCACTCTTCTCCTTCCCCTTTCCCTCTCTTCCCCCCACCTACATTTTATCTTCACCTCCCTTTCCTTTGTCCTCTCCCTCTTCTTTCTTCCTCAAGTGCTCTACAGATAAGGGGTGAGCTTCTGGAGGGATGCAGGGCTGAGCAGACAGCAGTCCCTGCTCTGTAGAGCTTATCTTCTGGAAGGGATGGCAGATAATAACTAAACACAAAAATGAATGATAACTCCAGGCTGAATGATAACTTTACTGTGATAAAGTCAGTGAAGGGAAAGGGTGATGCCATGGGAGGGGATTCCGGGGGAGATCTATTGCAGACTGGGGGTGCAGGCTGGCCTCTTGGGGGCAGGGGGATGCATTTGAGTTGATGCTTGAAGGATAACTAGTCAGGGAAGAAATAAGTGGGGATCAGGGATCTCAATGGAAAGAATTCTGTGCAGAAGAATCAGTTTATGTGAAGAAATGTCCTTGGTGTGCTCAGGGAGCTGGGTGAGGCACAGTGACCGTGGGCGGGTGACCGTGGCTCAGACAGCTGTGCACCATGAGATTAGAGAGGCAGGACGGGATCCTGTGGTTCATCCTAAGTGCAATGGGAAACTGCCGTTATCTCTAAGGCAGGGGACTGACATGATCCGGTTTTACGCTGTAAAGAGATCAAATTGGCCGCTCTGAGGAAAATGGATTGGAGGAAACCAAGAGGAAACGTCTTAGAATTCCACAAGGCAGTTCCAGTGTAAGGTGAAGGGGTGCTGGTTAAGCTCCCACGGTGTCTGAGGTGCTGGAGAGGAACAGAGTCAAGACAGGCTTCTGTGGCAGGGGGATGTTTGCAAAGGGGTACGAGGGCCCCCACCCCTGCACTCCCTTACCCGGCGACGCTCCCCATTCAGGCAGCTGTGTGCGAGTCACTTGCTGCTTGTGTGGAATTGCCAGGTGGAATTAGAAGATAACAACATTATACCCTTGGTCTTTGGGTTAGAGCCAAGATCCAGGTAGGTAATAGAAAGATTTGGAAAGAAGTGAGATTAGGATGAACCATGTGGGGGAGGGGGAAGACAGATGCAAAGGAAGTTAGAAAGTGGCTGATACCAGTGAGGGTCTCTGTGTCCTGTTATATACCCATGTTGTCAGATAGGTTCCCAGGTGGGGCCCAAGTAAGTCAACAGCATCCCAGAGTTCCCTAGCAGGCACTGCATCAGCCAGGGGCTGGGTCTCTGGGCCCTAGGCACTATGAATCCTGGGAGTGGGGCAGTTCCACCCCCCTCTGCACAGGAGGACTTGCAGTTGGAAGATGCCAAAAATGCGTGAATCCCTTCTACCATCCCCAAGACTTCTACTTGAATCCCAGGATGTAGGGCCCCCTGGCAGGAGGACCAGACTGGGGATAGGAGCCGCGGCTTCAAATCCAGATCTACCTCATGCTGGGAGATGTTTCTAGGAAACCACATGATTTTCTGACCTTCAGTCTACAGTTGTGACCTCCTCGTAGGGATGGTGAAGAATTAAAAGCAATAAACACGTGGACAAACTGCAGTTCCATGCTTGGTGGAGGACATGTTTTGTTTGTCAAGACAAAAGCTGCCACCATGCTGAGCTCACTAATTCCATCTCTTTTTTTTCGATCACAATTTATTTTTTTGTTTTTAATTGTTGTTCAAGTACAGTTATCTCCTAATTCCATCTTTTAAGAGTTCTAGCAGCTTCCTGTTCTTGACCTGGTTCTATTTCCTATAAACACCCCTCCACCCCCATTGCTTCTGCTTTTGCTCCTTCATTGACACAGAGCAAACCCATCCCTGTTGCTCTCACAGCCCACCTATAGGATCCTTCAGGTGGAAGGTGCCGTCAGGGACTTCCAGGGAATTCTTCTCTTCAGGTTGAACCAGCTCAGTACCTTCAGCAGTTTTCCTCAGGGCCCTGCATTTGAGTCTCCCTCTCCTGGGGCCACTCCTACTTGCTAATATCCTAAGAATGTGGTACTTAGGGGATCATAAGCCCGGCTCATTCAGTCCACAGTTTTGCTGAGAATCCTGGAGCCTGTGGTCCAAAGCCCTCTTGCTGGGGGCCAGGAGGGCAGCCTCTATGCAGGAAAGTTAACTCATGGCTGGCACTGATGGAGAGTCACAAGGCAGGGACCAGTGACAAGTAGATGTCTCCATGGCCTTGCCACCTGCAAGCACAGGCATCATTTGCATTACTGTCATCCCCACACAGGAAATGCGAGAGGAAGGTGTAACCCCAGCCCACCTTCCACGGAAAACAGCAAGTCCTAAGATCATCTCTGAGTCCTCCAGGACATCCTGGATCCAGCAGCAGAGGCAGAGGGTGTAGGGAGAAGAGCCCCCAGCCTGGAAATCAATGCAGAAAGTGAGGGAGGGGGAGGCAGGAGTTAGAGGAGCCACCCAGCGCCCACCCTGGCAGGAGGTGTCCAGGGTGCTTCCTCCCTTCTCTGCACCCTCGGGGTTGATGTTTCTCCCTGACTTCCTCCTCTGCACATCCTCCCAGGAGGTGGTGCCCGGGCAGACAACACCCAGACAGCTTTATAACCTCTCCTCCACATTGTAACTTAGCCATCGCTGGTCTGCTGCCTAAAAGATTGTCTGGTTGCTCCATTCCCCTGTGTCCTGTGATCTAAATCAGTGCTCTTCTTAGCCAGAAGCATCTCGATTTTCTGCAGGATGCTCAGCCACCTTCGCTGGGCCAAAGCAGTGCTGGAGACTCAGTGGGCATCCAGCACAGTCTGGCCAAAGCCCTGGCCCAAGGAAGAGGTTTGCTGCTCTCACGTTCCACAACTGCACTGCTCTGCACCCCAAGCTGGTGGGGAGGGAAGAGGCACCTCTATCTAAGGATGGGACTGGGTGGAAGTGTGAAGTAGGCAAGGTGGTCCTCAGACACTTCAGGCCCTATATTGGAGTTCTTTGCCCCCTTCAGAAGCAACTTGCTTTCCCTGGGCATATTTCCTTCCCCCTCTTAACCAGTACCCCAGGATTTGTTACTTGCAGTGTGGTGAACTCAGCCATTTGCTCATTCATTTATTCATCCATTCATTCACTCATTCACGTATTCGGTTATATTCTGAGAGTCTAGTAATGTGGCAGGCCCTGTGCTACATACTGGAGATAAAAAGGTGACTATGATATCATCCCTGTCTTTAAGGAATTGGCAATCTAATGGGAGAAGCAGCACACTAAACTGTACTGAACATTGTAGTAGAAGCAGTTCCAAGTTCAGGGGTAGAGGCATTGTTAAGGATTTAGCCTTAAACTCAAGGGGCAGAGTGAAGGTTTGTACAGCCCACTGATGGGCTTGTCTCTGTGCCACAACACCTAGCCCTGAGTCCTGTTCCTGGAAGGACTCAAACAGAACTGTGTGGAGTGATCTGGATGTCCTCTGAACCCCCCAGTTCTAAGTCTCAATCATTCTAAGAGAAGATTGGCGCCAACTTGCCAGCTGTGGGAGCCGGATTCTACAAAGTGCTCAATAGAAGTGAAATAAATTGCAAACTGCTGCTCCCATTGTCCTTTTGGTGTCTAGAGAGCTGTCTTTTATTCTCCCTTCCCCTGGCCAAATGAGCTTCTGCCTCCACTCCGGGCCCCTGGGTCCGCTGCCCAATGGCAAATATTTCTGCCCTGGAACAGATCATTGGTGGAGCTGAGATGACTAATAACAGCTCCTGACAGCCCTTCATGGTTTTCCCTAAATGTTCCTTCCTGCACAAAAAAGGTTTAATAAAAATATGGATTAAAGTGGAGACTGAGCCTAGAAAATCAATGGCAGTCTCTCAGCTGTGTTATTGTAATACATTTTATGCCTGTGCCCCTCACCAGGAGAGAGGGGGGTCGGTGGGCTCCTGTGAGGGAGAGGCAGAAAGGAGAGTCCTGGGGAAGGAGTCCTTCGGCTGTGCCGAAGACCAGAGTGGGTGGTGAGCGTGAGTATCTCCAGGCTGCTCTAGGCAAGGATGGGGGCAGGAGCCAAGGAGTGTTGTGTCCTAGGCTTTCAGAGTGTCTAGAATCTCCTTAGCTAATGTCATTGATAATCTGGTCTACGTAACTGCTTTATTATTACATGTCAATCAATTGTTCCCATGCAAAGCAATATATAGGTTGTCCCCTACTCCTGAATTAGTACGTTTAATTAAAAACAAAACAAGTTGGTTTCCAAAACATGGAGTACCAGCATAGCAGCAAGAAGCATATTAATCACACAGGACTTCCTCCTCTCTTCATTAACGTGGTCCCCCAAGTGCCCCTGGTTGGGCTCATTGTGCTCCCTAGCTATCCATTTCATACCTGAATACCTTGAAAGCAATTAGAAACTTCTGTCATTAAAAGTTCTCTGTAAGTCAGGCTTTATATTATTCAGACCAGGGATCTTCACTCCCAACCCTTTTTTGCATGTCACCAAGGGTTTCTAAATGGACCCCGCACAGAGCCACTCAGTGGGAATGCTGCCATTCTTGAAGAAGAGATGGGTCTTCTGGACCCACTTCTCCACATGCAAATTGCACGAGGGCTCTTGCCACACCTGCAGACACAGAAGGTACCAGTTGCCCAATGTGAGGTAATAAATATGGCTTAGATTTGCGCAAGCTGCAGGATCAATTACAGGAACATACGGCTAAATCAGACTCCAACTGTCTGTGTGGGTTTCTGCATCCATCTGCTTTCCTCAAGGCTTAAGGGTGTGTGTGTGTGTGCACGCGTGCGCACATGCGTGTGCAGAGCAGTTGTGGGAATAGAACAGGCAATGCCCAGGAGACATGAGACGAAGGTTCTAGGCCAGGCTATGCTTCCAACTAGTTTTGTGGCATTGGAAAAAACCATTATTCTCCTCTCGACCCTTAGTTTGCACCCATAGAATGTGCAGGATTTTGAGCGGGATTCTCTTCACCCTGGAGTCCCACCTCTGAAAATTCTGACTTCAAAGGCCCAAGTTAGTTGGGGTCACGTGACGAAGCTCTGGACAGTGCAGTGCAGGCAGAGTGATGTAGCTCACTTGAAGACCTGGCCGTGAAGAACCTCCCTGGGATCCTGTACTCTTCTTCACAGTCTCTGCTGGATGTCAGCTCCAGCACAGCTTGGGAAAACCACCGGAGTTCCCAAAGCCCATTATCAGCCTGGGTCCCTGAGTGCTCTGCCCTTTCCCTACCCTCAGTAATGCTGACTAAGCTTCATGTGGAGCCAGGAATTCTCTTTATTGGACTAAATCACTGAGATTTGGGAGTTTACCTTTTATCGCAGCTAACATTATTTAAACTAATGTACAACCCTGTAGCTGGGTCAATCCTTTCTCCCAGGGGGAGGATCTAGAGTCCAGTCTGGTTTCTCACTGAACTGTACCTTGGCAATTAACCAGGGCCACGTCTGGGTTTAGCCACGTAGATGATGCCATCTCTATTTTTCTGTGCATTTCTTTTCTCTCTTGTCCATTTCTCCCTCCTCCTGTGTCTCTGAGTGCTGGGCCAGGTCAGCCAAGTCCCCAGCAAAGGAAGGAAGACTGTCAGGCCAGGCCACAGAGAATACCTTTCACAGGGGCTGCAACTAGCTTTGATGTCTTTGTGTTAGGGTCATGCTCCATCCACACCCTGTGTGATCATCACACATGCTGGAGGTAGCCAGGGGAGGGGGCCTGGGAGTCTGCCAGCAGCTCTGTCCTTTTCAGCTGCCTGCTTCATGGGACACCTGTGCGAGCAACCTGACACCCCTATCCCACCCCCACTCCCACCACTGCCACCATGCTAAACTCCAGGTGCACACTGACCTGGGCTCTATGGATGGCTGTTGTCCCTGTTGCCATGACAACCAGTCACAGGGAATGATGGCAAGAGCGACTTTATTCCTTCTGGGAGGGCAAAGAAAAGCATGGCCTCCGGAGGATGCCTGGGCTTCTGGAGGGGGTGGGAAAATGCAGAGCATGGTGACTTTGAAACTGGAGTTCACACTCACCCTCAGGCTCCCTCTCTGCAGCACTGGGAGGGGCTGGGAAAGTTTGCCAGGCCTTCCTTCCAGGGCCCCTGCAAGGATTTTGGGGGGTGCTCTAGAGGAGAAAGCACTGAGAGAAACATGCTGGAAGAAGTTACAGTGTGGGGGAGGGGAAAACACCACTTGAAAGGTATTTTCTGAACGCTGGTCTGGTGCTATACCTGGGTCTACAGGTCTGAGTCAGAATGTTCTAGGTTCCTGCTGTGGCAGCGTGAAAGTGACACTCCAGGGGGGGCCTCTTTGGTGCCTCGCTGTGTGTGCCCTGGCACCCCCATGTGAATCTTCAAAATTAGGAAGCCTCACAGGGCTCTAACACAGGGCCAGCCCTCTTGTTTGCTCCACCCTCCTCCCGCTTGGTGAGCCTCACCGCACCCCTTCATTTCCTCCTCAGCTGCTGGTACACTGCACAGCCTCTAGCAGTGTATGCCCTGCAGTGGGTCTCCCGGGGCGTTGGGAACAGGCCTTCCTTTCCACCCCTCATTGACGTTTTTTCCCCGTACCCCAAAGTGGCTGTGCCATCGCTGACCACAGAACCTTCCAGTTCTGGATCTCATCTCACACACACTGGGGTTTCACTCACATTGTCAAAAAAACTGTCTTTCCCAAAGCAAGTTCATAGTCATGATCTTATTGATCCACTCCATACCTGTGTGAGGCAAACAAGGCAGATGACAAGGTTCAAGTTTTACAGATGGGGGTGTTGTCCCAGTCTTCATTTCTTCCTCTGTGAAACTAGAGGGCTCGCCTTGATAGTCTCTGCTGTCCTACAGCTCTGACTCCCAGTGACTCTGATGCACACACACGCAGGAAATGCCCCCTCACACATACACGCCCTGGAGCAGCTGGGTGTGCGTGCGAGCACGGGCTCAGCTGGCTCCTTATTGACTGTGATGCGCACACACACACAGTTCAAATGGCGCTGTTTCTTCTCAGCAAAATGCGTCTTTAGAGGTTAATCTGAGCCTTCCTGACACAGCGCTCAATGGGGGTTGAACTAATTAATTTCCAAAATTGCTGACATTCGGTTCTCCAGATTCTGACCGATCATCCTCCCTTCTCCTGGAAGCCCCATGGCTTCTTATAGTCTACCACTGGCATTCGTCAAACGCAAAAGCGTCAGCCTCTGTAACAGGCTGTAAGCATACAAGAAGAAATAGGACATATAAAGTCCGTGAGCCAGCCAGGAAGGCAGAAAGGAAACAGACAGCTGATACCAAGTGGGAAATCGTCTGTCTGTTTCTTCTCCCCAGGCGGTTCTCTTAAATCCCCTTTGGATGCCAGCCTTGCATCTTCACACACTGTTTTTACCCTGAAACAGGGCCTGCAGAAGCTCCACCCTTACCCTGCATCCACACTCATTGGGAACCTACTGGGTATAACTCCTGAAGATACAGAAGGTGTGTTCGAGCTATGTCCTTGACCCAGCGAATGGGGAGTAACCTGCAAGCACTCTGTGTCAGAACCAGCCTCCAGATTAAGAAGGCCCTGTGGTCAGTGCTGAAGGTCGGGTCACAGGGCTGAGAGGACAGAGCAATGATCTAACTGGGGAGAAGAAGGCAGAGGTCCAATCATGAGGTCAGATGTGGGGATGACTCAATGACATATGCCCCCAGCACCAGAAGAACAAGTGTATCAACGAACCATCTGAATAAAACCTCCAGTGACTTGCCAAGACCTTGAAACTCCATTGATGGCCATCTCTCTTTCTTTGAGACCCGTGAAGGCCTCTCTTGAAATGCAAATCACACAGTTGGCATAGCCAGACACCTTGGTTTCTTCTTTCCTGAGCCTTCAGCATGGATTTATTAATCAGGTCTTTACACCACATCACAGGATCTTGAGTAATGGGACACAGGCTCCATATATTCAGGCGGAGGAAAAGCTGGGGATAAAGAATATTTCTAAGGTGTTTTGTATGTATTGAATTTGGAGGGAGGAAAGAAAAGAAGGAAAAATCGAGGAAAGTAAAACAGAGATTGTGAGCAGCATCCAGAAAGAGGCGAGCCAGGATGCCAGGTCCTAAAACTATCCTTTCCTGTCACCTGAAGTGTGACCTGTTGAAGCGCTGCTTCTCTCTGGGTCTCAGTGCCTCACTGCCTCACCCACAAAGTGAGGGGTTGAGCAACATGACCTTGAAGGGGACTTCCTACTCTGGTTCCGTCCAGCATCAGGACCACTTTGGCCCCCATGACTGTTGTAATCCCAGCATCAAAGAAGTTCGTCACATTTGTATAGAACTTCCTAGTTTATAATACTCATTCATACTCTTACAGAAACAAAACTCAGGTCATGTATGTAGAAGTGATAAGCCCGTCTTACACAGCAGGGACATGTCACTCACACAGGGGGCCAGGATTGCCATGCCTGCTCGCACCCGCCTGTTGTTAGATCCAATGCTTGTTCACAGGTTTCAGTTTTTGAGCTGACACCCTTGGAGACTTTTGGAGAAAGAGACTTGGAGTTGGCAGTGAGCGAAGAAACTCTGCTGCCTGCGGAGGCATTTCTTCCAGCCTTCTAGCCTTCGGTCATGTTTCCTTGCCCACACGACCCTCTGAATATCCTCTGTAATTCAGGAGATATTCTTGGGAACTCTGGTGACAACAAAGAGGCACATCAGCCCTGGTTGGCTGGCTCAGTGGATTGAGTGCTGGCCTGCGAACCAAAGGGTTGCCAATTTGATAACCAGTCAGAGTACATGCCTGGGTTGCGGGGCCAGGTCCCTAGTAGGAGGCACACGCAAGGCAACCACACGCTGATGTTTCTCTCCCTCTGTTTCTCCCTCCTTTCCCCTCTGTCTAAAAATAAATAAGTAAAATCTTTAAAAAAAGAGGCAGGTTACTTGGTTGGCTGGGGCAGTCCACAGATATTCTCTGGGTTGATGGGAATAAAGCTCCAAGAAAATGGAAAAGTCTGGCTTCTCTAGCTGTTTTCCTATAAGCCTTTGGCTGTGTTGATCTGATCCTTGAACCAGCGGTGAGATGATCCTTTCATTTGACAAATGTTGTAGAGCATCAACTGTGACCAAGAATGAGCCCAGAAGTCCTGGGTCTTTTGAGAGCTCACACAGATCTACGTGACCATGGGTAAGCTTCTGAATCTCTTTGGGCTTTATTTCCTCATCTGCCCAACGAAGCAAGCCATGGTCACTTGCCCTGGCCCCATGCAAGGCTGTTGTATAACTCCAGGGAGACTAGGGCTGTGAGAGAGCTTTCAAGAGTGTTAAGCCACTGTGTTGGTATGAAAGAGGCCTGACAACTGAACTTGATACTAATAGCGAGGACCACAAAAGGACAGGGGGAAGGAGGGGGAGGGGGTGGAAAAAGAGGAGAGAGGAAGGTGCAAAGAGGAGGGAAGAGAGAGAGGGAGGAGAAAAACCCAGAAGACATTAAGAAGGAGAGGAAGGGAGGGGGAGGAAAGGAGAGAAAGGAGGGTAGGGCTCTTTTAAATCTGCCTCCTGTGGATCAGAGTCCTAATTGCCTGATGAAGACACTGTTGGGTCTTTCTCTTAGACACAGCAATTCTGCTTGAGGCTGATGCTTTAATTAATGCAAACCAGGAAGGTGTATGGGGGAAGGGAAGAACATAAAGGAGCAGACAAGAAATCACTCTATTCCTGCTCCCACCCCCCTGACCTCCCCTCTCCTACTGTTTCAAAGTTGTTTTGTTTTCTCTGTGCAGTTTCCAGAGCTTAAAAAGAATGTGTGTGTTTAATTAATCCCCCTTTAATTCTCTACCTTCACTTTCCTGGAAGTTTGAATAAGAAAAGCTCTGCAAATGAAATGAGTCATGTCACAGAGTCATTCTTGCCTCTGTGTTGATTAGGGGAAGAAGGGGAGCAGAGGGAGAGAGAGAGAGAGACACCTCAAACCCTACCACTGAAGGCACACAAGTCTCACGGTTGACTAGAGGAGGGAGAAGCTTAGAGCTCCAAGACTTGGCGCTTGAGTCTAAATTTAGAACCAATTTGTAGACATGTTGGAAGGAGTTCAGAGAAAAGCCACCAAAACAATTAGAGGAATGCAGCTTAATTGGCCCAGCTTGGCTAAGCAACTGCTAAGCAGCAAGCATCAGAGAGTCTGTAGCCACATGAAACAGCATCAGCACCAGTGAGGGGGAGGGACTGTTTAGTTCCCAAACAGCAGGGCCTCCAGGAAAGAAATGAGGCCCAGAGAAGATGGGGCCCAACTCAGTTGGGCCTGGCACTGCACAGGAGGACCTCTTGGGTTTCTCCGGCCATGTGGCTAATCCTCATCACAGGGCCATTACTCCCCAAGTATTACCAACTACAGTGCGTTAATTATTTAATGTCATCTCCATGGCCACACGCAGGGCAGATGTGTTTCTTCCATTTTTGCAGATGAAGAAACAGAAGCTCGGGGATGTTACATAACTTGCCCAAGATCTCTCAGTAGTAAAATAAAGATTGAAACTCGGATTTGATTGGTTTTTTAGCTCAGCTTGTTTCCATGACATAACATCACCTCCTGGGAGCTATGACAGGAAGGGAAGAGACAGGCATGGGGACCCCTGTGGCCAAGGCTCCCAAGGCTCCTTATCCAGCTGACAGCTACCCAGTGGGAAGCCAGAAGGTGACAGACTCACTAAGGTGTGCTCTGTGCCATGCCATAGAACAGCTGGCTCCCTGCCCTCCAGCCCCTTCCCCTAAGGACCCCACTCCTTTTTCCTGTCCTGCTGTTCTGGGCTTCTTCACCCTCGGAGGCCTCAGCTCAGGTTATAGCAGGAAGAGTACAGGACTTTTGGTCAGACAGACCTGGTTTTCAATCCTCCCTTTTACAAAATTTGTCGGGCCTTAGGGCAAGTGACTTAGCTTCCCCTGCCTAAGCTTACCAACTGCTTAAACAGAGATCATCAAGCCTACCTTACAAGACTGTCGTAGGAGCAAGTGGGACGGTGAGTGTACATGCACTTTGTCAATTGCCAAGTGATAAATGTGAGAGGATGCTGTTAGTGAGAGTAATGTCAATTGTATTCTAACTCACTGTGGAAAATGCTGATCCTCTCTGGGTTTCTCTTACTTCTAGCTTCCACCTGGCACACCCATTCCCAAATCCACACATGTCCTGGGGTAAGATGGGGCTGGTCTGAAATGAGAACTGACCCAGAACTGGCTCTGGAAGCAGGCAGCTGGTGACACCAAGGTTAAGATTGAGTCCGTCCTCTGACTGGGCACACAGAGATGACCTACGTCAGGATGTGACCAAATGCCAGCACTGTGAATACTCAACAGATGGGCAATGACAGTCCGGAATCAGAGGTACATGGAACAGATAATGTAAACCCAGTAGGAAAAACATTCTCAAATCCAGAAAGATGTCTTGCATCTGAGGCAACACACAATCTTCCTGATGGGACAGAGCCCAGAAATGGGACATGGGGACTTGGCAGAGGTAGGGATGCAGATGTGAGTCGAAAACAATAGCTTCAGGTGCTTCCTGGCACTTGGAGGCATCCTTGAACCTCCCTGACTGTTGGGGCATCAGTGGGCCAGGGAGATGGGCTTTTCTGTGGCTGTGGTTGTCCAAGGCCTGCAGATGCTATAAAGATAAGTAGCAGATATGGCAGACAGGGAGGTGCAGTGCAGAGAGCCCAGACTGGACTCAAGAATCCTGGGAGAGTGTGACCTCACCGTCTTGACTGGAAAATTACTCCTTGCCCTTCAGCTATCCCGGCTATACAGAAATTATGGAAGAGCCAGCACTCAGCGAGTGCCTATGGTGTGCCTTGCTGTGTGTAAGCACTTCACATGCTGACTCTGCGGCTCCAAAAGCATCCCTGTGTGGGGATGCCATTATCATCCACTGTTATCACCATTTCTCAGAGGCAGGAAACCTGCCTGGTGGCCAAGCTGAGATTCAAACCTAGGTTTTCCAGCCCTGGATCTCCCCACCCTTAGCCACTACATTCTGCAGCCTTTTAAATAGATCCTGAAAGAGATGGTTTCTGAGGTTCTTCACAGAATCACAGAAAATCAGTGTGGGCCAGGCCTTGAGGATAACGTGGTGTGACCTGCTCGTTTCACCAAGGAGGAGACCCAGAGAGACAATCAAGTGCCCAGGAGTGAGCAGACCTTGATCTCTAAAGCATGGTCACTGCAAAAGCTTCGGAGAGAGGAAAGTTTATCTGGTAGGCAGATGTTCCACTGATGTCACAGCTGGGCCTGCACACATAATTGCTGCATCAGAAGTGCATTGTTTCTTATTTTTATTTATTGATTTTAGAGAGAGAAGGGAAAGAGAGAAAAACATTGATTTGTTGTTCTACTTATTTATGCATTTATTCGTTGAGCTTTGTACGTGCCCTGACTGGGAATTGAACTGGCAACCTTGGCATATTGGGACAACACTCCAGCCAACCGAGCCACCCAGCCAGGGTGGCAGTGATATTTTTGATGTTATCAAAACCTCTTTCCTTCTTTGTCTCAAGAACTTTGGATATACTGGCCAAAATCTCTAAGCAGTGATTCCTGACCTTTGTGGTTCACAGGTGCCTTCAGGAATCTGGTGGAAGGTATGGATAATTAGTCAAGAAAAAACTGACATGCATTTCAATTTGGGTGAGGGAAATTATGAACCCTTTGAAGCTCTCCCATGAATCTCTTTTGAGGTCTATGAGCCACAAATTATAAAATTCCTGTTCTGGGTAATGAGAAAACCAGAGGGAAATATATGCTTCCAAGTCGGTCACCTGAGAGAGTCTTCAGACTATTCTATTCTTTCCATTCTACCCTCCTCCTTCCCTTTGGTCCATGGTAGACATTCCCCACTCCCAGTGCCATCATTTCTACACCTGACCCACTGGAATGGAAGGGACCACCTGTGTCACATGCTAGTGTGCCCACCATGCCCAGCACACTGCCCAACATGTGTCCAGGGCTCAGTACACTTTTGTGGGTTGAGCATCAATTTATTGCACCGAAGAGAGAGAGTAGAAAGATTTGCACATTGGCTCAAGGTATCCAGTCCTTGGTTTCTCCTTCCTGGGTGTTGGGTCAGAAGTAGGTATGGTGAATGACTAGGTCAGGGTCCCTAGGAATAGAACCTGAAACAGGGATTTTGTGTGAGGGTTTAGTGAAGTGTGCTCTCAAACACAATCTGTGAGGGTGTGAGGGAGGCAGGATAGAGCAAAGGGAGAAACCAGGCTAAGCCTGACTCCAGGGATATGAATATGTGTGAATGGCAAAGGAACCAGGCTTTTGTATCCTTGCATAAGTTAAGGCATGGCATCAGTTAAGGTGTGTTTAAATTAAGACATTTCCTGGGGAGGAGGTGCCTGCTGGGGCCGGCAGAGGGCAAGGCACAGGAGAAAGGTACAGTTGTGGGTTGTTATGGCCAATATGTACTCCCAGCAGCTGGGGGCTGAGTGCATGGCCCAGAAGGATCTGGCTGAGACGGTGACAGTGCCTACTACCTACTGGGAGTGCCAGCTCGGGGCAGGGGATGGTGGCTGCCTAGAGTACTGTGTTGAGAAAGGGTGAGAAGCCATGCCCTGGCACAGCCGGAAAGCACCATGATGGATGAGCTGCACCTGCTGGGGGCCGTGAAGTGGCAGCAGGGGTGGCCATTCTGAGTCTAAGGGGAAACCAGAGCCATGTTCATTATCAGAGGTGTACAGTAGTTCAGGGACTCTGGGGCAATTTTACGGGTCACACAATTTAGAATCTCCAGTGTCAGATAGAAACCTCGGATTTCTGAGGTTTCACTAATATAGGTAGAAGCCAGACAGGCAGCTGCTAACTAAAAGACAGCTTCCCCCAACTAAAGCAAAGGAATTACTTAAATGGACAGCCTTTTAGCAGGGAAGACAGTCACACTTAGAGCCTGGACCAGCAGTGTATAACTGGAATGGAGGTGCCTGAAAATAGATGTGGCGCCTTTGAGGACCTCAGAATAAATGCAGTGACAGACTGATGGCTGAGACCCTATGTCTTGGGCTCTATAGCCACACAGGGCATTGCGACACACCAACCATACAGTTGTTTCTCAATTAGTATGTTTAGATTTCGGAAATCAAATACACCAAGCCTCGGGAAATTAACTCTTTGAGTAGGAGGCAATCGCTCCAGAATTTCTAGACATAGCCTCCCAGACAGATCTGTCAGCCCTCTAAGTGAGAAAAGCAGCCTGGCTTCTGTCATATCTCTCAGGATGTGGCGGGTGAATTTCCACTCCTCTGTTATTATCACAGAGTCTGGTGTCAGGAGGAATTGGGGTGTAGTGTAGGGACGTGGCAGTGGAAGATGTCATACTTGGCTTTTATTTCCATGGGCGTGGCCGACCTGGGTGTGATTGGAGAGGCCCATTCCTCACCCCAGTGGAGCACCTGAGTGGGTGACTGCCCCTGAGGTCCCCTCAGGAAGCCCACACGTGCTCTAACAAAGACCATAGTGAGGACGACGGCAACAGCCATGACCACAAACGTCTGGACCACCACTTTACAGGTTTTATTCCTTGAGCTTTGAAACCACTCAGTGAGGTAGGCAGGGGAGCAGTTACCAACCCATAGATGTTCTGGGCCCAGTGGAATGGGGCAAAGAGCACATATTTTACAGGGCATGTGCTTCTAGGGAAGCCAGGGTTGACCCAGGCGGCTGTCATCATGGTGGGACACATGGTATGGCTCCTGAGGGGAGGGCAAGTAAGAGGTTGTGTAATGAGTGGGTCACCCCACAGAAGCACGCCCTCCATTGGCATTAATCCAGAGAGTTTTTTGCTTTCTCCTGCTCATTCATTCTCAGCCTTCAACGTTCAGTTCCAGCGCAATTACTGTATGATCCAACAATTCCACTACTAGGGATATACCCAGGAGGACTGAAAGCAGGGATTCAAACAGATATTGTTCACCAATGTATGTAGCAGCGTTATTCAACAAAGGGTGAGAACAACCCAGTGTCCTCCAACGGAGGCATGGATGAACAAAATGGGGCGTATACATGCAATGGAATATCATCCAGCCTTATCTAGGAATGAACTGGCGGTCCCTGATACAACACAGGTAAGCCTTGAAGACATTGTGCTGGGTGAAATAAAAGGACGAGTGTTGTGTGGTTCCACTTATTGGAGGTATCTAGAGCAGGCAAATTCATAGAGATAGGAAGTAGAATAGACGTTGCCAGAGGCTGGGGGGAGGAGGTGGAATGGGGACCTGTTGTTTAATGGGTACAGAGGTTCTGTTTGGAACGATGAAAGGCTTCTGGACATGTCTAAGGTGATCTTTGCATAGCATCATATATGAATTTAATATGTCTGAATTGTGACTTTAAAGGGTTAAAATGGTAAATTTACATGTGCATTTTACTATAATTAGAATAAATGGATGGATGGATGGATGGGTGGGTGGGTGGATGGATGGGTAGATAAATAAATAAGAAAACAAATTGAGTTTAGGGTTCATGGACTTCCAAAAGCTTTCCTAGATTCAGCTTGATTGGCACACCTTTCCCTGCACCTGCGACACACACTTCTTCAATATCAGTGCACTTGACTGTCTCCACACTAAGCTGTGAGCTCCTATGGACCACATCCTTTTCCACTTTAGATTTCTGGCTCTAACCAAATGTGTAGCATATTGTGAGAATTTAATAATTCTGTTTTAAATTAATGGATCTGATAGAGAAGATATGTTTGAAATACACATCATAGCTTTTAAATAAATGAAACAGACATCAATTGCTATCACAATGGTGGTCGGTTAAACTTGGCTGAGGGTCTTTTACATGTGTCTGACTTTCCTTTCTATCATAATTTTAATAAGCAATGTAGCAAGTAGATTGAAAAAAAACACCTAAACCTCATCTATGAAATAAATGGTAGACAGTTTATTAACAGTTTTCAATATTCACTGATACTCTTACCAAGGAAATTCTTCTCTCTTGCTCTCCCTTTCTGTACCTTAACTTGGACTCCTTTAGGTCTTAATGTAGATGCCATCACCTCTGCGAAGCCACTCATACTGTCCTCCCTGTCCTGAACTGCCATGAGCTTGCCATGTTCTGTCATCTCTCCTATCATGACACTTGTCACACCATATTATATATCCCTGTGCACTTTTTCTGTCTTCCCCACTGGACAGTGAACTCTGTGAGGGCAGAGGCTGCCACACCCCCAGCATGCAGCAAAGCTCCTTGCACGTGGAAGCACTCAATAAACAGCGTGTGTTGAAAGGTGGCTAAAGGGAAGATGAGTAAATGAATGCAGTGATACGGGCATGAAACCACACAGAATGCATGGCTGATCCCTTTTAACTGGCTGAAACAGATGAGGGAGGTAAGGTCCAGGGAGAGAAAGTTAATTTTCCTAGATGCATACAAAATTAATAGACAAAGGAGAACTAGAATCCAAATATCCTGGTTCATGGTCCTGTACTCTTTGCATTATGATACTGTTTCCTGCTCCCCCAGCAGTCAGTATTTCTTCTGTCCAAGATGATCTATGACCTCATACCTTTGGGATTAAGTCCTAAACTCACCACACATAGCCTTTTGAAAGTATCATCCGTTTTAACAGAGATATTCTGGAGAATAATGCATTAAAACAAAATGCCTTTTGTATAACTTGGTTTAAAACATTGGACTCAGCTGGTAGAGAATAGAATTTGAGGCATTTACATTCTTTCTCGGTGTTTTTCAGTTCTTTATCACGAGACCAGGCCACCTCCTTAGGAAAACCTGAATCAAGGGGGGTTGTCATAAAGTCAGCTGAACCCTGCTTGCCTGAAGTTAGGGTCAAGGCTGGGGGTCGGTGGGGAGAAAATGGTGGAGAGGGGAAAGGATGAAAGATAAGATCTACCTGAAAGCTAGAAAAAGGAAGAAAAGTAATTGTGTGCCCATCTGTTTCTACTTCTCTCAAGGGGAGAGAATGAACAAACTTCAGTCCTTAATCACAGCCATGTCCAGTGTGTTTCATTCATACATGTTGGTAAGCAGCCCCCTTCTTCCCTGCTTACTGCAGGCAAGGTACCCAACCTCAAGGCCTGGATTATGACTGGTCTGAGCCAGTCAAGGTGGTCCTGTTTCCCTTCATCAGTGATTGGTGTAGCAGTGAGCACGCAGTCCAGTTCTAGCCAGTAAGACACAAGAAGTCCATCTGGTGTTATTTTTGCAGGGGTTCCCTGGGAAGGAGAAAGCCAGTTTTTGCTTTCACTACACCCCTCCCTCCTTGGAGCTCTGATGTGCAAGGACATGGGGCTCACAGCCACAGCAGCCGTGGACCCTTGAGCGAAGATATCACAGGCACACAGAGGGCTGAAGAGCGGGACCCTGAGTCCCCGATGACTTCGTCAACTCGCTGAACTGACCCGGAGACCTCTCGTCTCTGGTCTCTTGCTCGGCGACACAGTAAATATCCATGTGGATGAAGTTATTGTTGGGTTTATGGTTTCAGCAAGCTTTCTGTAAAGGGTTAGGTAGTCAATATTTTCAGCTTTGCAGGCTATGTGATCTTTGTTACAAGTATTCAGTGTCTGGCGCTGTAGCTCCAGAACAGCCGTAGAAAGACAACATGTAAATGATTAGGCTGCATTTCAATAAAGCTTTATGTATGCAAGCTGGCAGGAGGCCAGATTTGGTCCACAGGACGTAGTTTGCTGACTCCACTGTATGTCATTGACACATTCATCATCCCACAAACACTTACTAAGAACCTCCTCCGTTCCCGCTGCTGTTCTAGGTGCTGAGGACAAAGCGGGAATCAAAATGTGCCAGGTGCCTTCCCTGGGGAGCGTTAGCACTGCTCAGGGAGATGTGTAGAAAAGCACATGGGTGCAAAAAGAAGATAATTTCAGACCGTTATGAATGCTGTGGTGGAAGATGAATGGTGTGATAGACAGTTTTGGGGTTGGGCAGAGTGGTGGGGAGGGACCCAGCTTAAGTGGGTTGGTGAGAGGAAGATGGCCTTGGAACGAGAAGGAACTTGCTACGTGAAGAAACAGGCAAAGGAACTGGAAATGTAAACACTTTAGTGTAGGACTGAGTTTAACACACTCAGGAAGCCACAAGGTGGCTGGGAAAGAACGGACAAGGGAGAAAGGAGTAGGCAGAGGCCAGATCATGAGGGGCCTGGAAGTCCTGAGAGGAAACAGATTTTCAGCCAAGAGCAATGCAGGCTTCTACAGACGGCTGTGGGAGGGTCATGAATTACACTTTCAGATGATCAACCTGGTACGTGCATTGTGGGGAGGGATGGGGAAGAAGAGAGGTCAGGCGGGAGGCTGTCTCAACACCCAAGAAATTTATAAAAGTCATCTCACCCTGACTAGTGTGGCTCAGTGGGTTGGGGCATCGTCCCACAAACTGAAAGGCCAAAGGTTCGAATCCCGGTCAGGGCGTGTGCCTGGACTGAGACTTTGATCCCCTGCTGGGGAACATAAGAGAGGCAACTGATCGACATTCCTCCCTCACATTGTTGTTTCTTTCCCACTCTCCCCACCGATTCCCCTCTCTCTAAAATCAACAAGCATGTCTTCGGGTGAGAATTTTTTTTGAAAAGCCTCATTTCGCTTTGCTTAAGTTGTGGATACAGCGGGTTCCCCTGGGTGGCAGAGATGGAGGAGATGGGCGGAGAGGAGAGCACCTGGGAACTCAGAAGCACCAGAGAGAAAGTTCCAGAAAGACAAACTGGCTTCTCTATGGAAATATCCAGGAAGCCACAATTCAATAACACCCCAGGCCAGGGTTGTGGGGCACCCGTCCAGCCTTCTGCGGCTCGGAGGGGAGTTGCATCCCTGTTGGGTTCTTCTGAGCCGAGGCGAGGCGGGCAACACAGCTCCCCGGGGCAGCCTGGCAGCGGTGGGACCCGTGAGGCATGTCTCCGCTGTTCTGCTCCCGGTACTTAGTCGTGCCCCACAGCACTCTACTCCAAAGGGACATTCATCGAGGAGCTAACAAAGGGTTTGAGGCAGCTTTCAAGAAATACATGTAATGAAAAAGAACAAAATTAAATCTATCAAAACTAATACAAATCAGATCAAGAATGATCTTGAAAGATCAAGACCAGCGGGCGGGAGAGAAAACTAAAATGCAGGTTATTACCTACTACAAGGTTGTCATCACAAAAAAGCTGGAGACCCCACCCGTTCGCTGGTGCCTTCTGTATTATTTACATTCCCTGCAGCATTATGCAGTTTCTCATGTTTTCTCCAACACTGAGCCTTTCTTGTCAGCTACAGGGCGAGCTCCTCAAACCTGCGCAGGTGCACGTGATGAGCCCCCCACCCCTGCCTGCCTCGGAGGTGACCTCTGAAATGGCGCTTCTCCTTTTCTACACAGGGAGGAAACACTGCAGGTGGTATTCACAATTTTCCACTCAATTGCTTTGTTTGGGCTTGGTTTAGTTTAACGATTTCTCAATCAGATTTGAAGGTCTTCCTATTACTAAAGTCAAAATGCTAATAAGCAAGGCACATGGAACCAAGAGCTGAGATTCCCATCCTGAAGTGACAGCTAAGTTGCTGGGTCCCAGGGTCAGCTAAGTGACAGAGGTCCTGGGGGTGGATCAGAGACAGAGGGACAATGATGCAGAATTCAGAGATGAAAACAAGCTCGTGGCGGCCAGCTGGCTCCTGCTTTGGTTCAAGGCTAAATGCTCGATACTCTGCTTAGACGAAGGCCACTTTGGGCAAATCGTGGCCCCTCTCCTCCCACCCAGCCAAGTGGGATTGGCTGGTCTGTCCCCTAGAGGGGGTTGACCTCTAGGCTAGAGAAAAGAGCTACAGCCCACGAAGGAGAAAGAAGCTCTGGCTGACAGCTGACTGCCACAGGATCATCTCTGGCTAGATCTACCCCTCTGTCTGCCCACCTCTCTCTCTTCCAGCCCTTTCCCTTCTGCCTCCATTGCCTCATCAACCCATGGGCCTCTGCCCCATCTTTGTCTTCAGGCCATTGTTGTCTCTGTCTTGCGTCCTGACTAGGCAGTTTCTATATTAATGTCCCTTCTCTGGCTCAGCCCCTGTCGGCTCTGCGAATCCTTCTTTTGTGAACTGTCACCGCAAGCAGCCCAGGTAGGAGGGGTCACTCCCATGTCTAGGCCCTACCTCCTGTCCTTCCAAAACCCACCCACCCCCGACACAACATCACAGATGGACCTGAGCTTGCAGCCCTGGCAGACTGGTCCAGATATGCCATGCGCCTCACCAGTGCCAGGTCAAAGGCCACCTCCTGCAGCGGCTGCTGGTGGGGGTGACAGGGCTCCATCACAAGAAGTAGCCTGGAGTCCTGATGTAGGGTGACCCACTCCTAGTCTGCCTGAGACTTTCTCCATTTTCAAATGGAAAGCCTCAGATCCTGCGGACCCTCTCAGGCCTGGGTGCACAGGGATGGTTAGTCACTCTACAAGAGGACTGGACTTAGAAGATAAGGGCCTCAGCTCGGCTCCATGTCTCCCATGTAACCACTGCCAGCACATACCTCCCTCTCTATAAACTAAGGGCTGCAGTCCCCCCTGCCCACCTCGCAGGGCTGCGCAAAGGGTCACATCAGATAATGGATGTGAAAGTGCTTAAGGAACAGTAAAGCACTGGACAGTTGTAAGAGGGGTTTTATTACCCGGTGTTTATGACCTGGAGGCCAGAGTATTAGCAATTTCAATTAATCAAATAAATGGAAAAATAAATTGGTTTTATGGAAACAGATTCCCGCACCTTGCCAAGGGTCAGGGCTGGGGCAAGGAAAAGGAAAGAATCTAAGGAAGTCATAGCTTTACCTGGGCTAAACCCAAGCAGAGGCTTGCCCCACCCCACCCTCGCTTCCAGGAGCCCGGAACACGCCTGCTGGGGCTCTGCAAGCCGAGCTAAGCCTGTGCGGGCCCCAGGCCAGGGTCTTGTCAGGACCCTTCCTCAGCCCCAAAGAAATCAAACAGTTTACTCTTCATGGCCCATGCTGTGGTTAAATAAAACCACCAGTGTCAGCCAGGCCTCGTTTGCGCGATATACATGGGACATCACTGGCTGCTAGAGCACGCACTCTTGACTATCGGTGTGTGTTCGGCACCTTGAGCTGCACACTCTCCCGGACATGCTCAGGGAGCAGCGCCCTGAAGCCGTGATTCAGGAGAGGCGGACATCCGAACAACTCTAAGGGAGTCCCCTCCCCTTAGGAGCTTCTGCAGTAGAGATTGTCCCCGGACTCCGATGCAAAGTGCCGACTCAAGCAGCAACAGAGACAGTCCTCGAGTTTGAGCCCTGGTGCTTGGAGTTGAACATGGACATACTTATAATGAGAAGACTCTCTTCTGACACACGAGAAGGAAGGTCGAGTTCAAGGCATAAAAATTAAACTCACTTTGACAGGCGATAGCCAGGTGCCCCCTCTGAAGGACTTTGTCCTCCAGGTAAGGAGGCAAGAAGAAAAATGGCCCCACATAAATGGTTCTAATACAGGGCCGTCTCAGCACACAGTAAGAATCAGTCATGCTGAAACGGACTTAGGCAGGGTAAGTGAAAATCTCATCAATGATATGGGAGCAAGGGTGCTGGGGACAATTTGCAATGCACATAATCTTTCCTTGTGTAATTAGGAATAGATTGAACCCAGTTCTGGTTTGTGGGTTTTTGGAATTGGGGCACTGTGAGTCCAATTAAAAAAAAAATAACAAAACTAATACCTCTCCTCCCTCCAGTTCTGCCAGTCAATGAAACCATCAGAAATTCAGCTTTGCCTCATGCAGGTCAAGTCACTGCTTTTCAGTCAGTCTTGCAGCAGTCACTGGTGTCCCCATACTCTTCCTTCTGGAAGGTCGGGTGATGGCCAGACAACCCTCCCCCTCCCCTCTCATTGTGATATTTTCTGCTGATGAATTCCACTTTGGAAAGCCACCGCAATCGGAGGAAGTAAGGGAAGTTGCCTAGATTCAAATAGCAGTGTCCGACACTCTTTCAAGTGATAAATGTTTTAAAATTGGAGAATGCTCTTAAAGTTTGCCTCATTACAGGGGAGAAAAACTAGGCGTGGAGTGTGTATGATGGGGTAGGGCCTGAAGAGGGACCAAGCACATGGTTGGAAAAACAAAGAATAAATTCGGAGGGTTCCGGCCGTATCTGTGAAGTAATACCAAGTATGTTTTGAGTAATTACAGCAGGCGACCCACTGTTCTACGAGCTTGCTATGCATTCCTTTATTAACCTTTGTGACAACCCAGCGAGGTAGTTGCTATTATTGTCTTCATTTTGCAGATGGGAAAGCCAAGGCACAGAGAGGTTAAGTAACTTGTCAGAGGTTACACAGCTAGCCGCCTGAGCTGAGATTAGACCTCAAGCTCCAGACATCATCCTCTTAAGCACTCGCTTCTCAGCTATCCTGCCTCTTGGTTGAGTATATCCTAGAACCTGCCTTTTTTTTTCCAGCAAAGTACTTATTTATAGACTGCAAAAACATGTACTCATTGATTCATGCATTTATAAATCTTTGTTGAACATACATTCCATACTAGGTTCTGGAGTCTCCAAATCAGGAATAGCCAGTTTCTGCCCTCCGGGAGCTCACGGTCCTTCAATGCCTCTCCCTTAAGTGACAGTCTTCTCCTTTAGAAACTGCACTAGTTTTCTGCTGTAAGCAAGTACCACAAACCCAGTGGCTTAAGACTACACCCAGTCATCAGCTCACAGATCTGTAGGTCCACCCAGTTATTAGCTCACAGATCTGTGGGTTGGAGGCCCAAGAGGCCACAGCTGGGCTCTTCCTTTAGCATCTCAGAGTGTCAGCTGGCCTGAGCTCTCGCCTGCAGTGTCTGGGGGGAAATCCACTTCTAGGATCACTTGGGTTGTTGGGGGTAGGTGCTATTGTTACTCCTGTTTTATAGAAAAGGAAATGAAGCCCAAAGAGGTTCTAAACCTTTTCCAGGACCACACCAGTGGAACAGTTGTTATCCCAGCTCTGGTCTGTCAAACTCAAAAAGTGGGTGCCCTTTCCTTTCTCTATGTGTTTGGCGGGGGAAAGGAGGTAGCGCTTGTGGGCAGTGAGTAGTAACCTCCCTGCCGCCACCATCATGCCATCCTGCCACGACCCAGACAACTGAAATGTACCAGTTCTCACTAAGTGCTCACTTCTTCCTCTCAAGTGCCCTGGGAGGCGGAACTATTATCATTCCCATTTTGTAGATGAAGAAACTGAGGCACTGTGAGCTTAAATCAGTCACCCAATATCACACAACTGGTTAGAAGGAGAGCAAGATTCCAAGCCAGGCAGCCTGGCTCTGGAGCCTGCACTCTCTAGGCCATCCTGCTCTTCCTGCCGGAAATTAAGAAAGAATGTAAAAGAAATACGTAAACCTGGCCTGAGGTGGGGATGTGTGTTGTAAGAGTGCCTGCTGTGTGCTGGGCACCACACTGTGGGCTCCACATATCTAACCACACTGAACATCTATGTTTGCAACAAGCCCAGACATAGAGAGTAGGTTGCCTGAGGCCACACAGTTAGGAAGAGCTGGAGTCAGAATTAGCACATGGTTCTCTCTAAAGCCTGTGCTGCTTCTGCTCACCAGAGACACAGAGAGACAACTGCCAGAAATCAGAGAACACAATCCACTGGTGGCCCTGTGTCCACAACAGTTTGGGTCAGAATGAGAGTCCAAGAGTGGATGGGCGCAGGGCTCAGCCAGGTCAGCCTAGTCTAGGTGGACTTCTAAGAGGAGGTGAGAGAAGGTGAGTGAGTGAGGAGGTACTATTGTAGCTATTTGGATGCTTTGGCTCTGATTAGCAACTATGTCAGGTTTTTTATTAAAAAAGTACTTGCACTGGATTACTATAAATAAATGAAGGGCTCTGTTTCTAAATGGGCTTTTATTTCCATGTTTTAACAACCAATTACTGGCGCACTCGGCAGGCAGCCCCTCTCTGAGTCTGCAGTCATTAGCTGTGGCAGCCCCTGCTCTCTCAACGAGCATGTTTAAAGAGCCCCTGGCCTCCCTGTTTGAAGGGGGTCCCTGCTCGCTATTAGCTTTCCCTCTCCCCATGATGTGAGTTCAGAGCAGCTTGACTTCTCATTTCAGATACAGCTTTTATGGAAAGGGAAGCGAGGCAGGCACACATTTAGAGCCCCACTCTGGCCCGTGGTCCCCGTGAGCCCCCTGGTGAAAATACATCCTTGCAGAGTTTCTTTTTGCAGAAAGCACTGCCCAGCGGCCAAGTGCTACCCACAGATGAGAGAGGGGATGTGAAATTCCCCTGGGAGGGAGGATGAGCAAGGACGAGCCATAGGTAGGCTTGAGTACTTTTCCACAGCCCCTCCATTGTACAAACAACAAGCTGATTGCAGAGCTCCTTTCTTCATCCCTCAATGAAGGAGAGTTGCCTACTGACAGAACTCTTTCCTGGAGTTATTAATTTTTATCTAAAGGTAGCACAATATTGTTTCTTTACAGCATAATCTACATTTTGCAGCACTTGCTTATCCAGACTAACTGGTCACCTATTTGTAGAATTATCATGACGTTCTCTGGCATCTGTGGAACTTTCATCATGTGCCAAGGACTTTCCATGGATTGTCTCATTGAATGCTCACAAAAAAGCCTTAGGAGTTTGGTGCCCTTTGGACCTCCATCTTCAGACGAGAAAAACAAGGCATGGAAGGAGTCGACGATAAATCAGCCACAAGGTAGTGGCAGAGCCAGGTCTTAACCCTAGCAGCCCTGGTCCCAGATTCTGTTCTCAGCCATGCCACCCTATCGGTAGAATGAGCCAGAACTTTGGGGTCTGTGACCAGCCACGTTGTTATCATCACACAAGGAAACCGACACACATAAAAGACAGGGCCTCGTCATAGAACCAGTCAGGGACAGAGCCGGGACAAAAACTCCTACTGCCACACGCTTTCTGATCTGCTGAGGCTGCTATTCAGACCTGAGCCCATACCTGTTTCCGCTGACTGCTGGCTGAGAGCCCTTGGACAAATTACTAGACTCAGTTTCCCCATCCGAGGACTGGAGACATTAACACATCTCTTGTAGATTGGAAGCAAAAGTGGGAAGACAGAGTACCCAAACTGGCACATTGGACACGATAGACTGTTCTTTCTTTCTGTAAAGAAACGCTTTTGAAATAGAGAAGAATCAAATTTATTGACGATCTGACAATATCTTTGTGAAGACATATGCAATCTGTGTCGCTGACAATAGAATAATATGCATGAAAAATAAAGTGTTTTTGTAAATCAGTAGCTTTCGACAGAGGGTGATTTGCCGATGCCTGGAGACATTCCGTCACAACTGCGATGGAAGGGGGTTTGCTACTGGCATCCAGTGAGGACAGAACAGGGCTGCTGCTGCTGAAGATCCTGCAGTGGCAGAACAGTCCCCGACAGGGAAGAATCACCCAGTCCAAAATGTCAATAGTCATGCTGATAATGCAGCTATAAATCAACATGAAAAAAGATCAACAATTCAATAGAAAAATGGAAAAAAGATTTGGAGAGGTAAGATAAGGAAGTGGAAACAGAAATGGTCAATAAGCGTGAAAATATACCCTGCCTCAGTGATTATCGGGGAATGCAAATTAAAGCAAAATCAAGGTGCCATTTTTCCACCATCAAATCGACAAGAATTAAAAAGTGTGTGGGTACCAAGTGCTGGCGTGGTTGTGCAGCAATGAGAAGTCATGCTAATGCAAGTACAACTGCTTTGGAGAGCCATTTGGCAATACCTAGTAAAACTGAAGATACACATAACCAAACCAAGCAATTCCACCCTAGAGAAATCACCCTCCAGGGGCAGAGAGAAATATGAGCAAGAAGGTTAATGGCAGCACTCTAATAGATGATGAAATGAATAAACGTGTATCGACGTGGTTAAATAGTAAAAACTTGAGAAAAGAAAAAGTTAACAATGATTCCTGAGGATAATATGTATGCTTATATAAAGATTTAAAACTTGCAACCCAAACTGTTGACAACACTGATATTTACTATCACATATACTAAAAGCATCAGCTGTAGCATGGGAATATTAGTTTCAGGATAACAGTTATCTCTGGGGAAGGCAGGAATAACATCTAGAAGAGTCCCAGAGTGTTTCTGTTATATTTATAATGTTTTATTTCCTAAGGTGGGTATTTGTTCTTTTATTTTATGTTTTTCTCTATTATTCTCTGTATGTGTAAATACAAAGGAAATGAAATGTCACAGAAAATATCAGGGTCTTCCAAATGTCCAGTGGCCCCATGTAACTGGGTTGGAGCGGGTTACCTGTGAGAGGGGTCCTGTGGGGAGAATCTGCTGTCTGCCTTACTCTGAATCCCTTGCATCACCATGGCTTATCTGTGCTGACATGTGCCTTGAAGCCCATATCCTACCTCCATGGTGAGTCCCATAGTCCCTGAACACTGGCATATACATAGTTCTGGAAGTTCTCAGTTTCAGACTCGAAGAGCAGATTCATCACTTTGGAAGATCATTCCATAGTCGCCTTCAAGATCTAGGAGGCAGGCCTTTGTGTCATCCCTGGGGACAGTGGCAACAGGTAGAGCGGGCCCATGGTGGGCGTGGGCAGTGCAGGCGGTTGAAAGCAGCAGGGGAGAGAAGTGAATGGGAGTGTCCCAGACACAGCGGCCTTGTGCTTTGAATTGGGCTGGTTCCTGGAGAGCGTGGGACAGCTCTAATGGACAGCACCAGCGCTCCCGTGGGGGCCTCTGTAAGTGGGTCTCATGGCTCCCTTGGGAGTGCTCGCAGTACTGTGGCCTGATGCTGACTCAGCCTCGGCTCAGGTGGACAGCCGGGCCTGGTCTAATCTGCTTTGATCTACAGACAGACCTGACATTCTGGGTGCTGCCATCCCTTGGATCCCCCCCACCCTCAGTTTAAGAACTTCTCTACTCATGGTCATGGGTTGGGATGTGGTAAGGGTGGTAGACCCACCGGGTGTCTCCTCCCTTACCATGCTCGGGGGAGCCACTGTAGCGAGATGCTGGAAACGACCAGAGCGCAGCCATGTCCTGGCCTGACGTGGAGGCACGCACTGCCCAGGCAGGGGCTGTCACATCACCGCTGACTTTCTGGGCCCCTGCAGCAGGACGCATGAAGACCTTTGTCCTCAGGTGGATGTCTCTGTTCAGGAAGCCAGGAGTCTGTCAGGTTGATCATGTAAGGGTCTCTCCGCGGCCATCTGGGCAGTGAGCCAATAGGGGTAAGTGATTCCACACAAGGTTCTGGGTGAAGAAGCCACATTCAACAAGGGTGACAAGTGGCTGCCAGCCAAAACCCTGCTAATATATGTGAATAGCAAGCCCATCCATCTCTCAGCTGGTGTAAAATTAACACATTGCTCAATATGGCCAATTGGCTAGGCTAGGCTCTGAGCACTGGATTTTCCAGCTTCATAGAAAGAACAGAGCACAGTCCCATCCCCTGCCATAGAAAAGACTAGAAATCTCTCCCGTATTCTATCTCCAGTAACCTGGAACTTGGCCTCACTGAACAACTGCATCTGAACTAACTTGAGAAGTCTGAAGAGATTGCTGATAAACGCTTGGTGAGAGGTCATATGGGGGTGGGGGATTACTTTTCATTTTTCATATCCGCCCAGCATACATATGAATGACTGGGATTAATTTATTTGAAGGAATTTGAGCGAAATACAACATCCTCTTGTCTTTCCCTATGTTTAAATTTTGTCTTGCCAAAGAGCTTATGTACTTCTAAGGACCTTTCTAGACACATGGAAGACCATTAGAAATATTTATAAAATTGGCACGAAGAGGACCTTTCCAGCCTTCATAACATTTCACACTATGTATAATAAATGAATGAATTATCCTCAAAATACAGATGTTTATGGGCCCGTGGCTGGAGCCATCTAGGATACCCCGACTCTTCTCGTAGTGACCTGAACGAAGCTAGGCAGGACCTAGCCAAGCCACAGAATCATAAAAAACAAATAAGCTTCGGAGTGGTTGTGCAATAATAACTAACTAACACGGAAGGTAGCACTCAAAGACACACCTGCAGCAGAGGCATGGTCCTCTGGAGCCAGTCAGTTCACAGACAGTGCTCATCAGATTAGGGGTAAGAGGGACAGGTCCCATTCCCAGGAGAATGACCCAGATGTCAAGGTCATGTAGGCTCCTGGGTAAGGCCCACCCTGCACTCTCTGTGTAGGCACTGGTGGTCTGAGAACGGGGGCTCCAGGTCCAAGGCTCACAGCTGGCCAGGACTCAGGCATGGAACAGTGGGCCCAAGGCTTCAAATGCCAAGACTCATTCCTGATCCCTCTCTTTGAGTCCTAATGGGCTTACAGCTAAGTGGAAAAGAGTCAAAGGAATTAGTCTTCAGTAGCACTGAGCAAAGGCAGGCCTCTAGAAAGACCACATTTAGAAAAAGATCAATCCAAGAGCACAAGAGCCAAGTACCCAAAGGTGAGTCACATACAGAGAGTTTCAGGAGTTTAGAGAAGGGGTGGGTCTCCAGGAGATAAACAGTTAGTGCAGCAGTAAGTGAGCAGTCTCAGGGGAAGGTGAAGATTTGAATGCTTGATGGATTGGACTGCAACAAACAAAAGTGGATAGAAATGATGGACAGGGCACTTAGGAAGGAAGAAGATGGGGGGCAGAAAAGGAGAGTGGGCGAGATCTAGCTTGCAGGGGGAAATGAGCAGACCCAATTAGCTATGGGAGGGCCCATGTAGGTATGATCAGGAAAAGAAACTCATTGTAAATGCTGAGATAAGCCACTTTGTTTCTATGTTGTGGGGTATGAGAGCCACTCCAGGTTTTTGAGCAAGGAAATGATACGTACTTTAAACAAAGATAAAAATTTAAATGGATGGATGGATGGATAGATATATATCCATAAGGACAGGCATATATATGTGCCTTAAACACAAAGAGATGAATCAGTGGATGAATGAATGGACGGATGGGTGGATATATAACTATGAATACACACAGGTACACACTTTAAAGATAAAGACCTGGGTGGGTACATGAATCAATAAGTGAAAGAATGCATGCATGGGTAGATGCATGCATGGGTAGATGGATGAACGGATGAATAAGTGGCCTAAGGAAGCGCCCGAGGAAGTCAATTAAGTCTTCTGGGGAGCAGCTTTGACACTTACATCCATCACCGCTGCCGCTCTCCACTGCCCCACTCCCTGGGGCCCATCCCATCAGTGCGGCACTGCAGGCTCGCCCGAGTGTTGTGAAATGGTTTAGGAGAGTGTGTCATGAGGGTGACAGGAGCTCATCGATCCCAGCCAGGCTCCAGCTCTGCTGGGAGCAGATCACAACAGCATGGGATGAAGGCTGCAGGACCAGAGACCCAGCGTGTCACACAGGCCCCCAGGCCCCACCTCCCGAGTTTTGACAAAGGGGGCTCCCAACCACCTTGCCTTGTCCTAGCACGGAGCGCAGTGCCAGGCACATAGTAAATGCTCAGTGAAGATTCGATCAGTTGAAATGGAACTTCCTGAAGTTGCCTGGATGATTCAGAGAAACAGACTGCGCGTAACTGGTACCTTCCCTGCCCGTCCCATCCTCGTGAAAGCTCTTGTTAGAGAGAAAGACAGAGTGAGTGGAACAGTCCGTAACCTGACCTTCAACGGAAGACATAAATCAGACCTCATCAGCTTTCAGGGAAATAAATTCCATGAAACGAGCCTGCCATCTGCCTTTTGTGATATAAATCAAGCTTCCACTGGCTTTTTCTTCTTTGCCTACAGGCTGAAGTCCATACTCTTTAACAACATATGCACAGTCCCCCACAGTATGACCTCAGGCTTTTAAAATATCCATATGGTCATTCAATTATTGATTGCTAACTATGTGTAAGAGGATCTGTGCAGCATTGGGACCCTGAGATGAATGAGATACAGTCCCTCCCTCAAGGAGAATGAACACTATTTATTGGGGAAACCAATATTTGTACATATACTATACATTTTACTATAGCTACATATTGCAGCACAATAACTAAAAAGGTAGGCACATCCACGTGGCCCAGGTAACACAGAGGAGGAAGGGGTGAGTGATTAAGTCTGCGTATGGTTCCAGGAAGGTGTCATGCCATATTTAAGCTTATGTAGGAAGGTTAAGTGGAAGTTTCCAAGGCCAAAAAGAAGGGCAGGACACTTCAGGCAGAGGGAGCAGTCTTCGTTAAGTTCTTTGGTTACAAGTCATGGAAGTTGAAGAGAATAGCACACTCAATGTCTGGAGACCTGCCCTAGGAATCCAGAGATTGGTCGCACGAGTTCAGTGAGAGGACATACAAAGACGCTGGCTAAGCTGTAAAGTGGGGGCAAAGACAGGGGCTTCTTATAGAAGGCGCTCAGTGTCTGAGTGGTGATGGATCGGCCAATTCGGCACAGCCCCGGGGGAACAGAACGTAACACCTCCCGGAACAAAGGCATGCTAACAGGGAACCCACCAAAGTGAGTTTTTAGTATGAGGGCTCCCCTGGCACCCATTTGAGTTGCTCAACTATGAAGGAACTGATGGAAAGCATAGGTAAGGGAGGAGGTCAGACAGCCTTCAAACTGCAGGGTGATGGTCAGTACCATTTAGTTATAAAAAATAAGAGTTAAATGGTTCGGTGGTGATCAGGTGACCAAACAAACAAACAAACAAACAAAAAAGTTTATTTGGGTGCCGTTAGCATGTTTTTATCCTCATCCGAGAACATGATCATTGGCTTCAGAGAGAGGGGAAGAGAGGGGGAAAAACGGTGGGAGAGATAAACATTGATCTCTGGCCTCTTGTACGTGCCCCGAGCGGAGGCAGAACCCACAACCACGTGTGTGCCCTGACTGGGAACTTAACCTGTGATCTTTCAGTCCAACCTAGCCACACTGGCCAGGTCACCATCTGCAATTTTTCGGGAATAGAGGCACTGAAAATCAAAGCATTCATTAACAATGGACTAAGTATCTACTCTTTCTGAGGACCTGTGCTAAGCAGAATGAGGGAGATAGAGGTGAAAAATGCATAGAGGCTCCCCTCAAGGAGTCTGCGATATGGCTGGTAAGTGCTAGGTTCAAACCTAGTTCTTGATTTCCACCCACAAATGCATTCATTTCCTTCCCATGTTTCCCTCTAGCTAAACAGTGCTTCTAATCTCCAAATGGCTCAGGCCCCAATCCGGAATTCAGTTCCACTCTTCCCGCCACTCCCCTCCCATATCCAGTCCATCAACAAGACCTGCTGGCTCTTTCTGCAAAGGAGGTCCCAGTCCTGTAGCTCCTCACCCCTCCGCCGCCACCGCCGTCATCTCTGCCTGGAGCGCTGCTCCCATCCTCACCTTCTCGCAGCCCAGCAGCCAGATCAGCCGTGTCCACGTGCAGATCAGATCACGGCACCCACTCTTCTCAGCCACATCCCCTGCTCCCCAACCCCGAGTTTCCCTTCATGCTCAGACAAAATCCAAATTTTTTTCAGGGGCCCACTGAGGCTACTAAGTTCTGTATCACTTCACCCCTGGCCACTTTTAAACATTGCTCTTGCCCTCATGCCCTGTACTCCAGCCACACTTGCCTTCACTCCCACCAGACTGACTGACTGACCGACTGACTAACTGACTTCCGGAGCTTCTGCCTTTGTTCTTCCCTCTGCCAGAACCACTCTTCCCCCAGATCTCCACAAGCTCACTCCCTTACCACATCCCAACTCTGCTCAGAGACACCTTTCCTGATGGACATGGCTGAAATAGCCGCACACACGCCACCCCGTCACTCTGTCCTTACCCAGCTTTTCTTCAGAGTAATAACATAGGACCCATGGTACACACTACATAGTGTTTGAATGAATGCATGCAAGGGAAATACCGGGAAAGAGTAAACATTTCTGCTGGGGGTGGGCTCTGGAAGATAAGTATGATCTCACTGGGTGGACAAAGAATGAGGACATGCTAAGCAGAGGAAATAACACGAAACGAGGAAGAAAGATGTGGAACAACATGGCACATCTAGGGGAGTGGAGGCAACTCAGCAGGCTCAGGTGGCCAGGAGACAGTAGTGGGAGGCAAGCAGATCACCAGGGCTCTGTGCGCGGTGCCAGGGACTGGATCTCTAGCTGCAGGAAGGCATCTCAGATGATGGCAGATTATTGCAAGGGGTGATGAAGGGAATCCCGAAGAGAGGATGCTGAGCCTAGAACTGAGAGACCTTAGAGTTCAAGGTGGCTCAGAAGAGCTTTCATACTGTTACTGCTCTGCTGTAACGGAGCGTGTAATGTGACCCTGCTGCCCACACCCCCTCCCGGGGCTGTTTATTTCTGTTGCTCAACTGACCAAGACTTTGTTCTGTGTCTTTAGTTCAAATACCTTGGACCAAAAGAGCCTTGATTGACTTGTGTTTTCTCTGTTACAAGAGTCCATGCTTTCCAGGCCAGCTGGCAGCCAGGATGCTTCTCTCTTGAGTCTGATGTTGCTGCCTGATTCAATCAGACGTATCCTGGTTAGAAAGAAGTTCGCATGACATGAACTTGGCTGCTTGGCCCTCCCTACTTCCAGCAGGGACCATGGTGGAGACAGAGCAGTTTCTCCAGTAGGAGAAGAAGGACCCACACCCCCGAGGCTGTCTAATACTGTGTATATGACCAGAAAACATAAGTAGTAACTGTTTCGAATCACCCAAGTGTTTGCTGAGCTTGGGAGAGTCCCTAGCTCCTCCCTTCCTCAAGTTCCTCTTTTAGTGCACAGTGAGGCTCCTGCAGAGACAGGCATCAAGGAGGTGAGCCTCGAGCGTGGAAGGCCTCAGTGTACCCACAGGTACTGGGAGGAGGGCAGCACAACCCCAGTCAGGAAGGTGCTCCTGGCTCCCAGAGAGAAAGCCCCTGGCGCTGGCACTTCTGGGAGTTCACAGAATAGGGAGTCCAGAGTTACGCTGGGCCCCAGGGTTGTGCCAGTCAGTGCTCACAGCTCCACCAAGAGCCCAGGCTCTGTCCTCTCTCTGCTCGGGGATCAGCAGCCCTCAGCGCTGGTTTCATCTTCGCACTGGTAGCAAGAGGTTCCCTGCAGCCCTGGGTGCCACAACAGACAAGACAGTGTCCAGAGAAGAAAAGGGACTTCTCCTGTGACTTTTAAAAGAGAGGAGTTTTTTGTTTTTTTTTTTTTTCAAAAGGTTCCCAAAAGATTGCCTCCCCAGTCATTGGCCAGAAATGGGTCACATGACCCTTCCCATTGTCGAGGAGAATGAGATTACCCTTAGATCAGTCTAGGTGTGGGGGTCATCTTTCTCTGAAATGAGTGGCTCTATTGGGCAGGGGTGGATATCTGACCAGGTTCTGGGTTCTCTTGGGATGGAAGGTGGGACATGCATGGATGCTGGGAAGGCAGCCCAAGAGTGTCCACTCCAACTCATAAGATCACTCCAGAGAACAACAGAGACAACAGCACAAGGACAGATATGGCACAGGACGTAAAGAGGTGACGTCCTCTACAAAGAAGTGCATAGCCCTGGCTGGTGTGGCTCAGTGGATTGAGCACTGGACTTCGAGCTAAAGGGTCGCTGGTTTGATTCCCAGTCAGGGCACATGCCTGGGTTGCAGGCCTGGTCCCCAGTAGGGGGCACATGAGATGCAACCACACATTGACGTTTCTGTCCCTCTCTTTCTCCCTCCCTTCCCCTCTCTCTAAAAATAAATAAATAAAATCTTTCTAAAAAGTGCATAAATGTGGCAGCAGAAGCTCTGTTTTCAAGTCCTGGCTCTGCCACCCACTAACCTTGCCTTGTATCCCACCACCTTCTCCCTGGCACCCATGAGCATTCTCACTGAGTGCCTCCACTCACATAGCTGTGCCTTGTTCTTCCATATCTTTTCTGCCTGGGCTTCTGCTATTCCCTCTGCTTCTAATGTCTTCATTCCAATGATGTCATAACTGAATCTCAATTTGCTCACCTGTGAAATGGGCACTCAACTATTTTCCCTGACTCCTACCATTGTCTCAAAACCCGAACAAGAAAGTGGAGGCAGAGGAGGCTCCCAGCCTGAGGGGTGTGCCGGCTCACATGAGGATGTTGGTTATTGATGAGGGAGGAGGGGAGAGAGAGAGCGCACATGCCGGCCTGCAAAGTCTGAGTCAAGGGCGGTCCAGGAACATGGCTAGGGGTGGCTTGCTGGCACCTCAAGGTATCAATGGCAGACAGCACTCCTCAAGGGCATAAATGCACTTCTCTACACTTCAGTATTTGTTTTCAGAAAGACACAAAATAACAAGGATAATTAATTCAAGGAGAATTGTGTGCTTTGTGTGACTTTCCACCAACCCAGGGACTGGGTGGATGCTGCTGTCAGAGATCTTTATCTCTAAAATTGAGGGCTCAGTCCCCTTCAGTCAGCATTCCAGAAACATCTCAGAGATGGTGGAGAAACAGACATCACCCCCAAACCGTCAAAAAACTGACCCATGGATTAATGAGGCAGGGCAGACTTTCCTAATAGAGATTTTAGTTTTCAATTTTGAGGCTTTCCTCAAAAATCTCAGTAATTGGATTGCCGACTTGGCTGCAGGGATGCAGGCTTTAAAATGAGAGGAAAAGGCAGGCGGAGACGGGGCTGTGTGTCCGTGTCTCAGAGGGAGCACCGTGCCTTTTCCAGTTCCTCTCGGCTTCGAGTGACTGCAGAGCTCTTGTGCCTGCATGGGCCTGGCCTTACGTGTCGGGGTGCTGGGGCCACATTGCTCCCCAAAGTAAAGTGTGGCCTCTGCATGTCAGGCCTAATATCCTCCTTTTGGACCTTTTCCACCTAATCTTTTCGAGAAGATTACCGTACCAGGGTTAGAGCTGCAGGTCTGCAGCCACACGCAGGTTTGGCTCTCCAAGTGAAGGCCTCAGAAGAGAGCCCTGCATTCCTGCTGGCTAACGCATCCAAGAAAAAGGCAGGTGGCTGGACCACGGAGCCTGGGTCCAGTGCCCCGCCTATCTCATTGCCACTTATGACCTTGGACAGGTCATTTTCCTCCCTGGCCTTGGTTTTCTAATGTTCAAAGTGATCGAGTTGCCCTAGATGGTCTCTGAGTCTCTGAGATCCTTGTCAAGTCTTCACTGGTTCCTTGATTGGGAGCTGTGGCAACAAAATTGGGCTAACAGCATTTTTCCATTCAGCCTGGTGCACTCCAGAGGGTCTGGGTCGAATCACTCAGAAGCGGTCATAGGGTGGTGCAGCTTATAAAGGTAGGAGCAGGACAAAGTCCAAAGTGCTTTCCACACTTAGTAAAAAAGTGAAAGTGCCACAGGGGTGTGCTGGAGGCCAGAGGTGGGGGTGGGGTGGGGGTGGGGGTCAGACAGAGCTATATAATGTATTTTGTAGATAACTCAAATGCAAGAATCAGAAGGAGCCAGGATTGGGAATCTGGAAGCCTGGATCTAATTCTCACTTCTGATGCAGTCTTCCTGTGAGCAGACACTTCTTTCTAGGCCTCAGTTTCATCCACTGTAAGATGAGAAAAATAATACCAGTATCACAGGTCTGCCCTGGTCAGCTAGCTTAGATGGTTAGAGCATTGCCTGATACACGAAGGTTGCAGGTTTGATCTCCAGTCAGGGTGCACATAAGAACCAACCAAGGAATGCAAAAATAAGTGGAACAAGAAATCACTGTCTCTCTCTGTTTCTTTCTCTCATCTCTCTTTCTTTCCCCCCAAAAAAATCAATAAAAAAAAAACAGGGCTACTGGGTGGATTAAAAAATGCCTGGTACCGAGCAAATAATGAAATGCTAGCAGAACACCACTACCTGCCAGCTTCCCAGAAAGCCTGAGTTCTGGGAAGCAGAGAAACCTCATCATTTTAAGTAGCACAAACCTGGAGAGTTTAAGCTTGGGAGGGAAGCTTCTCAGGTGGGAGGGGCAGCTGGCTGCACGTTGTGGTTCCATTTGGCGCCAGAGTTATCATCCCCTGGAGCTCTCTCCCTGTGGTAGCTTTTCTCAGAGCCCCCTGGCCCAAGTCTGGTCTCAGACAGACTCAGTGGCTCCCTACAAGGCAGCCAGGATGAGCCAGAGTACGCAGGGCAGTGGACCAAACCCTAATGGAGGCAGAGAGGGAACAAAGAGGGCAACACTCAGACTGTCACTCTTCTGCTCTCGGCAGGGATCCACTCGCCCTTGGAGGGGGCCATCCGTCCCAGCCCCTCGCCTGATATCGCACCTCCTAGCTTCTGGATTGACAGCAGATAGAGGTACCCCCTCAGGCAGAAGCAGCTTCGTGACTTTTAAACCCCCAGGAGGTACAGCCCAGAGAGCCCCATGCCTGTAAGCATGCCCCCACCCGGGCTCACAGACACCAGCTCTGGCCTGAAGCTCCTCTTCCCCAAGCACTTGGTTCCAGAAATGACATCCCCTTTCAGGCAAGACCCACCCAGACCTACAAGGGTGTGTCTTGCCCTCTCCGGGTGGTGGCCCTTCAGGGCAGCAGCATTTCAGCTTCTATGCTAATGCAGCAATGACATCAGCCATTTTAGTCTTGGACCGTGGTCTTTCTGCCTGCTTTCTTTCAGGAGGGAAAAGACAGGGCTGATGATTCGGGCTGGGGAGGGCAGCTGGAGAGAAGACGGGAAATCTCTGGGATGCTGTCTACTCATTCAGTCATTTAACCAGCATTCCTCAGCCCCTGCTGTGACACTAGGTCTGCACTGGGCACTGGGAAGCGACAGATAAGACGAAATCAAGAAGCTCTCAGCCTATTGAGGAACACAGCACGTGCATAAAAATGGCCGTCCAGAACACGTGCTGTAGGGGCAGGTCAGACTTGGGAGTGCAGGAGAAGACGGGAGGGGCATTTGGCCCAGGCAATTGGGAGCATTTCACCAAGGAGTGACCTTCCAGCTGAGTCTTAGATAATGGTGCTGACTCCCCTGAGAATAACAACTGCCCCTCTTTAATTCACTGGGGGGAAAAATCCTGAAATCACCTTGTGTTGGAGCAGCTGCCCTGTGCTAATCCTCGAGGAATCTGGCAAACCAGGAACAAACGACTGAAAGGAGCCCCAGAAATTCGAACATCCAACCAGGAGCCAAGCTTTTCATATCTTCCAGGGTGGCGGGGTGGGGGAGGTGGTGTGCTCTCCTGCACAGCCCTGGGTAGGGTGCTGTCAGTAACTGAACCAAGACCAGCATCTATTTTTAAAATGATCTGCTCTTCTGGGAATAGTCCCTGAGGAATATTGGTCATCGATTGCTAGGAAACCAGCAATCCCTGCTGGGTTTCTGCTCCTTGCCACATTTGCAAACACTTCCCCCCGCCTCCCAGGCTCCTCCTGCCTTCTCTTCTCTCATCGTGAACACGCAAACTCACCAGCATATGTTCTATCTGATGTCCCATGTTTCCCTGAATAAAAAGGCCAGTGTGTAAAGACAGTGGACGGTGTCCTGCAAACTGCGGTCCTCTGAACACTGGAACATGGAGGCTGAGTCCACGGGTTTCTACAGCATTTCTGTTTAGCGTTCTCTTCCCATGCTGATCCTTAAAGGAAACTCTGCCATGCTGAGAACTCCCAGCAAGGGGAAAGTGGGCCTGCCTTGCTACAGGTGGGAATGGATTTTGTAAATGTGGCATTGCACAGGAAGGAGCTAAGCAGGGGGAGCACCTTCAGGCGCTGTCAGTTCTCTGGGAGACCAACGCCTCTCTTTATTTAGTCTTGAAACCCAAGTGTGGCACCAAGCACTCACGCACACACACATGCATGGGCATGCACTTCTTCCTTCAGGATCCTCTGGTGCAGCCAGAATTTGGTCTTTGGCCATGACATACATACTTAAATTCTCATGTTGTCACTCAGGCAGGGAAATGGAAAGCATTCTTATCAGTAAATGAGTGGACCTGGCATTTCTGTTTCTGAAATGACACCGGTACAATCATGAAACTACCTCTTGTCCGTAGCTTTGTGTTCAATATCCTATGACCCAGGAGGCAGAAAGACCGGACCCCTGAAAATTAAGACTGCCCACCCATGTGCCACCTACCACACACACAGTGCGATATTTGGGGAGGACCGAGGGCTTTGGAATTAGACATATCTGTGTCCAGTCTCAATTCTGCTGACTTCTGACAGATATATTCACTCTCCTAAGCCTCAGTCCCTTCACTTCTAAAATGCAAACCACAGGACCCACCTTAGAGAGTTATGATGAAGGCGACACAAGCTAAATTATGTAATCCACAAGCAAGTGCCCTCACCCCAAGGATATTCAGTGAATGTGAGCGTTTCTCCTCTTCTTCCGCGCTCCTTAGGGAGCAGCCCAGCAGCTCTCTCGTTCCCCTGCTTCTGTCACCGTGGGAGTGTTTGCTGGGGACAGTTAAAACTACAGCTTAGGGAACGTCCGATCCCTTCTGAGTTCTTCCTTCCAGAGTCTCTATCCACAGACTTACATCCCTCTTGGCTCTAAAATTCTTTGAACTCTACTTTCCAAAAGGTCTTTGGGATATTTCAGGCCATATCCTGCTTTTCCCTTCTCCGATTAGCACAAATTTAATTTTCTGTATCTAAGATTTGCTGTCAAATCTATTTAATCAACTCAGGAGTCCTTTGGGGCCTTACTTGCTTCCAAAGTAGCCATTCCCTAGTCACTTCCTCTCCTGTCTGGGAAAGAACTTGGTCTCCAAGGCGATCTTCCTTTCTCTGGTGTGGGAGGGCGTGGACGTTCCACAAGTGGTGTGCTTACTATCGATTTGTTTGCTCTTCCTTTAGGATCTCTGTGGAACACTGGTTGGGATTTTATTTTTAGCAAATTGGTGATTCCTTCAGCCTGCACGTGTGTCCATATGTCTGTCTGTGGGCACAGCCACCCCAGGTCCAAGGAAAGCTTTCTTTGCCTTATCTAGACAGGTCTATCCATCCTAAGAACTTCATACTGAGAAAATGGTTGGAGGTCGTTGGTACTATGATCTTCAATTGTCATATTTTCTATACACACAAAGTCACTGAGTCATTTGTAGTCAATATCTTGAGTTGGATTTTTACTGAGTAATTCATTATTCCCCATGCTTTCCTATGCTTCCCTCCCTCTGCTTATGTTGCTCTCTCTGCCAAACATGTCATTTCTCATTCATTCATTTGCTCAAAAATACTCACTTACATACCTGTTATAGGGTAGGTGCCATGCTGTGTGTAGGGAATTCACTAATGGGCAAAACAGAGTCTGTCCCTCGCATGTCATCTTAAGAGCAGCAAGGAAACATCGAACCATTTTAGGGCAGGCTCTGAAGATGATTAGATGATTAGACGGGAAAGAGCATTTGGCTGCAGAGTGAGGAATGGGCCGAGGAGGACAGGTGTGATTGTGGGGATCTCTGCTTTTACCAATGAGAGGAAAACTGGCAGCAGACTCACCCCCTGCCATAAGTAACTGTACAATTGGACTGAATATATACGCAAACTGTTTTCTGGCAGTGGCGATGGGCAACACAAGACCCTGATCCCTGAAAAAGAGAAAATCGTTTCCTCTAGTTCTCCATCTGGGGAGAGTTTCCCAACTGTGATGTAGGGAGGTGGAGCCCAAATAGAGCATGACATTCTGTGGACCTGAGGAGATAGGGGTCGGATTTTGGAGCTCCTATAGAGACTGGAGCCTGTGAGACAGGCCAGCACAGAGGAGGGAGCTGTGCAGAGGGGTCCCCAGAGCTCTGTGTGGCAGGAGGAACAGGCTGCACAGGCACAGGGCAAGGCTGCACAAAGCTTACTGGGAGGGGCTGTTCCAAGGCTGAAAGCGGAATAGAAACACTAAAGGTTGAGGAGTTCTAGGATGCGTTGGAGCTCTGGTCCAGCCAGAGTGGAGAGACCCTGTTAGCATCTGGGGATCCAGTGAGGACATCAGTGAGGTACTGCCTGAGGAGGCACAGCCATGCCCTGTAACAGGGGCCCGGCCTAAGTAATGGCTCCTATAATAATCCATATATAATTACAGTAATAATTCATAAGCATAGCCACCTCTGTTTGTATAAAAAAGTGTTAGTGGAACACATCCATGCCCATTCATTTACAGTCAAGCTGTAATGACAGAGTTGATTATTTGCTGTGAAGACCGTATGGTCAACATGCCTAAAATATTTATTCTCTGGCCCTTAAAGTAAATGTTTTCTGCCTTAGATCCTAGTGTAAGGATTACTCTAGCTGTTTTCTTTCTTTCTTTTAAATGGTTGGTGAGTTACTGTAATTTATAGTGAACAGTGTTTTTCTTTTTTTTCTTCGATTGTACTTTTCCATCACCATTTATCCCCCCATACCCTCTTCTGCCTCCGCCCACCTCCCTCCCCTCTAGAGGTGCCCCACTGTGTCCTCATGTCTATGAGTCTTCTTTCTTTTTTGCTTGACCCCTCCACCCTATTACTCCCATCCCAGAGCTGTCAGCCTGCTCTCTGAGTCTGTCTCTGTTTTGCTTATTAGTTCGGTTTGTTCACCAGATTCCACATATGAGTAAAATCATAGGGTGTTTGTCTTTCTCTGACTGGCGTATTTCACTGAACGAAATGTTCTTCAGGTCCATCCATGCTATTGCAAAGGATAAAATTTTCTTCTGTTTACGGCCTAGTAGTATTCCACTGTATAAGTGAACCATAGTTGTTTTATCTGCTCATCTACCGAAGGACACTTGGGCTGCTTCCAAGTCTTGGCAATTATAAATAACGCTGCAATGAACAGGGGTGCTTTTGAATTAGTGTTTTGGGTTTCTTTGGATGAATTCCCAGACGTGGGATCACTGGGTCATAAGGCAGATCCATTTTTAGTTTTTTGAGGTATCTCTATACTGCTTTCTACAGTGGCTGCACTAGTCTGTATTCCGGCCAACAGTGCAAAAGGTTGTCCTTTCTCCACATCCTCACCAGCACTTATTGTTTGTTGATTTATTGATGACAGCCTTTCTAACAGGTGTGAGAGGATATCTCATTGTGGTTTTAATTTGCCTTTGTCTGATGATTAGTGACATTGAGCATCTCTTCATATGTCTGTTGGCCATCTGTATGTCCTCTTTGGAGAAGTGTCTATTCAGGTCCTTTGTCCATTTTTTAAAGGAATTGCTTGAGGTTTTTTGGTGTTGAGTTTTGTAAGTTGTTTATAAATTATGGATATTAACTCCTTATCTGATGTATCAGCGAATATGTTCTTCCATTCAGTGGGTTGTCTTTTATTTTGTTGATGGTTTCTTTTGCTGTGCAAAAACTTTTTAGTTTTAATCTGATATAGTCGCGTTTGTTTATTTTTTCTTTTGTTTCCCTTGCCTGAGGAGATATATCAGAAAAAAAATATTGCTACAGGCAATATCTGAGATTTTACTGCCCATGTGTTCTTCCAGGATTTTTATGGTTTCAGGTCTAACATTAAGTCTGTAGATTCAACACAATTCCTATTAAGATACCAATGACGTATTTCACAGAACTAGAACAAATATTTCAAAAATTTTTATGGAACCACAAAAGGCCTCGAATAGCAACAGTGATCTTTAGAAAGAAGAACAAAGTTGGAGGAATCACACTACCTAATATCAAATTATATTATAAGGCCATAGTTGTCAAAACAGCATGATACTGGCATAAAATAGACACATAGGTCAATGGAACAGAATAGAGAACCCAGAAATAAACCTACACCTTTATTGTCAATTAATATTTGACAGAGGAAGAAGCACATACAATGGGCTAAAGATAGTTTATTCAATAAATGGTGCTGGGAAAATTGGACAGATACATGCAGAAAAATGAAACTAGACCACCTTCTTACACCACACACAAGAATAAACTCAAAATGGATTAAAGACTTAAATGTTAGCCCTTTTCTAATAAAGCCTAAAAATAAGCCTCAACAACCTCGCAGGGGATTTTGAAATTTAAGTCTTATGAAGTTGGAAGAGCTTAGAAACAGACATTAGAGTCAGAAAGACCTGGATTTGATCTTCAAATCTGCTTCTTGCTGATAATCTGAGAAATGGAGATGATAAGGGGTTGCTCGCAGAGTTATTGAGAATATCAGGATAAGAAAGTATTTAAGCCCCCCCAGCCCCTACTTGACATGTAACAGGTTCCTTCCCTTTCATTCGGCTGCTAGTGCGTTTCATACACGTTTCCGTCTCCGCAGTCTCACTGACAGTACCTCTCTGTAAGGCAAGGCCTGAAGTGTATCACTAGCCTTGCTTCCTGCCAGCTCAGTCCCTGGCCAGCCTCCGGCACAGACTCCTCCCGGGGGCGGGGAATGTATGTACCTCGTGGTGGTACTTCCTGCGTTCGCCCGGTTGCTCATTCCTTCCTTTCAGACACCACCTCCTTTGCCCATCAACTCCCTTCACATTAACCACAGAAGATAGAGGATCTGTGGGAAAAAGACCCCAGACACAGATTTCAGAAGGGTTCTGTGTGTTAGGTGGATGGTCTTTGAGCTGGTGACCCCAGGCCGCTTGACATCTTTCTGTACGCCGTTCCCACGTTCTGGAATGTCCTCTGCCCTAATTCATTTGACAGTAGCCCAGACTTCCACAGCCACTCCTTTCAATTGATCCGCACCCACCACACACACATACACGCGTGTTCATCCATACGCACACACAACATGGACACAGGCACACATAGTCATGCTAGTTACTGTTTTCCTTCATTACTGTTTCCCTGCAGCCCCCTTGAACTGTAAACTCACTTAGGATGGGACTGTACCATCTTTGTGTAGAATCACATGCAACCGAATAATACTGCCTCCAGCTAAAGCCGCCTTCCGAGCAATGATTCCGCCCACCGGAAACTCTTCAAGCAACTTACAGTTTCAGCCTTCAGTTTGTGAAGTGCTTCCCTTCCGCAGGCACCATCCCATTGGGTCTTCACTGCCACCCTGTGTGACCCCCCAGTCCTCACTGCCTGTCAGCACTGCTGCCCAATGTACCTATTGCTGGGTAGTGCCTGTGCTTCTGGAGACTTCCACTGTGCTTGAAAAGAGAATTCAATTGCAGGAAAAATGCAAGGGGGACCAGTGGTCACTGCCACCCGCTTCATGCAAACAACCAAAAGAACTCTTCAGTGGCTCCTTGGACCTCTCCGTGGTGTTTCACACACTCACTTAAGCCTCACAAGTACATTTGAGACATGAGGATGAGTTATTTTATCTCTCTTAGCCGAGTTTTCTCTATCACGAAAATAGGAATAGTAATAACCATAACAGTAATGATAATAATTGTTACCACTTCATAATACTGTGAGAGCTAATTGGGTTAAATATATAAAGCATATCATACCATGCCTGGTATGTGGAAAGAACCCAATAAAGGTTAGGTGGTATTAAAGGATTTTTCTCCCCCAAAGTTTCCTTTATCGGGGTGAAGAGGTTAAGAGCTCGGAAGCAGTTTTTTCTATCCTGTTTTTGCCAGTCATACATAGTAGGCTAACCCCTCCCTAAGTTGTAACATTGTTGCCTTAGGGCCTCTACTGAGGCAGGAAATGTTTCGTTGGTTGTTGTTATTATTATGACTTGTTTTTCTAGAACTCCAAATAAGCCACATACTCAATTTCCACCTGCTCTGTGCCAGCTCAGTGCTGTCTGTACTTGAATGTCCCTGCGGCTTAGCGCCGCCCTTCTGGAGACACTGGGCTGTGGTTCCAGGACACAGGCTGTGGGGGCAGAAGAGGCTCGTGGCGAATGCACCTCCCCTTCCAGCTCTCGGGCAGTCTGAGGGAGTCCAGCGGCTCTTCCCTGTGGTAGCATTTCTACAGTCACCAGCCGGGCTGGCCTTAATGGGACACCTGCCATGGCATTCCTCTGGATATGTCCCTGCCCTGAAATTGTTATCTAAAAAGGTGAACAAATCACACTGGTTGACCTTTGGCTGAGCCATGTTCTTGGGCTCCATGGTGGACAAGAGGGGAATAGAAGTCAATCTGCAGAGGCCGAAGTGAACCAGGTTATCTGCAAATACTGCCTCGCTTCTGCTTACTGCAGCCTTTGAGGCAGGTGCAATCCTTTGCTTTTCAGATGGGGAAACTGCAGGTCAGGTGGTGGGTAAGAGACCGCCCACGCTGGGCCCAGACCCAGGCTGATGGACAGCGAGCCCATGCTATCGCTCTCACACCGTGCAACCTCCCATTTCGCAGTTTCATGGAAGAAAATCGGTGCAAAACAGGTGCATTGGTAAAAGGTCACTGAAAGGAGATGGTGCTGTCCCCATCCCCTTGATCATGTCCACTGATCTCTAAGCTGGGCCTCGCAGCTGGCCCAGCCCCTGCGCAGCCTGGCAGGAGGCAAATCTTCTCAATGCTGTGTAATAATAGGCTTTGGAAATTGGGTTACAAGGCAAACCATCTCTCATTTCCTCTGGTGAGAGAACAGCATTCAGCAGAGGCCCTTTCACTTTCAGAGCCCCTCCAGATTTGTTAACTTTCTGAAAACACTGCTTATGAAATAGCACTTGAAGTGAGGCAGTTGAGGACCCGGGACGCGATGGGTGATGGGATTTTAATGTGGTCCACGCTGGGAGCCCATCCTGGCCGTCTGCAGAACCTTGTGCTTAGACCCTCAATTATCCGGTCTCTCAATCTTCCTTCATCACCCACAGCACATCTCATTTCTCAGACCAGCCTCGGGCTTCTCTATGATAACCTTCATTTTCTGTGCACAGCTTGGTGGCGGCAGAGGCAGCTGATGACGGGAGGGGTGTGGGAGCGAGGGCAGCCATGGCTGTCTTCTCTGTGGCTGAGGACAGAGAGACCTGCGGCACGGCCTCTGTAAGTCTAGAAAGCCACCACGAAGCTCCCTTGTGAGGACAATGTCTGTCTTTCACATCAAAGGGGCCTTGAGGGTGGTGACATCTGTCACCAACAGACTGCAAACCTCCACCACGCTCCGAAAGAGGCACACTCGAGTTTTGGGGGGAATCTGGAGGTGCCAGGAAGAAAGGTCTATAATCTCATTGTCAGTGAGGAGAAGGGCATTTTCCGGGATGAAAGACCATGCCGTGTGTGTCTGACTGGGGAGCGGACCAGGGGTCTGGAGGAGACAATCGTAGCAGTCAGACTGGTCATTGGTGAAACCACTCACCTCAGGTGTGGCTTCACAAAGGTAGCGGTGTTCTCTCCTGGAGCATTTCTGCCTGGGAAGGCATCCTCCCTGTTCTCCACAGCCCCACAGGCACTGCCCAGCCCAGGCCCTTTTCATGTCTCCCCTCTTCAGGGTGGCCTGGCAGCGCCTGACCTCTGGCTGCAGTGCCCCCCAACCCCCGGGCCACCTTCCGACGGCCGCCCCAGGGGTCTGTCCGGAATGTGAGCCTGATGGTGCTATTGTCCTGTTCAAAAAGATGCCTTAGATGGCACTTTTGGAAAGCTAGACTAGCATACATGTTCATCAAAAAGTGCTGAAAAGACAGGACCAAATGTTAACCGTGATTATTTTGTGCAGTGGGTTTACAATTTGTTTTTTCCTTTGCACTTTCTTGGCATTCACGTGTTCTGCACTGAGCTTAAGATAAATAGTGTTTATTTTTCTACATATAAAAATACCATCTAGAGAAAAATATTAAAAATTGTTCTGCATCGAACAAAGCCCAAATTCCTTAGCCTTGCATTAAACTCATACAGAACTTTAAGCTATGTTTTGACAGTCTGGTTGCACAACAGTTCACAGGCCAGCCACACAGGGGCCTCACACATGCTGTTCTCTGCCCAAAATGTGGCCTCTCCTCTGACCTCCACCATCATTTTCTCTGCTACCTACACTCCCATCCTCACCACAGCTTTTTCTGCCTGTTGAACCCCTACCCGTCCTCTGAGGCTCACTTCAAATAAATGTACCTCCTGTAGAAACCTTAATCCCCTCACTCAGAAGTTACTGCTTCCTTCACTCTGGGCTTACAGCCCCTGCTCACAGTCTCCCCTCACCTCATCTCGGAAGTTATGAGGGAGGCAAGTTCTCCCATCCCTAGATGAGGAAGCCGGCACTCAGTAGTAGCCAGCAGGTGACACAGCCATCACTCAACTAGGTTGTCTGGCTGTAGATGCTTTGCTGTTTATCTAGTGTGCAATAGAGCTTTACAACAGTTGCTGCCTGTCCCAAGCTGGAAGAAAGAACTGTTTCAATATGTGTGCTCACTGTGAGGGTCCCTTCACATCACTGCGGTCGTCCACCATGATGAGTCCTGCCCCATCCACGTCATACATGCGAGCCCTCAGCTCTGTGATGGCTTTTGTCTTTCATCTGTTGCTCAGCGCTCCCCACCAGCATCCGCATGGCAGCTCCTAGCAAAGACGGCCATCACAAGCCTCAAAAGGAGGTGCCACGTTAAAAGTTTGCTTTAGAACAGCAATTTTCAACCTTGTTCATCTCATGGCATACATAAACTAATTACTAAAAACCTGCAGCACACCAAAAAATATATATATTTTTGCCAATCTGACCAAAAAATGGTGTAATTTGGAGCCATTCACACCAGATGACTATTGTTGTGTTGGCTGCTGTTATTTTTTTTTTTTCATTTGACAATCTAAGGGAAAAGAGGGCAGTGCCCCTGATTAGATAGTCAGGTAGTGCATGTTTTAAAAATTCTTGAGGCATAACAATGTGCCTCTTGCGGCTCACCAGTTGAAAATCACTGCTTTAGAACAATACCTTTTGATCCTTCCAGTATTTGGACTTGTAAATAAACTACTTGTACAGTATATGTACAAAATAAGCAAACTAATACTTCATTATGAGTGGGGGTCTGGCCCCAAATGACTGTGCAGAACCCCACTGAGCTGGACGGGACCACGTAGAGGACTTGATGGATACCAGCCCTCATTTGTGTGTCTGAGGTTTGAATTTCTTCTCTGTTGGGAGGAGGAGCTGTGTAGAGATAAAAAGAAAAAGGCAGGAAACACAGAGCAAAGAAAGGATTTGGCCAAACCCTGGGGATGAAGCTGGTCCAGGCCTCTGGCTCAAGGCTATTCCAGTGTGTCCCAGTTCAGCACCCCAGCACAAGGAGAAAGGTCACATGGGGCAGGCAGGTGGTGGACCCCATTTTCATCCAGGTTGCTCAGGTGGAGGAAGAAGACGTGATCACACACCACGGAGGAGGGGCAGGCTGGAGCTTTGGCAGGGTGGGTAGAGGAGGATTGCCACCTCCTTCGGGAAGAAGATTTAAAATCTGCTTTATCACTCGCTGCATTTCACAGGTTTCCCTGTAGGAGGGAGGGGCAGAATTCTAGATGCACACACTGGGAAAGTCCTATCATAGTTCCAAAGATCTGGACTCTTCATTTTAAAAGCAAGAATGCCCACAAGACAGCCACAGACAGCCTCTGTCAGCCATAATTCAGGTTGGTTTGCCGCGTGAACCCTGAAGGGAGAGCCTTGGTCTTGCTAGAATACCCTGATACAGGTTGATGTGCAGGTAACAAAGGATCAAGGGCGGAGACCAGTTTTTAAAGTGGTGGCCCCGTGATGATAGCTTTGAAAGGAGGAGTACAGAAAGGAGTCGTGGCTGTTATCACAGACGCTTTAAAACTCTACAGCTGCAGATCTGGATGGACTCCAATCCCCAAACATTCCCCGAAAGACCATCACGAGCAAGGCTTTGCTAAGGTGCAAAAGGGAGTTAAGACACATTGTGTCTTCTACAGCCTTCGTGTCTCTCTTGGTTGTGTATAAGATCGAGCATCCTAAAATGTTGGAACTGGACAGACCCTCAAAGAGCTTCGTATTCTAGTCCCTTATTTCCATTCATTCAAGCATCAAATATTTATAGACTGCCTGCTGGGGTTCAGGCACTGTCCTGGGTCCTGGAACTGCAGTACATCAGGGAGACAGAACAGTTCTAGCTTCCACAGCATTTTCAGTCAATAGAAACAGACAACAAACAGGTGAACCAATAAATACCCAAGACAATCACAACTGTGATAAAAGGAAATAGTGTGATGGGATAGAGAACAAAGGGGGCGACACTAGGTTGGGCAGTCAGGGAAGGCCTCTGAGGAGTCATTTGAACTGAGATGTGAGTAATGGGAAGAAGCCCCATATGAAGATTCAGGGAAAGACATTTCAGGCTAACAGAATGGCAAGGGGAAAGTTTCTGCAGTGATTACCAACTTGATTTGCTCGAGGTCCAGCAGGAAGTTCGGCATGGCTGGAGTGGCATGGGCAAGGTCAAGAATATTGGGAACACAGTTGAGGGCCTGACCATAACTTATCAGATAACAGAGACGTGCAGTTTTTGTCATGGTGAAGGGAGTCATGAACAGTTTTAAGCAAGGGAGACGCACATAGTGAATTGAGAGGAGAGCCAGAGGCGTGCCCAGGCCTGTAGACTCCCAGTCTGGTGCTCCCCCCACTATACTGTGTGCCCAGTGTGCAGTGACATCCTCACTTGCACCCTTTGACTCTCACTCCAGTTTTCCAGGGCTGTGTAGTGATGGAGTTTGTCCTCCCTTCTAATTAACTGCTGCGCCAGATGAGCAGGGAAATGTGCTTTTACGTAGAGAATGTCTCACCCCGAACACATCTTCATCCCTTACAAAGGAACCAAACGTGAGGACCGGTAGCCAATTAACCTGCATTTCTGTTTTAAATTATTTTTTTATTTTTCAATTACAGTTGACATACAATATTATGTTAATTTCAGGTGTACACCCTAATGATTAGACACTATATAACTTACTAAATAATCATCCCGATAAATGTCATACCCATCTGACACCACATGCACTTATTAGAATATTATTAACTATATTCCCTGTGCTGTACTTTACATCCCCAAGACTATTCTGTAACAACCAATTTGTACTTCTTAATCCCTCAAACTTTTTCACCCATCTCCCACCCCCTCCCATCTGGCAACTGTTAAAATGTTCCCTGTATCTATGAGTTTGCTTCTGTTTTGCTTGTTTATCTTGTTTTTCAAAGTCAGTTGTTGATAGATATGTACTAATTGCCATTATATTGTTCACATTTTTTATCATTTTGTTCTTCTTCTTAAAGAAGACTCTTTAACATTTCATGTAACGCTGGTTTGGTGATGATGAACTCCTTTGGGTCTTTCTTGCCTAAGAAGCTCTTCCCTTGTCCTTTGTTTCTAAATGATAGCTTCACCAGGTAGAGTCATCTTTGTTGCGGGTCCTCGCTTTTCATCACTTGGAGTATTTCTTGCCATTCCCTTCTGGCCTGCAAAGTTTCTGTTGGAGAAGTCAGCTGACAGTCTTATGGTAGCTCCCTTATAGGTAAGTAACTGCTTTTCTCTTGCTGCTTTTAAGTTCTCTCTTTGTCTTTAACCATTGGCATTTTAATTATGATTTGTCTTGGTGTAGATCTCTTTGGGTTCATTTTACTTGGGACGCTCCGTGCTTCCTGGACTTGTATGTCTTTTTCTTTCCCCAGGTTAGGGAAGTTCTCTGTCAAGATTTTTTCAAATAGGTTTCCATTTATCATTCTCTCCTCTTTCTGCACCCCCATGATGTGAATGTTGATATGCTTGACCTTTTCCCCGAGGTTCCTTAAACTATCCTCGTTTTTTGTATTCTTTTTTCTTTTTGCTGTTCCTGTTGGGTTTTTTGCTTTGTTTTGTTTTCTTTTTCTTCTTTATTTTTTTTGCTTTGCTATATTCTGAATTGCTGATTTGATTCTCTGCTTCATCTACTCTACTCCTGATTCCCTAAAAAGTATTCTTCATTTCAGTTATTGTACTCTTCACTCCGGGCTGGTTCTTTTTTTGTGGTTTCTGGTCCTTTTTCATGCTGCCAAAGTTCTTACTAAGTCCCTTGAGCATCCTTATCACCATTGTTTAGAACTCTATATATGGTAGTTTGCTTGCCTACATTTCATTTAGTTATTTTTTCTGGAGATTTCTCCTGTCCTTTCATTTGGGACTTGTTTCTTTGTTTCTGCATTTTGTCTGCTTCCCTGTTTGTTTCTATATATAAGGCAGAGCTGCTACATCTCCTGGACTTTGTACAGTGGCCTTGTATAGTAGATGTTCTATAGGGCCCAGTGGAACAGCCTCCCCATTCATGTGAGCTTGGTAGTCCGGGTGCACTTCTGTGTGGGCTGTGCACACTGTCCTGTTGTAGTTGAACCTTTATTACTGTTGGCATCACTGGGAGGGACTGACCCCCAGGCCAATCTGCTGCAAGGACCAGTGCAACTACAGCAGAGGAGCTGCTGTGCAGGAGCCAACCCTCCAGAGCAGGGCTTGTGCTTCAGTGGGGCTTTGGTGCTCACCGAGTTTGCCCCTTGAATGTGTTCCTCACGGAGATGGTAAATTGTAATCCAGCATGGTATGAAACTGTCCACCAGTTCCATTGGCTCTAGGGCCTCCCAGGAGGTACAAAGTCAGCTACTACCTATACCCTGCCTGGGGCCATCCAGCATGACTACAGAGCAATCTGCAGGTGGCTGTTACTTGTGCTGAGTTTGGAGGTGCCCAGGAGAGGCCAAGTCGTGAACCAAGGCTAGCTGCAGTTAGTTCCTGGTCTGGGGCCACTTAGCAAGAGGTACAGGATGCACAGAGGCCAGATACTGCTTGTTTGAGAGATTTTAGGAAAGTTCAAAGCATGAAGCAAGAGAGGCCATTTGTATGGAAGAGCCACTGAAAATGGCATGGGCCCACCAGCTGGGTGGGCAGGGTCTCAGGGAATCACCAGAGCAGGACAAACAGTGTGAGTTAGGTTGATGGAGACTCAGATATGGCACCCACCTGCCAGCTTTGTGGTGGAGGGCTCAGCAAAGGAACAATGGTTTCTTCCAGCACTTCCTTCTGGGATAAAGCTGCCTGGTGTGGAGCTGGGACCACTTGCCCTTCAAGGGACACCTCCACAGCCAAGATATCCCTCCCAATTTTAAATCACCTCACGTGGGTTTGGGACCAGTCCTATCCAAGTCTCCATCCCACCCACCAGTGTTGATGTGGCTTCTTCTTTAAATCCCTAGTTGTAGGACTTCCATTCAGCTGGACTTCAGGTGGTTCTGAGTGATGGTTGTTCTATAGTTTAGTTGTAATTTTAATGTAGTTGTTGGAGAATTTGAGTACTGCATTTACCTACCTAATGTGTATTTCAACAAATTATATTTTAATTCTTCTTTTCTTGGTTGTCTGCTATGAATTATTCCATGTCAATTGAATTCTTTTAATAATCCAATGAAAGCCCCTGTTTCCCTTGATGTGCTGGTTAAAAGGAAGGCAATGGCAGACTTTCAGTTCATGTAATTTGAGTTAATGGCATAAATCCTGCTTTGAGCTTCCATATGCATATTGCACTAGTGATCTCTTAATACTTGCCACACTTTTTATATGTAATTATCATATAATTTTCCTGTTATGTCTGTGAGGCTGCATTCTAACAAGAAGGGCTCCAGAAACTTGGCCGGGGAAATGCCTGACCTGTATGTTATTCTTGGCTGTGATCACTGACCAAGGAGACTGCATCCCCCTGCCATCTGTCATTCCTGACTCTGCAACTTGTCCCAACCTGTTTCTCTGAACTGGTCACTGTGGCTTTGATTTTAGGCATTGAGCCTCTACTCTGTGCAAGGAGCTGTTCTGAGGACTGAGGAATTGGGGACACAGTGGATGAGTGCCTGCTCTAGCATTCTGTCCCCTACTACAAGGAGGCAGGGGGTTGCCAAACACAGGAAGGATGGGCAGAAGCTGTTCAAGGCAGCAACCAGGAACAACTGATTAGGATTGAGAAGATGAGCTGCTTCAGTAGGCCAAGGCCAGAAGCTCCATTACTAAGTCTATTGGGTGGGAAGGAGTGCTAGATTTCTGCAGGTTGGAAAGACTGTCCATACATGGGTGTCAGGAAGCAGGAGAACTTGTAGGAGATTGGGACTCCCAGTTTCAGAACAATGACACAGTCGTAATTAGATAAGATACTTGAGGGAGGAGGATCCAAAGTTGGGTCCAGACCAGTTGGAGAGACAGACAGCTGCCAAGCAATGGGACTGAGCCTTGCCCCGTGAATACTGGGAATGGTGCTTTCAAGAACAGATCAACCTGCTTCATTATACATAGACTCACCAAAATCTATTAACTCCCCAACACAATACAAGTTTATTTCTTATTCATTTAATAGTTGCAGGTGGGTGAACCTCATTGGCAGGGCTGCTCTGTCCAACCTCCAAAGTCACCTTACATGCCCAGACTCTTTCCATGTTGCAGCTCTGGCATCTTCTAGGACAGTGCTTCTGCTAGTGTGGTACCCATACCATCGGCATCAGCTTCTCACTCAGGAACTTGTTAGAAATGCTCCTGCTGAGCCCATCTCTGGGCCGACTAGATCAGAAATGCTGGGTGTGGGGTCTTGCAAACTGTGTTTTAACTAGCTGTCCAGGGGGGCTTCTGATGCCCGCACAAATCTGAGGACCACTGTTTGAGGACCTTGTTGCTGTCTGCCTGCAGCAAAAGCAAAAAGAGAGCATGGATGAGGCCCCGGAGATTAAAAGCCTTGACCCCAGGGTGGCACGCATCTCTCCCACTAGCACTGCCTTGGTAAGAACTAGTCACACGGACACATGGAGCTGAAGAAGGGCTGGGAATGTGGGTGCATGCCAGCTGGCCCCTTCCCAGCTCTAAGTGCATGATATGGAAGAAAAGAAAAGATTTCTTCCTGCCACAAAACCTGAACCAGGGGCCTGAGGAGAAAAGGAGCTGGGCAGAAATGTCATAGCTCTGAGGACCTAGGAAAGCAAGTAGCAGGTTTCCCAGCATCCTTCTCTCCTGGAGAAGGGGCTTCTATAAGGTGCCTGGAGGTTTGCATTGCTCAGGACCATGAGGAAACTGAAGTCAGAGAGGTCACATAACTTGCCATTGTCACAGAGATAGCAAGTGACAGAGCGCAGCTTGACCCAGGATTGCCTAGTGCCAAGGTCTGATTTATTACACTCAGATGTCTCCAAATGCCAGACCTCTCAGACCATGTAATTACATTTTGATTCTTGAAATACACCTGTGTAGCCCTTCTATATTTATTTACAGCAAAATATAGTACAATTGAAGGTATAAGTAGCTCTTGAGAAAACATAAAGAAAGAAGGATGCTGATGAAAGAACACAGAGAAAATTCCTTAGAGGATGTGACAGTTAAGAATGAATAGGGGGAGCCTGGGCAGGTAGCTCAGTTGTTCAGAACACTGTTCTGATACGCCAAGGTTGTGGGTTCAATCCCCAGTCAGGGCACATACAAGAAGAAACCAGTGGATGCATGAATGGGTAGAACAATAAATCAGTGTTTCTCCCTCTCTCCCTTCCTCTCTGTTTCTAAAATTAATCAATCAATAGAAGACTTATTTTAAGTAAGGGGGGGCATTAAAAAACAGAAACTCAAATTTTGGGTAAAATAGGCTATATTTTATCAATTCTAAGTGCACATTTTTTTTTCAATTTTAACATCCCTAAAATCAAGCTCTCTCCCACAAAGGAAGGCACCTGTCAGTCGCTGGCAAGCAGGAGGTCATGGGAAAGTCAGCATAGCCTGCCCATGCATGCACTTGGTGCCACGTCGGGGCTTGTGTGTCACTTGATGTGTAGGATCAACAAGTACTGCGGGCAGGAGAAGTGTCACATATCCTTAGAAAATGAACACAACTTAAAGCAAGAGAGCCTAATGTGACCGATTCATCCACTGAGATATCTCCAAGGCATTAGACATCTATTTGCCAAAATATTTTTACTGAATTTAAACTTTTGACAATAAGTAATTCAGCTGAGTGGTGGGGGTAAAATATGAGCATAGTCAAAAAAATAAGAAAGTTCCCCGCTTTGAGATTTGCTTGAAAAAATAACCTTGGAGACAAAAACAGAGCATTCTTTTTAAAAAGGCTGCGTCACCAGCAGGTGGACGGCACCTAGGGAAATCCTGCCTGGAAAAGTGTGGCTACTGAAGACTTAGAGTCCAAAAAAGACTCAGAAGGCTCTCAAGGTGAATATGTTCTAGGAGTAGCCTATTTTTTTTTAAATCTTATTTATTTAGTTTTAGAGAGAGAGAAAGAGAGGGAGAGAGAGAAACAGCAATGTTCAAAAGATACATGAATCTGTTGCCTCTTGCATACCCCCTAACCAAGGGCCTGGCCCATAGCAGAAGCACGTGCCCTGACTGGGAATCGAACCAGCAACCTTTTGGTTTGCAGACCATCACTCAGTCCACCGAGCCACTCCAGCCAGGGTTACCTTAACCATTTTTATCATGCATTTTATGTATATGAGTGAGACACAGACTATTTCCGTAAGTATAAAATGTTTTTCCTAAATGAGTATTATGTCACAGTTGGTCAAATTTTTTTCTTTCTTAGTGGTACATAATATTATGATGCATCTTAGATTCATTGAAATGTGGCAGTCCTCATTCTCAGCCTCTGAACTCAGAGCAGCACTGAGGAGGTAGATGTTGAGCCTAGAATGTTGTGATGGAGCTGAAAAAAAATCTTTCAAGCAATGCTGGTGAGAATTTGAAAAGGGACAGGAAGTTTGGATAGTAGTTTGGTGGGTTCTTAAAAAGTTAAATGACACAACCTGAGACTCAGGAATTTCCGCTCATGGGTATTTGCCCGAGAAGAAATAAAATGAGCATATGTTCACACAAAGACTTGTGCACAAATACTTATAATAGCTTTATTCATAATAGCTACAAAATGGAACCGATCCACACAGCCATCAGCTGGGGCGTGGATAAGCAAATTTTGGTGTATTCATAAAACGGACTACTATTCAGCACCAAAAAGGAACAAACTCGTGACACATGTGACAACAGGGATGAATCTCAAGAGTGTTACGACAAATGAAAGGAACCAGGGACAAGGGACTACAGACTGCGTGATTCCATCAATATGTCATTTCAGAACCCGGAGCAGCGGTTCCGGGGGCTGGGGTGGGAGGGAGCAGGTGCTGCAAAGGGCTCAGGCAGGGCCCGTGGTCAGGTTCCATCACTTAACTCTATGGTGGTTATACAACTGTACGCATTGGTCAGAACTTTTCTTTTTAATTCTAAACAATTTAAAATTTTTCAATCACAGTTGACATAAAATATTGTATTAGTTTCAGGTGTACCACATAAAGATTAGGCACTTATTTGTCAAAATTTACTGAACTGTCTGCTTAAAAAGTATAAACTCTAGTGTACGAACATTATACCTTGGAAACCTGATTTTTTAAAAATGTGGCTGAAAGATTGAAAGAGACTTGAGTTCCAATCCAAGCTCTTCCTCTCACTGGCTGTGTGACCCGAGCAGCTTGTATATAACCTCTCTGAACTGACCCCAGTTTCCCCATACACAGAGGCCTGCTGCATGGGGCTTTGTTGTGAGAACTAAGTGAGCAAACATATGCAAAGTACTTGGAGAATTTGTCAAGGAATAAATGCTCAATTACGGGAGCTCACATGCTAGTAGGGATCACAGGCAGTTTCATTACTGAGGAATTAATCAGTTGTTGGAATGACAGAATTGTACAGGCCAATCAATTGCTTGTGGCTGAAACCATCATTCTGATGAAAACAATGTTGAAATCAGAGCTCTGGGGAGACGCAGCCTGAACTGTTTACCGTCTGTGCATTCAAGCCTTCACTGCCTCTGCTCATACTATCCATCTCACTCTGAGAAACTTTCCAGAGAGGCAGAGGGTGCTGGGTGAAAGGTATTTTGAGCAGGAGCCCCAGAGGTGCCTGGGAGGCTAAGCATAGTCCCTGACACACACACCAAGGACTGATTTGAATTGACTTTTGCTTCCCATTAATATTAAATCATCTTCACAGAGCAAAGTGAACTATTTTGTATATAATAGGGATTGAATTAAGCATTTTATGTTCATTGGTCTCATTTAGTCTTCGCAAGAACTCTATGACATAGAAACTATGATTATTCCCATGAAACTAATAAGAAAATAGACTCAGGGAGACAAAGGCACTTATCCAAGGTCATAGCTAGTTAAGGGCAGAGCCTGGATTCAAACCTGAAAGTCCTGGTGCAGTGGGTCTTAACAATACATTAGACCAATTGAAGGACCCAGGAATCCAGGCAAGGGTGGGATGTCTGGAACCTCAGGTCCTGAGGATCTGTACCTGAACATGGAGTATTTGGACATGGGGTGGTGGGGAAAGGGCTGCTTGGGGAAGCAGTATTTGCATTAGGGTATCTGGAGGTAGGTACAGCCTGGAGGTTCAGGGCCCAGCACGCACTATGCTTTGGGACCTAGCTAGCTTTGTCTTCCTTTCTGCCCCGCAGAGAGCAGTCCTTGGGCAATCCTGTAAGGATGCTCACCCTTTCCCATGGTGCTTCTCAGGGGGCCAGTAAGCACCAAAGCCCTGAGAATCAGGAAGTCTTGACAACACTGTCCCCACCTGGGTGAATGTAATGCACTTTGCGGCAATGCCCCGTGCTTCTACTGAGCATCTATCTCCCTTTCTGGCCTGTTATTATTACCTGCTATCTGTGCTCAGGTGAGTCCCCATGCCTCTATAAGCCTGTCTCTTACCAACTGTAATGGGTGAATGGCCAGATCTAGCTGTTCTCTGGGCTCCTTTCTAGCTGGGATGCTGTAATACAATGAGCTACACTTCCTTTTCCTGTGTCAACTGATTTGTCAGCCATTCAACCACTCTGTTTTGAGGAGTTGTTCTGGGGCTCCAGAGCCCCCTTTCTTTAGAAGTCCAAAGACTGTGGCCAGAGCTGCAAAATCCTGCTTCTCTCTGAGCAAACCTGTGGGAGTCATTTAAAAAAAAAGGGAGAGGGCGAGAGACCCCCAGGCAACTCTTAAATCTTAAATTCTAGAAGTAGATCATTAAACTTACAACCTCTAACAATGTGGCAGTTTAATAAACACCATTTTAAGTGTTCACTTGTCAACGTTAAGGTGGCAAACTGATTCTGTTATTTCCCTCAACATTGAAGATGCACAAATAGTATATTGATTTTTTTCCTAAGACAAATAACAGAGCAGTCAGACAGACCTGTTTTGCAAACCACATTCTGTAAGATTCAGGAGTCTGGAAGAACATAACAAAGGATTTTAGTTTTACAAGGATGAAATAAACATTTAAATCTAGGAAATCAAGAACATGCCTAAGGAGGTGCAAAAGGGATTGTGTATTATCGCAACAATGGTGTAAAATATATGAATAACACATGTAAATGAAGAGTTTGTACTCACCTGCTAAGAACTGAACTAAATTTGTTCTGTTAACAAGCATTTAGTAAGCATATCCTATGTGCTAATCGCTCTGCTGCAGGGAGTCCCAGAGGACAGACTTGGTCCCTGCCCTCAAAGAATTCCCCATCGAGTAGAAAAACCTATGCCTACTCTCCCAGGGTATGCTCTTGGGGAGCTTTATCAGAGAAACCAAAGGAGTGACTAACTCCATGTGATGACAATGAAGATGGGTTCCCTTTGCCCTTATGATAAAGGCAGAATCTTCACCCTGGTTGGCGAGTCTTCCTGAGTGGACCCTGGCAGACACCACTAGCCTCTTCTCTCCTTTCCATTCTCCTCTTCAATCCCTTCAATTCACCACATTCAGTCCCGTGAGCAGTGCTGTAGTGAGTTGAATTATGTCCCCCTCAAATAATGTTGAAACCCCAACCCCAAATACCTGTGAATATGAACCTATTTGGAATTAGGGTCTTCGTCTTCGTAGATCTTCAAATTAAGATATCACGAAGATGGGTGCTAATCCAATATGCCCATGTCCTTATAAAAGGGGAAATATGGACACAGACAGACACTAAGACAGACACATGCAGAGGGAAGATGATGTTAAGACACAGTGAAAATGCTCTCTACAAGTCAGAGAATGCCTGAGGCCACCAGAAACTAGGAGGGCGACCTGGAATAGATGCAGAGACCCAAGAAAGAACCAACTCTGCTGACACTTTGACTTTGGACTTCCAGCCTCCAGAACTATGAGACAACATATTTCTGTTGTTGAAGCCACCCAGTCTGTGGTTCTTAGTCATGGCAGCCCCAGGAAACTGATACAAGCCTTGAGCTCCTTCAGTCCTAGGCCCCCACGTATGCTGTTTGTTCTGCCTGAAGCCCTCTTCTTTGCCTGTCCCTTCACTGGGCTAACTCCTCACAAATCTGGATGTCACCTCCTCGAGTGAGTCCCTTGTTGCACATCCCCGTAGCACCATATGGGTCTCACGTTGTGCTATATACTCACTCATGTAATTTCCTGGTGCAGGCTGTCTCCCCATCCCCGTCTGGATGGTGAGATCCTTCAGGACACAGCAGTCAATAAATACCTGCGTTGGTCAAGTGTGTTGAGCTGTGCTTCCTGTGAGAATCAAGTAAAAGGGTGATTGTGAGCATGGTAAATGTGCTTTGCAAGCCATAAAGCCCCAGGCACATGGGCTGGGTTTTTATTATTAGTGTTATCACCAAGACTGTACTGGATATGAAGCAATCCCCACTGTTGCACTTTTGCAAGACAGTGCATATTAAAGTTGTCTGTGTGTTTTCTTGGCAGACAGAAAATAGAATTTACATTTGCGCCTTAAGATATTTGTATTTGGAACTGCCCTGCTTGCATTTCTGCCTTTTGCCCTCCACTTTGGAATCTAGCCGGAAAGCCCTGAAGGGGCCCAGGAGGGGGAAGCTATTAGCATGGCAGGCGCTGGAATCGTTCTAGGGCAAGGAAAGCAGGAGCCAAAGGCAGGAGCAGCCTCTCCTGGCCCCAGGGAAAGTCCAGAAGGCCTCCCCACCTGGCTGTCCATTTAGAAACTGACCTCTTTGCAAGCAGTATGCATCCAGGGCCCATTGAAATGCAAGGTACCTGCTGGGCGTCTGAGGAGGAATCTGCTAGTCAGAAATGAACCGATTTGGGGGCATTGCAGGCTCCATCTTCACATGACAGGAGTGTGCACTACAGTAACCAATAATCCTCCCCTTCAGACTAGCTTATGGTCACATGACTTATCAGAGGTAGTCATTTCCTTCCTGAACCTCAGTCTTATCTGCCAATGGGGGCAGTACTGTCTTCCAGGCCCACCCCACAGACTTGTTTGTTGAAGGTTATGAGTGAAAACCTGGGTATGAATGGGTTTTGTAAGGTGAAAAGCATATTACAGGTATAAGGCATTGTCATTTCTGTTTCTGACAAATATTCATAACAACACTTGAATTCTATGGCTCCAGTTTATACATCTCTCTGAGCCTCCTGGGTTCTCCTAAGGGCCATGTATATATGGAGATCAGAGGTCTCCTGTCCTCTTCTCACCACCCGTCCCAGCTTTGCCTACTGGGTGGTACAATGAGCCCCATACACGTACAGCTTGCTTCTCTAAGCCCCTTCTAGGATTGATACCCTACAGTTCCTGGTTCTGAGGTCCAACTAAAGCATACAGACAATAAATGGAGTGATTATTCGCAGGCAAGAAAGTCAGGAAAGGGTATGGAAACTAGTGGTTACTGAGCCAAGCATGGTGCTGAAGGCATTCATATCACTATTCCTTTAGCGATTATAGTAGCTGTGGAAGGATAGCATTAACCTCTGTAGAGAAAACTGAGGTTCAAGGAGCGTAAGTAACTTCCCCAAAGTAACACAGCTAGAAAGTTATGGATAAGGATTGGATCCAGATTCTATCCAATTGACTCTCCTACACCTGCTCGTTCTGGCCTTTCATTGATGGATGTTGACCTGAGGCCCAATTTTCACTATTCTTCTGGATGCCCTTTAGAATTTTCTGCTCTGTCTGGATTCTTTCTTCCCTTGTTTACCTTTTGCTCCATGCTTCTTTGGGTATAAGTCAGCCTACCCAATTCTCTGGCTGGCCAGCCTATTTCCTGTTTAACAGACAGTTCCCTGAAAGGAGGGAAACCCTGGTTTGGTAGAATTTGCCAATTCCCATGGTGTAAATAATCACACCACGAGCTGTCTCAAGCTCCCAGTAAGATACCAGCCAGCTTGCAACAGTCCAACAGTTTGTCAATCAGCTCTCATTCACTAGTATGAGCCAGCTCCAGCACACCACTGGTTAAATACTGAAGATAGTAGAGCTTACAGGACTGGTCAATTGTTAGGATATGGAGGCAAGGCAAAGACAGAAATCCAGGCTGATTCCCAATCTATTGAGTACGTAGTGGTGCCATCTACTAAGATGGGAAAATTAAGTAGTCAGTTTGGGAAGGGGCTCAAAATCATGACTGTCACTCCAATAGACTCTCTATAATAATGGGAAAAATATCACCATGTTTTTGCTCTTGGATCAGAGAATAAGGAGAAAACTTTCTACACTCTTCATTAATCTGAACAATCCCATGGCCAGCTATAGTATAGCAGTTATGAGCATACACGTCTGAAACAAGACTATTTTTGTCTTCATATTAGCCAAGGTAATGATAAGCTGCTATAACAAATAACTCCTGAAATCTCAGTGACTAAATTCAATTTAAGTTTATGTCTTTTTAATGAAAAGCATAGTCAGCAATGTGTGGGAGGCTGGAGTAGAGGTAAGAATTCTGTTCCACACAGTTACTCAGGGATCCAGGCTGGTAGGCACTCTGCCACCTATAACACATAGCTTCTGCAGTCAGTCTAGGGACTAATTTACACTGACAGAAGGAGAAACAGAAAGATGAGAAGGCACATGAGCTTTGGAACCACTTCTACAATGGAATGGCGTCTTCATTTTCACCATACCTATTTCTAGGAACTGATCACTGTGGCCTCATCTATTGCAGGAGAGATGAAAAGGGCAATTCTTCCCAGCCAATCGTTTCTCAGCAGCAGCCTCGTAATTTGAAAGGGGGCACAAATCCTTGGTGGACAGTCCCCCATCCCAGTTCTGTCTTGAGCAAGTTACTTAACTACTCAGAGTCTCAGTTCCTTCAATCCCAGTACTTATCTCATAGGGCTCCTCTGCAGCTGAAAAAAAATAATTCTTGTAAAGCACTGGGATATTTATGATCACCCAATTCAACCCCCTTCTTTTCTAGATAAACCTACCTCACATCAATGTCCATTCCCTCCCTAACCCCAAGCTTTCATCCACAATCCAAAGAATGAGACCAAATAATCAAAGCATTTTGAAAGAACTTTATACCTTAGAGGGGCCCCTAAGGGCATTGCCATGTACCCCTGTGTGCAGAGCACTGGCTTTGGAGCCAAGGGACCTGAATTCTCATCCTAGATCTAACAGCAACACACTGAGTTCTTTGGCAAGTTGTTGGAATTCCCTGCTGTTCCCTTCCCTTCTTTGTAGTGGGCGGTAATAACAAATATACAAGCTCATTTGGGAGGAGGAATAGACATCATATGCACCTGTGCTCACATGTGAGCCCTTACATGTGAATGTCTTCTTCCCCACGTCAGAAAACACTCTGAAGGCTGCTTAGGATGCAGCAAGATAAGACACTTCACCGCATGGACCCACCCCAAACAACAGATTTGCCTCAATTTAAAAATGTTCTGTTTGGTAATCAGCACACACTGCTGCCGCCCCGTGAGCAGAGGGTTCTTGTCCGTAAGCAGTCAAAGCTGTTCATTTTCCAAGACTTCTCCCTCTCGTCTTGTTTCTGCACGCTCAAGGTTGTCCAGGGTCCCGAGCAATCAGAAATGATTTGTGTCAAAGAGCGCATTACAAGAATCATTTGTCATTTCTGGTTCGTGTTTGAATTTGAAGAATGATGCTGGGGAGTGAGGCGAAGGGTTGTTATGATGAGCCGCAAAATCGTTATGTTAACCTTCTCGGGGAGTTAGCTTTGGGGTTCAATTTTGACATGGTAGGATGGATTGGGGAAGTATTAATAATGAGAATACCTTCTATTTGGATGACAGCTTTTTCTTAAAAGAAAAAAAAAAAAGACTCCTAATAGCTTAGGGCAGCATGGAATGACCTAGAGAGAGCATCTGGTTTAGCCTCTCGTTCTGCAGAGAGGAACACCAAGGTGCAGAGGGGGTTTGTGCACTCCTGGACACAAAGCCAACTTTCCTGTTGATCAGATAGTGCCTTCTTTTTGCAAAAGCTAGAGTGCAGGACTAGCATATTGACCTAGGAATGTAGAGCCCCCGGTTCTAGGCCCAGCTCGGTCTCCTCCTGGCTGTGTAACTTTCAGCGAGACTCTCCGCTTCCCTGCACCTCCGTCGGCCTCCCTGAAAGAAGACATCATTGATTCCTCAGGTCACCTACAACTCTGACCTTCTGGGATTCTGTGCCATTCCTGGAACATGCTTTTTATCCTTATTTGGCAGATGAGAAATTGAAAACTCAGATATCTGGAGAAGCTTCTCAAAAGTGGCTTTTGAATCTGCATCTTAGGACATAAGTAGATTTTTCTTTAACAGGTAGGGAAAGGAGGCAAACACTCCAAGCAGAGAGCATGGCCAAAGGCAGGAATAGGGCACTGTCTGGAAATCTTGTGTGCGTGATTGTGGCCACATTATAGGATGGGAGGGAAGAGAGGATGAAAGGCAGTTTAGAACCGATCATGGAGAGCTTGGAATGCTCAGTTCAAGGACTTGATGTTCCTTAGCCAGTGGCTCTCAACCAAGGCTGACCTTGCCTCCCAGGGGAAATTTGACAATCTTTGGACATATTTTTGGTTGCCACTGCTGAGGGGGTTGCTGGTAAACATCGACAATGCACAGGACAGCTCCAAGCAACAAAGGGCTGTGCCGCCAATCCTGTCACCCAGGGCCAAGGCTGAGAAACTGCTCCAGACAGAGTGAGGTCTCTGCTCACCTCTGTGGAGGACACGGTGTGGTGGTTCAGAGGCAAGACTAGGCAGGCACTGCTGCAGTCGTGCAGGAAAGGGTGATGAGGGACTGAACTGGGGCGGGATAGAGGGGGCCGAGTCAGTGACGTGGAAGATATGGACTTGACAGAATGTAGTCTGTGCCATCCCCTGCCATAGCACCTTCAGGTTTCAAACTGCCTTTTTACAGCACTTCTTCCTTTCTCTTTCCTATCCATTTGCTCTGCTGCCCCAGGAGTCAGAGAGTGACAAGAGAGTCAGGACTACATTCCGCCCCCAACGTGCTCCACTGGCCTGTCCATCGCTGTCTCACTTTTGATCAGACCCAGTTAGTCCTGGAGGGAGTGAGAGGTCAGGAGCTGACCCATGAAGGTATTAGAGCACTTTCTGCAATTTGGATTTTATAATGATTTGTGTTATTATTCACTTACTATGCATTTCTAGCACAAGATTGCTCCCTTCTGTGAGCAGGGGCCATGTGGATTTTTCTTTGCTATATTCCCAGAGCCCAGCGTAGTGCCCAACATGCAATGGACACTTGGGAAGATGTACTAAATAATAAATGAATGTCCCTTGGCATCATGGGTTAGGCTGGCTGAGCATCACACACTTGCTGGAGGGAAGCCATGGATATCCTAGCTCAGTGGACTCGACTTCGGCCCCACCCTCACCCTCACCCACTTGGCTGAAGCATAGGCTGGGTGTTGGCTCTGGCTTCCATTATTGTGTTCATGTGATAGGCACAGACCTGCCTTCCAAGAAACAAGGAGCAGTAGACTAGTGAGAAAGGGCTTTGTGTCTCTTATAATCCCTCAACCCCCCCTTACACACCCACCTTGGGCATCCCTTTCACAGTAATACCTTTCCCCCTCCCAGGTGGCCCTCATGCTTGCCTGGAATGCTGAAAGGGAGGCTAAGGTAGGGGACAAAGGGCTGGGCTGGTCAGACCATGTGATTGTCCACACTTGTAAGACGGTCAGGGAAATGCCTCACTGCCTTGAACACCGCACCATTAGAAACTTGAGGGAAGTTACCAGCATCCCCAGGTCACGGGGGGGAAAGCTGGGTTTGGAGGGAAAGCAGAGGAGGGAAGGAAGAAGGACCTTCAGTGGCAGCATGACAAGCCCTCGGCCATGTGGCCAGATTGGAGGTGAGCGGACGTGTGCGCGTGCTGCTGAAAGTGCAAAGGGCACGTCCTTAATCATTGGGTCCCCTGCAATTTGCAGAATTTTGAGCAGCAACTCCAGAGACATACCAGCCCCGCAGCTCAAAGAATCAGGCCAATCTAATTCTCTGAGACATGAGTGGCCATCTGGCCCTGACCCCCAGATGGCGAATGCTGAGGGCCTCCGCAAGGTCAAACGTCTCTCTAGAGGCACAGAGAAGACTGGGGACATGTGCTTGACTCCCAGGTGCTCTTTCTGCCAGGGCACCTGTTTGCTGGAGATGTGGGTGAGGTTGGCTAAGAGAAAGCAGCTCATGTCTGATGTACCCCCAACCCACTGCCCCTGCCCAGCTTTATAAGTCCCAGTACTACACAGAGAAAGCATCCTCATTCTCTGCCCTGCTGGGATGTTTAGTCACCCATGTCCTAGCCTATTCTGGAATGTTTGTCTTGAAGGGCCAGTAGGCCATTGCTACAAACTCTTTCTACTGATCAAGGCTCGATGCAGACAATTAGTGATTCAAATACTGTCAAATTCTTGCTGTGTGATTTGAGGCTGAGTTAACTAGCTTCTTTAAGTTTCTATTTATCTGTAGGTAAAAATGGAAAAGTAGGACTTAACTCAGAGAGTCCTTGTGTAATTAAATGAAATCAAATGGAACAAGGTACAGAAAGGCACCAGGTATACCTAACATAGGGTAGGGACTTGGAAAATGTTTGTCTCATGAGTGAATGCATGAACTAATAACAATCACAGACTTCTAGAAAGCTATGAAATGTGCTTTCCAACGCTTTTCTACCTGCTAGGTTGGTCCTGGCATCCTGGAGAAGCCGGTCCATCTCTGGCTTTCTAGGGAGGACCATGGACTATTTCTCACTATTTTACTTCCCATGAGCTCTCCCCATGCCCTGGTGAGAACACAGGCAACCTAAGAAGAACTGTTGGTGTGTGTGCAGGCACGCTGTCCCCTCTGAGCCCCTGCCCCAAGCAGAGGCCTCCTGTACACTTGTCTGTGTTCACACCAAGTAAGTGGTTTCATTAAATGGCCCAGCACTTTCTGTGGGCAGCTCCAGGGTGACCACACTGGGAGGTCATCATTGCCATCTGTCAAGCCTCACCCTCACCTGCTACAGGGCCTCACAGCAGAAGGGTACTGACCCTCATTTTGCTTCCATCCAGAGCATGCTGGGAATGAAGGAGGTCCAGACATTATCCCAAACTCGATTTCATTTTTTTAGAAGTTCACAGTCTAATTAGGGCACAAAACCCTTAGTTTTGTGGGTTGAAATCAATCCAACACCATGCATGACCTGTAGACACAGATAACAGTGTGGCAGTGGCCAGAGGGAAGGGACAGGTGCTGGGTGGAGGCAGACAAAAGTGGGCAAATGGGGACATGTGTAACAGTGTCAACAATAAAAATAAAGAAAAAAATAGAATATTCCATGGCATTTTTGGTAGCCACTTTCTACTCATGGACATTTAAAGGAGCCCCTTCCTCCTTCTTCAAGGTCAGGTTCTCCTCAGGGGCCCATAAATTGTACTCTAGGGACCCAGAAACTCCAGGCACCCTGACCTCCCAGCCTCTTGACTCACCAGCTGTTTGTTGATTCGTTAATGACGGTCATTCTGACACGTGTGAAGTGATATCTCATTGTGTAAACCATTGCTTCCCAAGCTTTGATGTGCATCTGAATGACCCAGAAGACTATGGATTCCACTTCAGTGGCTCTGGGGTAGGTCTAAGATTCTAACACTCCCCAGGTGATGCGTTACTGCTGATCTGTGGAGCACACTTCTTTTCCTCTGTGGGAAAGAAAAGAGGCCCACAGCACCTTGGGACCAGTGGCTCAGCCCTATGTGCACCACAGAATCACCTGGGGAGCTTTTAAAATGCTTCAGTGCTTGAATCTCACCCCTTAGAGATTTGGGTTTGACTTGGGTGGGGCTCAGGAGTTACCATGTTTTGAAAGCTCACAGATGATTTTATTAAGCAGTCAGCATTGAAAACAGCTGCTAGTTTTTACTATCTTCTTTAAACCAAATTCTGAAAGTTCAACCCAATCCCCAGATGCCCCACATGTCCACTCCCTTGGTGGGGAGCCCCGGGCCAGTTCCACTTAGCTGTACAACCTAAATCATTTTGGCCAGACTCTCTCAATTACTCTCTCCTCCTGGTTGTCCCCCAGGTGTGGAGTCTCTGCAGCTCTCACCACCTCTGATATTTAACCCCACGAATTCAGAGCTCGCTTCTGTCCGTTTACGCCATCCCCCGAGCAGCAGGAGGAAGAGACTTCCCCAGGGCTATCAGTTCCCCAGGAACTCACAAGGCAGAAATTTCTCCCTTAATTAAGACCTTCACAATGAGCCACTAGAGTCAGACCAATTCATCAGCAGCCCAAAAGTGAAGCGGGGAGGTGAAAACCGAGGGGGCGATTCCACAAGAACAATTTTTCGTGTGTCAGGGCCTGCAACCTGGCCCGATGTGGGTGGGAGTGAGACTTGAGTGAAAGCACAGATAGCCTTGCATTTCTGTCTCCCCTGCCCACCCCACCTTTTTGAGTCAAATGCATGATGACACATGTGAAAGACAATCTTTACGCAAACATTATTCTGTCCCCCGGCCAGTCCCCTCACCACTAGCCATTATCTGTCATCGGAGACAAGGCAACAGAAGATAATAGAAGCTTCCAATTCATGCCTTTTCTTCCTTCTATTCTCTGGGGAAATTATGTTGAACATCTTTTTCATTGACTTATTTATAAGTGTAGAAAATGAATGGCTGAAAGTTTGTGTTGGAGCGACCCAGATGCTATCAGGGTCACTGAGACTCCCTCTTGGGTGGCAGCTGTGGCTGGAGGAAAGATTCCAGGGGCCCAGTGGGGTGTTAATTAAACAGATCAGCCTCCCTTTCCCCATCATAAGCACTGGAGGTGGCCCAAAACTTTGTCTGGATTTGAAACAGAATAGGTTGTCAAGCCCCACAGGTTGCTCCCTGCCTCTTCGTCCTACAGGATCATGACAGGAAAGCACACACATGTGGGGTCAGCCAGAACTGGATTCTGAGTGCAGCTGCCTTCTCCTGGTGCTGGAGCCATGAGGGCACTCACTGGCTCTGCCCACATGCTCACCTTGGGTTCATTATTTCACTGGTTGAATGTCAGCTCCCCGGTCTGTGGACGATAACACTGCTCCCCTCCTGCGAGGACCCAGGTATGATGTGAAATGAGCACCTGGCACACAGTAGGGTGTCCAGGAATGCCCTCCTTCTTTCTGTTCCAGCAGGAAATGTCACAGCTAGAAGTGTCCTCAAATACCACGTAATCCAGTCCCTTCTTCTGGCCATTGGGAGTCCAAGGCCTAGAGAGGGACAGTGATTTGCCTGTGGCCATCCAGTGGGAGGGGCAGAACCAGCCTACTGCCTTCCCATCTAGATCTCCCCCTACCACAGAGCCTCCCTTTGTCCCGATCCATGGGTGTACTTCATTCTGTGCACAGGACCCTAACGTTAGTGAGCAGACCCAACTCTGGCACCCACGCATACCAGGCTCACAGGACGGGTGCTCTCGGAAGAGGTGTTCCTCATAAAGACCTGCTGTTCACAGGACGCCATTAGTCAAAGCTTGTTCCTTTTGGTTTGGCTGTTGCAAATATGGTTTCTGTGAAGTGGGGCCCCGACACCCCTCTCCTGGTCCCCATTTCCACCCACCTGAGCACTCTTCTCTGCCTCCTGGCCCTGGCTCCCGGCCCAGGGTTTATCGGGCTTCTAGTTCAGCAGCTGACCCAGAGCCAGGCCGTCACTTTGGTTCTGGCTCCTGCTGAGAGTCCCATTTGGAGCTAAAAAACTCTCACAGGTTCTTGCCTCTTGGGTGCATTCAGGGCTCTGATTCTGGCCTTCCTCAGAGACTCAGGAAAAAAATTCTTTTCTTAGGTCTGCCCCACTGGACAGCCCAACCCCCTGCCCCTGCCTCCTCCCTCCTCCCTGGCACATGCATCTGTTGAAGAAAAGGAATCCCCCTTCCTCCCCACACAAGGCAGCCATCTGCATTCTCTGAGAGGGGGCAGGAACGAAGGCCACCTAGTCCCCCTACAGAGGACGTGAGTGGCAGCTTCTACCCGAAGCACCCTGAGTCAGCCCAGCATCACTCCTGAAAGAGTAAGTGGCAAATTGTCTAGCTGGAAAATGGAGATAATCTGTCTCAATTATGCAGGAGTTTAGCAAATTAGGGCCCAGCACGAGAACACTGCCTGTGTTTTGATTAGGAAACAGATGTGTCCACCATGCGGCATTCACACAAAAGCTTCCATTGTGAGTATCAAAACTGCCCTTCCCAGCAAACGTGGCCACAGAACTGATCACAGTGGGGAAGCCGGGGTTTTACAGAGCTGGGCTGGTGGGCACCCCAGTTCACTTGCAGACGTCGGATAAGCAGGACCCGGCAGCAGCACACCCAGCAGTGAAACTGGTGTGGAGCCATCTGTTGCTCCCATCGCCCCCTCATACCGGGGCAGAACTGCCCTGGCTGGAGGACAGCCTAGCCCCTGCTTTTATGGAGTGCCTACTCTATACTGGGCAAAGGACTGGTCTCAAATGTGCTGGAGAAACAAGCGGAGAGAAAGCCCCAGTGGAGAAGTGGACAAACCTGAATCTATCAGACCCAGTCCTGGGGGGTTGAGAGGTGGGAGAGCCAGAGCAAAAAGAATTACGGGATTGGAGGAGGAGGTGACTCCTGGCATAGGTGGTCAATGGGAACAGTCCTCGCTGCAGAGGCAGAGAGGGGACTGGGGTTCTGGAGTGGCTTGGATCAGAGTGAAGGATGAGTGACTGGGGAGTGTCAGCCCCACCCAGGCTCACAGGAATAAATGACGTTTCTGGCACCTGAGGTCTGGAGCTTTGGTGCCCTGCTCCTCTGCAAGGAGAAAGAAAGAAACCGAGAGAAGGGACTCAGTGGGAATCCTAAACCAGGCTGTTTCCCCAAGTGGGTTGGTTTGGACACCTCCCCCCAGCAATCTCCTATTGTCATTGGTGTCCAGAGCAGTCCCATCGCATCAATCAAGACATGGGTCCTGTCTTTTTAGGGCCTGTGGTTTACTAGGGGCTGAGTTCATCAAATTTCTTGACTACCATATTTGTGTTCTAGGTCAATGCTCAAGGAATTAGAGTATTCCAGGGAGGGACTATGATTTGTGAGATTTGGGAAGTGTAAGGAACTTTGATCGAGGGCAGTAAGACCCCACTGGTGGACTGATAGATTGCTTACACCTCAGAGCAGGACAGGCAGTAAGTGTTGTAATTGCTCTGAGGTAGAGGTGCATGCTGGTCAGTAGTGGGGCCTGGGAAGGCCTCCTGGAGGAGGTGAGACTTGAACTTGGCTCTAAGGGATAGATAGGTATCGTAGGTCACCATTGACCTCCACACAGTGAGCACAACAGCAGTTCAAGTTGGATAAGAAAAATCAAGCCACTAGGGGACAGAAACAGCAAGGGATTTGACCTCACACTCCAGTGGTTGCTGCTGAGTCTCTGCAAGGCTGTGTGTGGTCTGCACGTCTGATGCTGGCTCTCAATGTGTGAAAGGCAGGATGGAGGGAAAGGAAGGTGGAGGTCAAGGGAAGGAGACTGAGGATAAGCCAGGCCCCACCATGAGTCAGGTGGAAGTACACCAGGATGCACCATGAACAGCCTGTGTCCACTTTTACTGCTCTGACCTTGACCATGTGGGTTCCTGAAGAAGCCAGGCTCTCTGGCACAGAGCCAAACTCATGCACCTGGCCAAGAGTCAGGGAAGCTGGGATGTGTGCCGGGGGATGGTGGAGCAGTGACAGGACAGGCCACCCACCAGGTGAGCAGCAGCTAAGTGATAGGTGAGTGAACTGGACAGTGGCCACTGCTTCACTTCCACCCTCCAGAACCCCCACAAGGGTCTCTCCAGTAACTATGCACAGAGGCAAGAATGTTAGCAAGGACAGAGAGTCCCAGACAAACTGCCATGACCCTTATCTGCATGTGACCAAGAAAGAGTAACCACACAACTCAGAGAGGGGAAGGCACCCAGAGTTCAGGCAAGGGCAAGACTGAGGGCCCGGAGACAGGAATGACACCGGTTTGGGGTAAGGGGGGAGCAGAGGAGATCGGATGTATAGTATCAGCACAATGAGGCAGCTTTCCAGGGGTCACATAGGACCTTCTGCTTTTCGCACTCCCTGGAACCACGTTTCCAAAGGAGCTGCTGGACTCCCTGTGCACTGTCTACACTCCCAGCAGAATTCACTTATGACTGAACTGAATCACGTGGGAGGCAGCTGATTGGATGGCGGTGGAGGGAATGAAACTCAGGACCTTATTCTTGTGAGCAGCTGCATGACCCAGTGTGTGCACCTGCCACACTAGCCAGCATCTCCACACCACTCTGCTTGACAGCCGTGATGGGGCTGCCTACTTGTCTGAGAGACATAACACCTAACAAGCCCTGACACGTCCTCACCAAAGCCTGCTTACCTATGCCTTAACTTTTAACCCAGAACAGACAGCATTAAGAGATCACTTGTCTCGTGTGGCATAAATTCACATCTCTATCATACCTACATGGGGAGAACTCATTCTACCCATTCTCTCATTCTGAATCAAACTGATCAGGCTTCAGTTTGCTGGCTGGGTGACCTTGAGCAAGTCACTAAACCCCTCTGAGCCTTCATTTGCTCACCTGTGAATGGGAATAATAATACCCTGAAGGTGTGTTGGGAGGACTAGAAGGGGACCGTATTTAAAGATCCTGCACAGAAGGTAGCCAAGAACTATCTATATCCATCATTCCTGAGCGAGGGCAGGGCTGCTGGAGGAGGGGCTGCACAGAAGCACTGCACAGAAGCTCAGAGGCTGAGCCTTGGGCACTCAGAGATCCTGCGCCCAGCTGTGGATCTGAGCCCACGAGGTGCTGCTGGCAGAGGCCGGTTGGCCCTGGGCTATGCAATGGTGGCCCTGAAAGTGAAAGTGTGATGAGCTCCAAGCTGACAGGAGCTGGGGAAGGCCCAGACTGATCTATATGAGGGTTTGGTTACCAGGGACAAGAAGACTCAGGGGCCACTGAGCAGTTGGCTTAGAGAAAGATTCAGTCAGTCTCTCGAGACTTTACCAGAGGGTGAGAATTACGTGGAGACAGAATTCATGGCATTACAATAGAAGTTCACCACCATCCGAACTGTTCAGAGGTGCCAGCCCAGTGCAGGGGTAAGCCTCCCATCCCTGGAGGTATATCGGCAGCGGTCAGACAACTGTTTGGCAGAGTTAACACAGAGGTGCTTTTCAAGCCAGGGAGCCGGGACACAGAACTGGGTGGCTTTGGGATTGTTTATAACAAGGGAACAGTGTCATTCCCTGACTCAGCGTTCATGTGGGCAGGGGCACCTGCTCGGAGCCAAGCCCTGTGCCAGGGTTACGTGCACACCCTGCTACATTCAACCTCCAAACAAGCCTCTGCGGGTCACAGAAGCAGTCAGTTCAGAGCAGGTAGGCCTCCACCCTGAGGTAAGACAGTTTCTGCAAAGGTAGCCCTTCGGGGCAGGAGGAAAATAATCCGTTTACCCTGTCAGAGTGAATATCGTATTAACAGCCTGTAAAGTGGAAGAGAACACGGAAAACGGAGAGGGCCAGGGGCCTAGAGAAGAGGCTGCCTGGCAGAGACCACAGGGACAGAAAGGAGGCCACAGTTTTGCCATCACTGCTTAAAAGGATGCTCACCTGTGCCCACCTTCAGACCCTCCCCCTAACACATTCATAGGGCTTCGCTCAGGCCTGGGGTATGGGCAGCGTCTAGGAAACAGAACTCCCTACTGTCTTAGAACTCAAAAAAAAAAAAAAAATGGGGAGCCCAAAGGCACATTTATTTGAAGCAAATAACGTTCAAGCTTCCAGGTCTCTCACTTGCTCCTATACCTGTCAGGGTCTTGAGAGGGGCCCTGTTCACCCATCAAGTGATTAGCCAGGATGTGGACTCACTGTTTCCTCTTCCCGCTGGTAGCCATGGTGCCAACTGCCCCTCCTGGAGGGTGGGTTGACTCCTTGGGTGCTAAACGGACTTGGGCACACTAATAGGACTGCCCAGGTAATCCAAAGGCTGCTGGGGGTGTCACTTCCTCAGAAAACGCTAGAGCATGCTGTGTCCATGACTTAAACAATGGCAGAAGAGAGAACATTCACCTGGTCCAGACACGGGGGTGGAAGTGGGAGCGATTTTAATGTGTACCATTCTCCCCATCTTTCTGTTCCGTGTGCTTTTCAATTCCTCTATGCTGGGGCAGGATTTCTTTTATGTGGAACAGCTATGCTCACGAGCACGGCATGGCAGCCCTGGGACTACAGTACCTTTATTGACGACCTTCCCCCAAGTCTGTCAGCCAAGAAGGTCACTGGGAGAGGCCATAAGAAGCCAGATTTCCTGTGCTAGCCGTGTGGCTCAGTTGGTTGGAGTGCTGCCCATAGACCAAAGAAAGGGTCATGGGTTCATTTCCTGGTCAGAGCACCTTCCAAGTTGCCGGTTAAATCTCCAGTTGGGGTGTGTACGAGAGGGCAAACGATTGATGTTTCTCTCTCATATCAGTGTTTCTCTCTCTCTCTCTCTCTCTCCCTCCCTCCCTCCCTCCCCCCTTCTTCTCTCTCTAAAAGCAATGAAAAAATGTCCTCAGGTGAGGATTTTAAAAAAGCCAGATTTCCTATTTCAAAGATGCTCTCTGCAGTCAAGCTTGTAATGAGCACTTGGGTGGTAACAATCTCCAGGAGTAACAATAATTAACACATGAATGTTGAACACCATTTGTTTCTCTGCTTCCCGGGCTGTGCTGAACAGTAATGAAAATTGTTTTATCTCCGAAGCATAAAAATGTTCTTGTGTCACCTGGTGTGCTCACAGGTGTGCTGGTTAATTGTGGCCTAGAATGTCATAACAGCCAAGCCACAGGCTTTGCTGTTGGCCAAACACAGCTTCCTGCTCACTCTGAGTTACCGTGGCCCAGGTGGGGGCCTGAGCTGAGGTCAGATTTGACAGATGGTGTAACAGTGCCCCCACCTGGAGACCCAAACAGGCAAGACCCCTGGCTGGGCTGTCAGACCCTGGTCTTCCCCCTCCTTAAGGAAATTGCTAACTCCAAGCCTTTTTAAGCCAAGGGGTTGTGATGGAGCTGCCCACCCTCCCTCAGGAGCCCATAGATCCTAATCAGTGAGCCCGAGACCCACCTGCGTGCTTATTGGCACGGAAGTTCCTGGGCTCCACCCAGAGATCCAGGTCCTGTGGACCTGGAAGGTGACCTAGAAATCTGTATTTTCGTAAGCATCCCACATGGTTTGGATGCAGGCATCTGAAGAGCTCACTTAGAGAAATAGGATCATAACTATCAAGGGTCAGAGTCAAAGGGGGTCTGTAACTGTGCTTGGAGGTGTCAGTGGCAGGAGAAGGAGAGAAGGGGCCCAGCAGGGGACTCCCAGTCCCCTCTGTCACTTCCCCTGGAGCAATTATGCCTCCGTTTGTTCAGCAGGAGGGCCAAGGGCAAGGCCCTGAGGCCTCCCAATCCATTCAAACCACTTACAAGCTATGTGACCTTGGGCATGGTACTTCACCCCTCTGTTCTTCAGCTTCCACTTCTATAAAATAGGGTTATTATTTTAAAAAATGGTAGCTCACTCACAGACCGCTGTGGGATTAAATGAGTTGGTGCGTTCAGAGCATTTAAGAACAGCACTAAAAACATACTAAGCACGAGTGCTGAGTAGCCGTTATAATATTGTCTATTTTACATTGTAATGAGGGAGTGATACAGTCAGCTCATCGGTCACAAGGCTTACTTTGGGAAATGGAGGTGCCACTATTTAAAAACAACAGTCTAAGTAATATGGGGTGGGCAAAAGTAGGTTTACAATTGTTCATATGGAAAAAGACAATGCAAATAAATAATACAATAATAAATGATAATACAAGAATAAAATGTAAACCCACTTTGCCCCCCCCCATATGAGTCCAATGAACTCATCTGATAGATGGGAGACTGAGGCGCTGGGGAAAGAACAACCACTGGAGGTGGCATGGCAGGTGGAAGGCAGAAATGGAACCGACGCAGGTCTGACTGACTGGGTGCTCATTCCCCACTGTAGACCGCACACCCTGCTGCCTCCCCAGGAGGTCGTAAGCTGATCCAGGGTCGGCCTCATCTCCCGTCATGCCTTCTGGCAGGCACGTCTTAGGGGCAGGTCCAGGGGGTGGGTTTCCACCCCCCACTCCCCCTCTGGAGCCCACGGGGCAATGTTCCTCAGTCTGTCTGCCACTCCCAATTCCATTGTCTTGAAATTTGGCCGTAACCAAAGTTCACACTCTGGAGAGATTTGAAACTTCTGGTTTACTCCTGGGTCTCGATTCACAAGTTGTCCACCGAGAGGTCAGGCGTTACTAAGGAGTTTGGGACTGAGTGCCAGGGAGCATTATTCCATTAGCCCTTCTCCAAAAAGAGGTCAGGATGAAATTAATTTTTTGCACTGTTTCTTGCACATACGATAGGTCGATATGTGTTTGTAGTTTGAGAAGATGGAGATAAAAGGCTGGGACAGGGACAGGAAGCCCTGTCAGGAATCTCAGGCCAGCTTTCCACATGGGGATGTGGTAGCCACCCTCCAAAATCATCTGCAAGGATCCCGCCTCCTTGTGCTGTCCCACCCACATTGCACCAGGGTTGTTCCGTGAGGCCTATGAGGAAGGGACATTGTGTGTTAAAAAGACAGGCTTCTGGCTGGGCTCAGGTGGTCTCTCGCCTGCTTGTGTATTTGTCCCATAGATCCTTGGCTCTTAGGAAGGCCGTGTCGTGAGCAGCCTTGTAGAGAGACTGCTGAGATAGCAACTGAAGCTTCCCAGCAGGAGCCACGTGAGGACCTTCCAATAGATTCTTCAGCCCCATCAGGCGTCAGTACTGCAGCCCTGGCTGACATCCCGACCACACCGTCAGGCCAGACCCTGGGCTGCCCCGCCCAGCTCAGCCGCTGCCAGGTCCTGACCTGCAGAGGCTGTGGGCTGTCTCCAGTGTTTCTGTTTGAAGATGCTGAGTTGTGGGGTCATCAGTTCCACAGCAGGAGGAAACGAATATGGAGACTGTGAGGCCTTCGGAGACCAGAGCAGAGAGATAATATCCAGATGGGAGGAGGGGCTTCATTCACAGCCAGGGCAACAGGAGACGGGGGTAAGAAGTCCCTAGATCCTTGTGGCCTGGTACGTTCTGAGGAGTGGCAGCTCTGACACAGGATTCAAGATGAGGGTCTGGATCCTGCCCTCGGGTGGGCAGCCCGCTGTCTGTTGAGATGCATGAGCAGGAAATCAAGTGCAGAGTAATAAGAGGCACACTTGGCGCCTGTTCCAGGCAGGAGGGAAGGGTGTTGGTCAGACAAAGTGTCGCAGAGAGGGCGACTCCTGATAATTAACGTGTGGTCAGTATTAATCCAGGCACCCCAGAGAAGACAACAGAGGGTATGGCTATGTCCCCAACTCCAGGGGCCCCACATCCACTTCAGTCCCTTCCTTCCTAGCAGGGCCTGGTGGTGCTATATCAAAGCCCCAGGGCCCAGATCCCACTCCAGACCAATCAAATCCGAGTCTGGGGATGAGCCTCTGTATCAGCATTTCTAAAAGTCTTCCTAGGGGCTTCTAATGTGTCATCAGGTTGAGAACCACAAGTCTAACTGGAGAAACGACCACAACACACATGAACATGCATGGGCACTCCCACTACAATGAATAACTCAGGTAATGGCCCAGTGAGGGATACAAGCTGTAGTGGTGGGTGAGTGCGGAGAAGACAGACACTGCTGAGCAGCAGTGGTCTCAGGGGCGTCTCCCAGCCCAGCTCTGGGCTCCACCCAGATGGACCCAGTGGGACACTGTGCTCTGCATTAGTCCGAACGAGGGCGGAGGTCAGGACAAGATCAGCCTGTGAGTCTCTGAGTGGGAGTGGGAGGCTGCTTAAGCCTCAGGGTCGGTGCTGGAAGCCATGGGCAGCGCCAAGCCGGCAGCAGAGGGAAGGAAGCACGGGCTAAAGGTTGGGCAGGGCATGAAACAGTAGAGGTTTCACTGAAAAAAGCAGTGCACCCTCTGCTAACCCTTTACATTCCTTATCTTGAGTTATTCCTACTCAAGCATGGGTATTCTTATCTCCATTTTAGAAGTGAGGAAACAGGTTGAAAGAAGTTAAACCCATGGACATAAAAAATGCCTGTGGGCTGTGGAGTTAGGTTTATGCCCGGGCTGTACTGCACAACCAGGCTGTGAAAGTTCAAGGCTGCTTTGGGGTCTGCTGCTCAGGACTCAGAGATGTCCTGCAGTCCCAAGAGCAAGGCCTGGAGGCAGCCAGGGCTAGCGGGAAGAGACAGGGCAGGGCCGGGTGTGGGGGTCTGTCTGTGCTGGGAGCCTGGTGGGGTCTGGGACTGGATGTGCTGCCCTCTCCTATCCCTGCCCCCACCCAAGCTGTGGGAACCGCCACAGAGCAATTTCTCTGCCCTGTTTATTTCCCTCTTTGCCCCTTCCCACTAAGCCAATCAGGCAGCCATAATCCCTGAGTCATTTGTTCATGCATTTGTTTACTCCTTTAGTGAGTAAATACTTATGGGCACCTGTGGCCTGCTGGACATACCTCCACTCACCCAGTAGAAAAGAAAGCATGACCTCTAATGCGGCGGTGCTAGGGGAGGGCACAGGGGTTGAAGAAACTGAGCAATATGGTGAATGGCTTCCCCATGGCCACACAGGCACAAGATCAAGTGGCCGAGAGAGTCAGTGCATCCGGGAAGGAGAGAAACTGTGAGTCAGGGGAGAGGAGAGAGAGGAGGGAGCAGTCCGCAAGCTAAGAGAAAGGCAAAGTGGCCTTTCCAAGACCACATGACCTTTTTTGGCTTTAATATCTCAGTTCCCAGCAGCAAGGTCATAAAACTCCTTAAATGATCTATTGTAATGATAGGAGATTCCATTCCAAAAAAGTGATCCATAATTCTTGCTCATTGGGTAAATAAACGCCCTAGAAAGATCAATACGTGTGGTACAAAGGTCCAAGATGGGTGGCTGGGAAGGTTCAGCATGGAAGAGTCGATTTGTCTGGTCAGTCTCCTGTCCCCAAACAAAGCTTTTCCTTCCCCTCCTCCCCGTCCGCCTGTCCCTAATTCCTGCCACACTCTCCATACCTCTCACTCTCTCCAGTTAGGAACAGAGACTGGGATGAGGATGAGGGAGATGTGGAGGGAAGACAGGGAGATGGAGAGAGGAGAGAATCAAAGGACAAAAAGGATGAGCATGTGGTTTTAATTCCGACTTCATTTGGGCCTCTTGGTGCCATGCACTAGCTTTGCAATTGTGTCTAAGTCCCTTGAAACTCAGGGCCTCAGTTCCCACACCTGAAAATTCTGAGTGGTGGCACAGAGTGGGAGGTATCAAGATTGGACTAGAGTAGTACAACATGAAGGCAAATGTTCAGGAGCCAGAGAAATGTTTGTACCTAGTTCCCAGGTGAGTGACCTAAGGAGATTGTCCACAGCATTTTAGGACTCAGTTTCCACCTGTGCAGAATGAGCATAGTGCCTGCCCAGGGAGTATGAGGTCCCATGTGTCAAGTACCCAGCAGGGTATCTGGCACAGTGAGTGCCCCATATCAATTGATCTCATGATGTTAGGCCAATGGTGTTCTCTTCCTATACCCCTAAGGAGGGGCTGGAAGGGGAACGGCTTTCCTGCCAGAAGAGGAATGAGGGCCACAGACATTCTCATGAGCAAGGGGCTGGCTCATTCGCCAAGGGCAGGCAGCCTCCAGCCCATCCCATGCAGAAAATGACTTCCACTCCAGGAGGAGATGGGCCATGTGGGGAGATGCCTCCTAGGACCGGGCAAGCAGGGGAGCTAACACAGGAGCAGAAAGAGAAGCAGTGCTCAGGGTCACAGCCTGGAAAGCAGAACAGAGAACAGATATTGCACTGAGGGCATCATGCAGTTCTGCTTCCCCCACTCCCTCTTCCTTTCTCCTCCCCTAATTCATGGAGGTAAAACCAAAATACCCAGCCTCGCTGCCACCAGCCAGAGTGGAAAACTTGGTTGTGATTGCTCATTTCCTCCTTGGCACCAACTCCTCTTCATTCTCTCTAGGCAGCGATATTGATGGGTATTTTATTTTAGAAATTACAAAAAAAAACCCCACCTTAACTGTTTTGAAATTAAGAAATACTTCCTAAACAACCCTTGGCTCAAAGAGGAAATGAAAACATAAGTTATATATTATCTAGAAAGTGGCAAATAGGGCAACACTCCATATCAAAGCCTATGAGACATAGCTAAAGCTGTGCTCAGAGGACATTTTATAGCCTTCCATGCTTTTATTATTTTTTGTGAAAAGCTGAAAATAATTGCATTAAGTATTCAATCTCAGAAATTAGATAAAGAACCATAAAATCAATGAAAAACAACATAGGAGGTGGGGTTTAATGAAAAGAAAAGCTAAAATTAATGCAATGGAAAACAACAAAAGTATTCCATTTTTAATCTAGATAGTTTTTCTTCTCCCCACAGCACACCCACAGCACCAGTGCCCTCTTCACTTACACCCATGTCCAAGACTCTCGTGTAAAGTGTAGGTAAAAACTGATGTTGATGAAGTGCATTTCTTTACTTTGTAGAATGCATTTTATAAGACTATTTGATATAATGCAATGAGCACTAGACTTCACAACAGGAATACCTGGTTCTGGAGCCAAGCCCATCAGTGTCACCTAGCAAGGTCCCTCCCTGCCCCTCCCTGGCCTCAGGTTTCCCACCTGTACAGGTGGAGGCTGGGGCTACCTGCTGGCACTGATGGTTATCAACCACATGTTATTAATGGCCAGAATTCTTCAGAAAAAAGAGGTCACCCTAGTATGGGTAAATGTGAATGAACTCTTATGAGTGGTGGTGATGGTGAGTGTTGGTCGCTGTTCCAGCAGGTGGCATTACAGAAGGTTGACCTGAGAAGGAGTGCCAGGTTGGAAGGGTAAATACAGACCCTCAAGGCAGCCTGGACCATCTTCGGGTGTGGACCTGGGCTGGGGCGAGCAGGGAGTGTATCCAGGGCCTGGGGCTCTCTTAAAATCTGGTGGATTCCCGTCACTCCCTCCAGGACTCACTCATCTATCTTTTTCTCCCTTTACTTTTTTTCTAAAAGCTCATCTATCTTCAAGTTATAACTCTGCAGACTCAGTACTGGGCAGGAACACTGATAATAAGTAGAAAGAGTTGTTCTAATCCTCAGCCCTAAGGCTTGGAGATCAGAGGCAATGGGTCAGAGGTCAGGCTGTCTGTAGCTGTGACCAGCTAGCCTTGGCATCTGGGATGCAGGAGGCCACTCTCCCTGTTCTCAAGTTAAAATGACGATGCACTCACATTTTGCCAGTGGAGCCCCAGGGGAGCTTGTCCTCAGGGCCTCCTGATCCCTGTGTCTAGGGTTACTCCAGCTCCGTGAGCCACTGCCTAGGGGCCCCAGCTCGGTTCTTTGGGTGAGTGAGCTTTGCAAGAAGGGTAGTTCTTCCATGCTGACTGCACACAGAGGGCTCAGATCCTGCAGAAACAAAAGGGCCTCATTGGAGACCAGGGCTTTATCCTGAGCCTTTCAGAAGTCCCGAAAAGATTGTAAAGAAAGGCATGCTGTGATCCTATTTTGGGTCTTCCAAAGACTGCCCTGGCACATAGAATGGGAGTGACTGGAGGGTAGTGGTGTGGATCTGGGAGACCAAGTTAGGAGGCTGTGCAGGCATCCAGGCAAGTGACAATGGTGGCTTAGACCTGGGTGTGAGCAGTGAGACTAGAAAGAAGTGACATGTTCAGAGACTGGGATGTGTACCATGTGTGGAGTCAGTACAGCTTGGTTTCTGATGGGCTAGAAGTATGAGGGGTGGGAGTAAATCAAACTTATTCTCACCTGCTGGTTTGAGCAACTGGGAAATGCTATTTTTCCAAATGAGGGACAATGGCAAAGGAACAGGGACAGAGGTAGGGAAGAGGCCATGGGTTTAGTTAAGACATGCTGAGTGTGCAGTGTTTGCCTGAGAAGAATTTAGATACATGTGTCTGAAGCTAAAGAGGGAAGGCTGTGCAGGAGACAGAGATAAAAGCAGCTTTTAGTAAAGGAAAGTCCCCTCTTGGAAAGTCATTGCTTGTAGTCACAGCCTCCCCTTCACCTGCTTTTGTGTGAAGATTCACTTCTCTGAGTGTGGCTGATGAACCAAAGAATTGGGGTGACAGCCACAGAGTCTTGGAGAGACAGGACTACAAAGACCTTGTGTGGAGTGGGTGTGGGAGGGACCCAGTGGTGAGAAGACTCACATCCCTTTGGGGAGGACTACAACATTTCTAAGGGGGCACAGGCGTTTGGAAAGGTCTGTGTACTCTGCTAATATAAATTTATATGGGGAAAAACAAAAATAACTCCTCTGTGTTATAATACAGTCATCTAAGCAGACACCAGAGGGGCAGGGTGTCAGTCCGTGGGAGCAGAGTGGCCTGTGTATGCCATGGGCAGGGAATGCAGGTTAATAGACCCTGGTCCAGGGGTTGCACACACAGGTGCTTCGAGGCAGGTGGCATGCATGAGTCCAGGAGGCTGAGTGGTGATCGTGGGACTGGCAATGGGTGCCAGTCCAGAGGGAGCCTGCTTGTGACATGCCTCTGGCGTGAATGGGGCTCCATGTGACTAGGCCTTCTGTTTTTTTTTTAACTTAGGAATCCAGAATTGGATGTGAAATCTCAATTCTTAAATGGTGGCTCACTAACAAGATGGAGGATAATTAGAAAGATACTGGCAGATCTGTCTAGGAGCCAAATAAATCTCCTCCACAAGTCAGATTTAGCCCCCAGCTCATCAGTTAGGGACCTCTGCTCTAGTCCAAGCCACCTGACCTACAGGTGCAAAAACTCAGGTTCAGAGACAGGGCAGGAAAGCCTGAGGTCACACAGTGAGTTACGGGTCAAGTCCAGCCTCAAATGCAGACTCCCCACTACTCTCTTTACTGCACTATAGCTACTGCCTGCTGTGGGGTGCCTGTTTAAGAGAAAAGATCTGAATTTTTTTCATCACCTCCCTATAAAACTACCTACTGCTACTAAAACTGAATTTTGCCAAGCTCCTCATTTTACACAGAAGGAGACCGAATCTCAGAAATAGAAAGGAGATGGCAATCCCCTTATGCAATGGCAAGGCTGGGAGCAGAACCCAGGCCTCCAGACCCCCAGTCTAGCCTCACTTTCAGCAGTTCCTTAGGTACTCGAATCTCTCCACGGGCGAGTGCTATATTCAGCTTGCAGTGAATTGTTGAAATATTCTCTTCCTAAGCATATTCGACAATCCAAATTATAGTTCCCAGGACCAGCTCTCTAGGACACATCACCTGAAATCTTCTCTCCATGGGGGTCTGACTCACCAGCCCGCCACATCGCCTCTCTCCGCTGACTGAATGATAAACATGACTGCAGCCAGCCACTTCTGATTTGTCTGCTAATTGGAGCCGGGGTAATGCTGGCATGATGCCATCCGTCGGTGACGGAGCAAGCAGTGTGGGAGGGGGAGAGCACAGAACTTTGGGTGCAGAAGACCAGGCTCAGGTCTGCTCTTAGGAGCCAGCTGACCTTGAGGAAGAGGTTATTTAAGTTCTCTAAGCCTCCTTTTTCTCAGTAGTGACACAGGAATCATCACACATGCCCTGCAGTTCAGCATCCATAGTCAGAAAGATTAGCATCTAAGACAGACCAACTCTGCTGCACTAGCTTAAAATCTTTGAGTGGTCCCCATTGCCCATATGTTAAAGTCCAAAGTCAGTTCAGGCAGGTGCGATTTGGGGCCAACAGCCAGACCCTGTGCTACCTCCCTCCCTTCTCTTGATAAGAGTAGCTGGCATTGCCCTGGCCACTGTGGCTCAGTTGGTTGGGTGTTGCTCTGCAAAATGAAAGGTCACGGGTTTGATCCCTGGTAAGAGCACATACCTAGGTTGCGGGTTCGATCTTCAGTCAGGATGCATACAGGATACAGCTGATCAATGTTTCTCTCTCACATTGATGTTGCTGTCTCTCCCCACCTCCTCTTTCCTCCCTGTCCCCAAATCAATGAGCATATCCTTGGGGGGTGAGGATTAAAAAAAGAATAGCTGGCACTTATTGAACACTTACTCTGTGCCAGGCACCATGCTAAACCCTTTACTTTCATTAAATCACATAGTCCTGCCAACATTCCTTAAGAGGGGTAAGGGTGCCATTATCTCTAACTTGACAAAGCAAAAATTAAAAATATAAACAACCTTAAATTGCTCGAAGAACCAGCCTGAAGACCCCACTGGTGAGCAAGAGAGTTGAGACTTGAACCAACTCCACCTCCAGAGATTGGTCTTACCTGCTACCTCATCCCATCTCCAAGAATGTTCTGGATCCCACCTGACTAATGAATTCTTCTCCTTAACCAAGTCACATACTTTCTTATCATCACCTCTTTGCATAAATGTTTCTCCTGCTTGGAAAGACTGCCAAACAGAGTCTTACTTCCAGGCTTAACTTCCAGCCCCATCTCCCTGGGACCTGTCCTCTCTGTCTCTCTCCTGTAGGCTCCGGGGCCTGCTGCGCGCTGGCCGGAGATAATACCGCACAGCTGATGCCCCACGCCGCACGCCTGCCTCATGTTGTCAGTGCCCGCAGGCCGCCGTTCACGTCCCACACTTCGCCAGCCACCGTGACAGCCTCGATCACCTCAGATACTAGACACTTCTTGAGAAGAAGAGTGTTGTTTTACTCAACTTTGTGGTTCTGGACACGGCACAGGACCCAAAGCCTAGTAAATGCTTTGTAAATGTTGGGGGTGGAGAAGAGAGGGAGGGAGGGAGGGGGGACAAAGAAGAAGGAGAAGGGGACAGGGATGGAGGGAACAAAGGAAGAGGGAGAGACAGTGGGGCAGGAAGGGAAGAGATGGAAACGGAAAGGGAGGGAGGAGAAGGAGAGAGGGAGGGAGGGAGGCAGAAATACATTTATGAATGGTGTGAGGCAGGGGTTAGCATACTATGGCCGTCTACTTTGGGATCACATACAGACCATGGGCTATTTTTCATGCAACTCCAAGCTAAGGATACGTTCTACATTTTAAAAGGTTGCAGAAATTTTTGTCAAAGGATATGTGACAGAGACCTTAGACGTCTCAAAATCTAAAATACTGACTCTCTGGGGTTTCACAGAAAAAGCCTGCTGACCTTTGACATAAGAGGAGGCCATCACAGACAAAGGAGCATAATGAGCAGTGAACAAAAGAGGATGTTCATTCCCCAGTGAGAGTGAACTTCAGAATTTGGGTAGGAGATCCGAAAATATCAAACCTTGGAAACTTAAACACATGAGGTGAGATTAGTCACTTTCCCAGGATGCAAACCACCAGAGTGATGATTTATGGGGCTGCTGCGGAGACGGCTGGGTTGTGCAGGGAGCGTATCTCAGCAGGCTCTCTGGGGCCTCTCTCAAGGAAGGCATACATTTCAAAAGCAGCTAATGGAAGATAAACTGAAATCTTGAAACCTGCCTGTCACAAGGCAGTGCTATAAAGGCAGAGTTTCTAGGGACTGATATAAACACTCTGCGAGGGAGGAAATAGAGAGTGGATGGATATTGGGGGTCAGAAGGGAGGGCAGAGGGGGTCCTGAGCAGCTGGCCCAAACGTTCCAGGCCCCTTCATCAGCTGTCCCAGGGACGACTTTAGGCTGAGTCCTTCCTGGGTCTGGCTGTGAAGATCCCGTGTCTCCTTTGCTCTCATTTATTAAAGAGGCATTTGATGACAATTGGACCCTTACAGCGAAGATGTTGTCCTGTCCAGCTGATTTACATTTCCTCAGCATAACAAGCAAGTTAACCACATGCATGCTATTTATGGAAAACCTGCCACATGCCAGGCACTGGGTGAGGTGTGTTTCGTTTACATTATCTCCGAGCTGGGCATCATTATCTCCATGTAACACATGAGGAGACTGAGATACAGTGAGATCAATGATTTATTCAAAGGCACATATCTATAAGGTAGCAGAAACATAACCCCTGGTTTAGTGGCTTCAAAACATAATTCTTGTCATCCCCACACCCCAACCCTTTCTCTCTCTCTCACACACACACACACATACACACACAGCCTGATGTCTCAGTTTCGGGTTCAGTCTCAGCTCTGTCTTATACTTCTAAGAAAAGCCTGTTGGTCACATATTATATGTAGAGACAAACAAAAGTCCATCCCTTTTGCAAGGTGCTTGCAATCTAGTGAGGGGGATAAATAAACTGGTAAAGTTTGGGGTGATGCGCTGATGGCATGAGTATGAGAGCTGCTAGCCCCTGCGCTGCGGTAGCTCTAGCTTTGGACCTCGGGCTCCAGGAGGGCTTCCCTGAGGTGGGTTCAGCAGGCTGACAGAGTTCACAGATGAAGGAGAGGAGAGACAGTGGGCCATGCAGCCAGAGGAATCAGAATGCGCTAGGGCTGGATGGCTAGTAAGATTTGATCGACATTCATTTGGGGTGGATGGAGCCGAAGTCGAATCTGGGGAAGTGGCAGGAACCAGACCATGGCGGGTGTTTGCAACATACCGAGGAGTTTGTACTTCCAGTAATGATCATGGTGAACCATTAACGAGTTTCACTAGAAAGCGATATGGCCAGACTTATACATTTGAAGGATCCTATGGCATCATATGGAGGGGAGGGGAGCATGGATTGAGAATGCCAAGAGATCAGTTAGTAACACAGATGGTAAAGTTTAAACTGGAAAAAAAAGCAATGGTGTGGAAAGAAGACTAACTATGTTGAGGGTTGGGCAGAACCAATAGGTCGAGGTGTTTTTTTGACTATGAGGAGGTAGAGGAGGAGGGGTGTAAGTGAACCCTGACTGGGCCTTGGCAGCGCTCCTTCTGTCCCAGAGCACTGGACTCGGGCCTCTACTCCCCCAGCCACTGGCTGGTCCCACTCCTAGTGCCCTGAACCGTGGTATTGCACCTCCCTAGGACTGTGGCTGAATGCCCACTCCATGTTGAACTCCCATGAACGCTATCACCAAATTTACCAGCTCACGTTAAACATCTTCTGTTGAACTCCTTGTTGCATCCTGTACCAGCCCTGAACCAGGCCCATTTCCTAACCCCCATCCTTCCTGTATTGCTGCCTTCCCCTTCTTCACGGAACTGAGCCCGGCCCTGCGGCAGCAACCACCCATCCCAGATCCGGCACAGCCATCCGCCCTCGGCCCCTGCCCCACACCACCACGCCACAATAGCAAAGAAGCGAATGTGGTAGATTTGAACGCTCTTGACAGCTAGAACAATGGACCTGAACCAACGAGATGAAATTTAGCAGAGATAAATGTCAAATTCTACATATGAGCCTAGAAATCAATCACAGGGACAGGATGGGGAGAGCTGATTTGCAGTAACAACAAAGGAAACATCTAGGAGAGGGGCTGATTACCTGGCCAAGAATGTGGGGCAGCAGCTGCATAAAGGACAAACACAATTCAAGGCCAAATCAGTGGGAGTAGAGTGCCCAGGTTAAGAAAAGTAGCTCTGTTCTAGACCCCAACTAAAATACAGTGTTTAGCTCTGGCCACAAGTATGTCCCAAAAAAGGAGCAGAAATGAGGTGGTAAATATCTAGAAACAAATTCTGGAAACATGGCTGTCAGAAGCTGCTGATCAATTAATGCTAACTCCTGCCTTTTTTATTTTTCCCTTTTCCCAGTTGCCCAGTTCTGGGGGAGTTTTCCAAAGCCAAGGTCTGATTCTTGGAAAACACCAATATCTCTGCCCTAGCTCCACCTGCTTCTCCTTAACGGCCCTGCCCCATTCTCCTGAGGGGGCTGGTTTGTCTGAAACAGGGTCCTTTCATCTCAAGCTCTCTGAGCTAGGTGTCAAGGCGGTGAGTCTGGTATGGTTCTCTCCTCATTTCCCATCTATTCCTGGAATGCAGATTTGGTAGTATCCTTAGTGCTGAAGCCTGTGTTTCACAGATAAAAAAAATTGTGGCCTAGAAACAGCCCTCTAAGGTCACTGAGCTTGTTGGTGGCGGAGTGAGGGCTAGAACTGCTGTCTGTCCAGTGCTTGTTCCAAACTGCCTTCTGGTCTTCTTCCTCCTGCCCAACCACTCACTGACTTCCCAGGGGATTTCATTGTTTTTTGGGGGGTTTTGTTTGTTTGTTTGTTTGTTTTTTAAGCAGGATATATAGGTTCTGTGGGCCACCAACAGAGCACGCATGATCAAGAGAAGCCTAGACCCAAAGGCTCTTTTTCCAAGAGTTGCCTTTGTTACTGAAGTGAGGTGAGCCAACATCTTGGCTGAGCTTCCTGGGGAGCCCTGGCTCCCAGGAAAAGCCTTGGTCCACCCCCTCACTGCTGCCTGCCAAAGGGGACAGGACCCGCCGGAGATCAGTAGAAGCTGAACCCCATCTCCAGCTCCCTGGGGGCATCATGGCTTTGAGTTCTGAGAGCAGTAACCTCAGGCCAGGTGTTAAATGAAGGAGGCAAAGTTTTCCTGTAGTGATCGCACTTCTTTCTTCATCACAATATTAACCTCAAGAATCAAGCAATGTTTTTATCACTATCACCATTTTCTCATCCCCAACCCCATTCCCATGCACATTTGGGTACCCACTCCCCATCACCCTGTGAGGTTGCCCGTGGAGATGCTGATGCCCAGGGATGCTGCAGGGCTGGCTGAGCTGAAGCAGGGTCTGGCTGACTCACAAGGTATTATTGTTTGGTTTTTCTCCCTTAGGAAAGATGTATTTCTTAAATGCACCTTCCTTGAGTTATAAAGTGAGTTCAGGACGGAACCACCACTTCCTGTTTTCACAGTTCAAAGATGGGAGGCTCACCTTAGATCTGCAAAGAACAAGGAAGAGTGATGTGAGGAACCCAGAACACAAGTAGACTGAAGTCAATCCAGGATGGCTCTACTTGTGTGGCCAGGGAATTAAAAAGGTCATAGATGGAAGTAAAGAAATAACTGAGGCCAACTCATTGTAAAGATATGAGCACTGGGACTCAGAGAAAAAGGGCTCTTTCTATAAGGGTGGAGAGCTCTTTAGTGGCATGGTTGGGGTTATTACTTGTTGCCATTCCAAGAGCCTGGAATCAGGCCCACACCAGCAGTGGATGCTGCATGTTTGGGCATCTGTTGGCTATAATCTGCTCTTCCCCTGGAAGTGCTAATGGACCAGCTAACTGCTCCTGCCCTTGTCCTCGGTCTGGAGTTTGGAAACCCTCTTTGCTCCACATTAGCAGACAGCTCTGCCGAACCTTCAGATTTCTGCTGCATTTGCAGAGGCACCCCTCAGGTCTGCAGAGATGGTGAGTGTTTAATTGCTGCACCTCTTCCCAGACCTCCAGGGTACCTGGGATGTGTCTGTGTCCCCCAGGGCACTAGTGACCAGGGCAAAGAAGGAACACTTGCTTAACATTCCCACTGCCTTTCCAGGATGACACCCCACCTCATTCTTGCTACCCCAGGAAGTTGGTCCTGTGTCTCTGCTCCCTTGTACTCCTTCTGTAGAATATCTCAGTTCACATGATGTGACCTCCCTGACCTGGAGCTCACAGTCCTATCTTGCCCCTCCCCTTTGGACTCTCCTGCCCACACCTCAGTCTTGACAATAACCTGGAACTGGCTGGATCAGCCAAACTTCCATTTGTACTTCATCTCTTGATGTCGGTGTCCACTCTAAGGATTCCTCCTCTTCTGGCCTCATACTCTCCACTCCACTGGCAAATAGGCAAAGCCACCTGTCAGTAAACAGTCAGCCTCTGGCCAGTGTGGCTCAATTGGCTGACGCGTAGTTGGTTCCATTCCCGGTCAGGACCTTGCCTAGGTTTTTAGTTGCATCCCCAGTCTGCGCACATACAATCGCCTACCCAGGTGCATAGGGGAGGCAACCTGTCAATGCTTCTCTCTCCTGTTACTGTTTCTCTCTCTCCCTTCCTTATAAATTTCCTCAGGTGAGCCCTGGCTGGTGTAGCTCAGTGGATTGAGTGCTGGTCTGTAAACTGCAAGGTCACAAGTTCGATTCCCTGTCAGGGCACATGCCGGGGTTACGGGCCAGGTCCCCAGTTGGAGGCGTGCAAGGGGCAGCCAATTGAGATGTTTCTCTCATACTGATACATTGATATTTTTCTGCCTTTATTTCTTTCTTCCTCCCTTTCTCTCTCTCTGAAAATAAAAAAAAAAAATCTTTAAAAAATAAAATAAATTCCCTGAGGTAAGGATAAATAAAAAGTAAAAAAAGAAAGAAACAGTCAGGACCAGTCTTTCCCAGTGTTGCTGTTCCTGTCACTGGCCTCAGAGCCCCCTACCCACTCCCTACTCCCCCCGCCACCTGCCTGCCCCACCATCCCTGCCAGGGCAACAGCTCCACAGACAAACCCAAAGTCCAGCCCTTAAAACAGACGTTCTGAGGAAGTAATTCTTTCCAGTGGCTTTTCACAAAACAGGAGGTGAAGTTCCCTGGTCAGATGAATTTGAAGAACACTGGGCTGAATAGAAGTTCAACAGGGTCCAATACTGCCATTTCAGTATGCTCTCCAAGCAAAGAATAGTGAATACACTGTTTCCAGCACAGGCTTGACTGTCCCACAAGGCCAATGTCTCTAGAAATACAATTTAGGAAATACTTATTTAACTCCTTCCTGGGCACTACAAGTTTTGGCACTACCACTAATTGTGTGGCTTCAAGCAAGTCACTTTCCCTCTCTGGGCCTGAGTTTCTTTCTCTGTAAAAACAAATAAAAGCAAGGAAAAAGGTGGGCAAGATGGTCCCTGGGGTCCCATCTGACACTTGCATTTCTCAGTTCCCTACCTGTGCCTTCCGGCACATGTGCACCCTGCTGCCAAAGCAGCAGGGTGCTAGAGATCAGAACGGGGCAGAGCTAACAGGACCTGTGCACAGTGAGACACAGTGGGTGCCTCAATGCGTGGCTGGGGTGCTTTCTAAGTGTTGGAAGTCATTTTGATTTAGCTGACATCACACGGCCACTAATAGCACTCAGAGTCCCCAGGGGTTGAGAGAGGATGTAGCTCAGTGACACAAGCTCTGCTGGGACTGGCAGGCTGAGGGAATTCCAGTGGGGATGCAGGTGCCACCAGCGGTCCTTCAGATCAGGTGGCTGTACAGAAGCCATGGCAGGCAGCACAGTGATGGCATGCCAATGTGACATGACATGGCCAGCATGGAAGCTACCAAATTGCATATTCAGAGTCCCAGTCAAGAATCCAGCCCGAGTTGGGTGGCTCAGTTTGTTGGAGCATCACCTGTACACCAAATGTTGTGGCTTCTATTCCTCGTTAGGACACATACCTAGGTTGCAGCTTCAATCTCAGGTCAGGGCACAGGTGGGAGGCGACTGATAGGTGTTTCCCTCTCACATCAATGTTTCTCTGTCTGTCTGTCTCTCTCTCTTTCTCTCCTTTCCCCATCCTTTCTTTCTAAAATTAATCAACATATCCTCAGGTGAGGATTTTTTTAAAAAGAAAGAATCCAAAGACAGTTAAAAAAAATCCAAGTGCAGGTTTCTGTTGGCTCACTCCTGACTTTCAAAATGGTCCACACCATGGCTCCTCCTTATCTGTGAAGCATGGGACTTGCCTTCGAAGAGCCCTACAATCCACTCCAGGACTGATGCCTTGCAGAGGTATCAGAGACCTGGTCTCATCCAGGATACTCTGAAGTACCACAGTGACACCGAAAGAGCTGAATCAGGGCAGATATGGTAATATCAGAGAGAGTCATGGGGGAAGCTTAAAACACATTCATGTTTCAAGGTCTCTTCCAACGTTGAGCTTCTGGGATTCCTTTGAGTGCCTTCTGTGGTCAATATATGGTTCTAGATCCCAAGGAGGAAAGCAAAAGGAAAGAAACATAACCCCTATCACTAGGGGGCATAGTTTTTCTCAAATGATGTTCTAAGGAATACCAGTCCTTTAGATGCTCTAGAATGAAGGTGCTTTAGCATCAGACAAATTACAGAAATGTAGCAGATACCCTACCACTGGGATTCTCAGCCTACAGCAACCTGTTCGGGGCTCTGAGGAGTCCCGCAGGAAACCTGTGCAACTGGTGAATCTAACATCTCCCAAATTATTCGTCCATGGAGCTCTTTGGTCTGAACACCTTCTAATAGCCCTTAGAACTATGGTGTCTTGCAAGAGGACTCAGCATGTCAGACCTGGAGTGGATTGTAGGGAGCTTTGAAGCCAAGACCCATGCTTCACAGATGAGGAGGAGCCATGGCGTGGACCATTGTGAAAATCAGGAGTGAGCCAACAGAACCCTGTCCTCAGATTTTTGGAACTGTCCCTGGATTCTCGATCGGAACTCTCATGTTGTACTTGCAGCCTGGTAGCTCTGCCATGTTGTCCATGTCATGTCACATTGGCACGGCATGACTGTGCTGCCTGCCATGTTGCTGCCACGTGAGGAAAACCCCAAAAAGGATGGGAGAAAAAAGGTGCCAACCGAGTGTATTCCTAATTATAGTTCCCAAGGTTTCTGGAGCCACTGTGCTTCTTATAGCTCTTTCTTCCATTTGTTTGCACACAACCTCAGGCTCTTTCCAGGAAAACCTGTTATCTTTCTTTCTTTTTGTTGTTAAACCATATAAGTCAAAAATCTTTCTGTCACAACTTGAAGAAAACTTGACTAAACTGCCTTACACCCAAAGTGAATGTGTTGGCTCATGTGACTTATGAATCTAGAAGCAGGAATAGCTTGGACGTGGCTGCAGACAGGTGTGCGAACACCTCATCAGGACCAGCCTTCTCTCCACCCCCCTCCCCCACCCCCACATCTCTCAGCAGGACTTCCCCTCTGTGGCCTCCATTCAGAATGACTCTTCCTTGTGGTGACAAAAATGGCAGCAGCTGCTGCTCCAGCTTCAGGTGCAAACCAACAGAAAGCAACAAAATCCATGTAGGTGGCACCTGCCACAGTTAAATCACTAAGCTGGTTGAACCAGCTTAGGCCTCGAGCCCACCCCAGAACCAGTGCCGCCAGGTGTGTTCATTCCTGAGGGTGACTGGAATGAAGTACCACAGACTGGGTGGCTTAAACCACAGAAAGGTAGTGTCTCACAGTTTTGGAGGCTGGAAGTCCAAAATCTAGGTGCTGGCAGTTCCTTCTGAGGGCTGTGAGGACGCATCTGTCCCATGCCCTTCTCCTTGGCTTGGAGACGCACCGCCCGGCTCTCTGCCTCCGTGTTTACATGGAGTCCTCCCTGCGCACATCTGTCTGTTCACATGAGTTCTGTTACAAGGACACCAGTCATGGTGGATTAGGGGCCCCTTTGCTCTAGTAGGATTTTAACTAATTACATCTGCACTGACTCTATTTCCTAATGGGGTTATATTCTGATGGTCTGGGGTTCAGGACCTCAACATACAAATTTGTAAGGGGTACAACTTGCCCATAACACCAAGGGAATATGTTTTGCCAGTAGGCTCAGGCCCACATCCTATACTTCAGCCTGGAGTTGTCTGTGAAATCTCACCTAGACCCCAGGGACCGAGAGCAGAGAAGGGGTAAATCCACCCACCAGGCCCCTCCCCAAAACCAACTATGCTGTGGTTGGAAGAAAGGTAATAGATTCTGGGAGGCAAACCACTCACGCCCACTAGGCTATTTGAAGTTGGGTTTTCAACACTTAATAGCCAGTATACCTGCCTTTCCTTCCTCACCAGACTCCTAGTCTTCCAGGCAATTCTATGAACTGGGACCCTATAACATTGTGTACTTGCTTTAGTCCTGGTGTCTTTCCTGCCAGGAGTGCCTGTTCCCACTTCTCTAACACACTCCATGCACATCCTCTAGACCCCATCCAACTCTGTCTCTTCCATAAGCCTCTCCCCAGGGCCCACAGCACACACCCCATTCTTTCTCTTTGCTTCCACAACAGTTGGAAGAGCATCCGTGACAGCCGCTTCCATGCTGCATTACCCCTATTGCCATGGACCATGAGCCCCTTGAGGGCAGGCCCTCCTACTTCATACAGCGCCCAGCAGTGCCTGGACCAGAGGAAGATCCCCCTGCATCTTCGCCTGAGTGGCTTCATACAGACTAGCCTGGTCCTCCCCATTACCCCCTGGACCTGCCTCCTTCCACACAAACACTTGTTGAATCCCAGCTCCCCTGCTCTTCCCTCACCCTGGACAGTGCCTCTAAACAGGCTTCACCATCTCATAAATAATCATGAGTCTCTCTGGGCATAAAGTGTCTTACCCAAAGCCCCACCAATGGTAAGCGTCCCAGGATCATAAGGCCTGACTCCAAACACTATGCTTTTATTCACACTGGCACATTCACACACATGATGGTGGAGTCAGTGGTGAGTAGCCCCTCATCAGAAGGATCTAATGGAACCTGAGCTTGAGAACAGGCAGGGTCAGGGTATTCCTGCTGATCCTGGAACTGAGCAGGTACTTCAAAGGCTGGTGCCGGCATTTCTCAGGTCTCAGAAGCCTCTGGCTTGGGGTCCTCTCTCCGGTGCATCTAGGGAAAGGCGTTGGGTGCCTGTGAGTGAGAAGAGGGCTGGATAAGGAGAAAGCTAGTTCCTGGCCCCAGCCCTCTACTTCCTGACTGTGAGACCTAGGCAAACCTTTTCCTTCAGAGTCTCAGTTTCCCAAACTACAAAACCAGTGAGAGGGGAAGGTCATCCAAGAAGAAAGGGAACCAGGTAACCTTGACTGTAGTAACTTAGCAGTGGGTGATGGAAGGGTAGGGTGTGGGGTGCATTTGGGTCAGTGCTGCTGGTGCCAATCAGATGGGTTAACCCTGATCCCAGAGCAGCTGGTCCTTCTTGAGGTCAGTGGGCTGGAACTAAGACTTGCCCCAGGGTGGAGGGTGGAAGAATGTTACCTTGAAGGAAGGTTGGCGAATTCCCGGCTGGTGGGGTGAAGTTCAAAGCCATCCTGGACCCCCCAGCTCCCTGCCCCGGGGGAAGAGCTAGGCTGAGAACTTTACCAGTAAAACTTGAGGAAAGGACCGTAAAAGAGAGTGGAAGGGGAAGGAATTGGTGAGGAAAGCAGACAGACCAAAGCGAGCAAGAGAAAACGAAAGAAAGGAACAGGGAGAGAGCAAAAAGGTGCTCTGGAGGCTGATGAGGGTCCAGACGTATCAATGATCGAGTCAGTTTGCCAGGTGTGACATTGCCCTGAAGTTATGCAAGAAGCGGGAGGTGGTGCTGCAGGGAAAACTGGGTGAAGGGGATGCTGAGTCTCTCAGTCTTCTTCCTAACAACGGCATGTAAATCTATGACCATCTCAAAATAAAATGTTTAAAATAAAAGTCATCAGGGGCCCATGTCTGTGGATATAGGACAAGAGGGACAAGAACTCCAAAGAAGGTGGTGCTGCCCTTTGAGCCCACAGCCCAGTAGGAATCTAGGGTGAAGGTGAGGCCCAGCTGTGGGTGTGGCCAGGGCCAGTGTGTGCCCCTGGGGCTGGAGAAGCCAGAAACGGCCTGTGCTTGCTAAGCCCAATGACCACTTGTGTACTTGTGCCTGTGAAGAGTTTGTTTAAAGAAAGCAGTTGCTACCCAGTTAGCAGCTCCTTTCGTATTTCTATAACTGCTCATTTGGAAAGTTGGGTTGACTGTAGCTCTGACATAAAAGGTGCTGGAGAGAACCCAGCCGCCTGTGGCTGGAAACCTCTGCTGCTCAGAGGGAGGGGCTGTGGTGAGAGGACCCTGGACCCACATCCATCCAGGCCACATAAGCAGGGAGAGAAGTGCATCAAGCCCTTGTCCAGGCAGCTTGCCCACCTTCCACAGTCTACAAACTCCGCACCCTCTCCTGAAGGAGCAGACAATTACAGCAAAAAGGGGCTGGTGGAGAGGGTCGTCACTGTCCTGTGTGTGCCCCATCCCCTCACCAGTGCCGATGTCAGAAACAAACCCAAGTGCAAGGCCACACTCCCCAGAACCCTTCCTCAGGGTTGCACAGGACTCCAGTTAGGGCCAAAATTTTGACTAGGACAAAAAGAGGAAAGGTGCATTCACTAAACAAGGGGAGACGACCTTGAGCAAGAGAGAGGAGGAAGGAAATTGAGAGTCTGGTTTTCTGAGTGTGTCTGTGGAAAGGAGAATGTCAATCTGAAGGTCAGGCCTTCCTGAGACAGGACTGGGGAGGGCCTCGTGGACCTTACCCACCTCGTAGACTTACTTCCTCTTAGAACCCTCATGACATCTCTGTGACAAAGGACTCACTGTCCCATTTGCTGGGTGAAGAAAATGTGGCTAAATAACTCGAGGGATGGTCAAGACTAGCAAGCAGCAGCCGCGTCAGAACTCAACTCCCAGGACTTAGTTCGTTCCCAAGCTCCACCTCGTCTTCTGTAAAATGGGACAATGGCGCACTTGCCTCGTGGAACAGCCGTGAAGATTAAATGTGTTACTGGACATGATGCACTTTGAACCCGCTGCACAGGCACACTTAATGCCCTGGCTGTGTTATTTTCCATTAGGTATTACAGCTTCTAACAAGCCCCTATTTTGGTAAAGGGCCTTGTTTGAAATTGTAATACCCAATGGAATAATAAGGACCTAGGACCTAAAATGAAGGACCAAAAAAAAGGTTAAAAAGAACTGGAAACATTTAGGCTGAAAGGAAAATATTAGAGGGAGACAGGATCTTAATCCTTAAAAAATGCAAAAGTGGCTACGAAAAAGGCAGATAGGACTTGTCCAGCACTTTTCTGAAGGCAAAATTAGGGCCAATAGAAAAAAATGAAGAAGATGAGGTTTAAGCTCCTCATAGGACAGACATTTCTAATGAATCTGTTCCCTAAAAAGGGGTTTCTGTTCCCTTTTCCCTTGTCCCTGTGAGCAGAGCAGGATGATCCTGGGTGGAGAGGCTCTCCAGAGAGTGAAGTGTCAGAGGGGACCCCCTAGCCTCCAGTTTCAGGCCAGGCTTCCTAGAGAGGAACTTTTGCCCACCTGGTTCCTGAGGGTATGACTTCGTTGGCCGGGGGGCTACAAACCACTGGGGCCTGGCCTTCCAGAATGATCTGGCTTCCTCTAGGGTCCAAATTACTATGTCAGATCAGCTCGATGAAAATAATTGCATATGTTCCTAATGCTACAATTAAAGAAATTCATTGTCAAGAAGTGTTCAGCAAAAATCCATTTTTAAAGTTTTTCCTTTTTTATTAGCCACTCTCCCAGAGGAAGAGTCTGTGCTTGCAGTAAATCAGAAGCCAATGCATGGAAAGTTTCTGAGAAGCCAGAGGACAGAGGAAACGTGGAGATGAATTGGAGGCAGCGACCACAGTGAGGCTGTAGGCAGAGATGCATAGATCCTCTAGACAAGAAGCCCCAGGGCCTGGGTGCCCAGGTTCATGTTGGACTCAAGGGCTGGAATCCAGTGATCTCCACCTTCCCAGTGATCAGTGTGGGCTTTCCAGCCTGAGCCCCGCTTTGTGGTTCACTAAGAGATCTGTGGTGGTTCACTACGCCACATGCTTGATGCCTTTGGGGCTGTGGGAATTGCAAATGAGAGATGAGTAGGGAAATAAGGGGAAAGAGAAGTGTTGTGTCCAGAGGGACTGGCAGAGGATGGCTGAAGCAATGGCAGTGGAGGAAGAATGGTGGGACACACGGCTGGCCAGGGCAAGCGCTAAAGAACAGCCTCTGGGGCACTGAACGGGAGGGGTCAGCGAACGGGAATTCAAAAATGAGACTCTGAATTCAGCTGGGGCTATCAGTGGGTCAGGGGTCAGAAAAGTCAATTTCTAGAACAGGGTCAGAACAAACAAACACAACAGAGACAGAATTTCACCCACCTCTGGCAAGAATGTCAGATGATTTGACCTAAGAGTCCATGTGAGAGTTTTTCCTAAGGAAATCATTCAGCAGAAGCACAAAGATCTTTATTGCAAATTATCCAGGCTAGCAAATTTATCGGACCACTTGGGAAGTGCTGAGTTGTAAATCACAGGCCACCCAGTGGAGCGTCCTATAGTCATTAATTCTTATAACCAGCAAGACTGTCTGATAATATGGGAACCTCTTTATAATTCTCTGAACTGAGAATTGCCAAGTAAAGATCCAGATAGTGAATATTTTTGGCTTTGTAGGCCATATAGTCTTTGTTGCAGCTACCTAACTCTGCCTCGCATAGTGTGAAAGCAGCCACAGGTAAACAAATGGGCATGACTGTGTTCCAATAAAACTTTATTTACAAAAACAGGTTGTGGGCCAGATTTGGCCAAAGAGTTGCTTTAAATCAAAAAAGCAAAACATGAAGTTGTATCCTTATTATGGTTCCAACTATATACAATATGGATTTGAGTGGTAGAAATATTCAAACCTGGAATGGGTAGTTAAGACAAGGGAGGTAGAGTGGGCTCTCTTTCTTATTTGTGGGCAAAGGTGGAACTCTGGTTACCTGAGTACTCAGGACTCACACAGACCCTCTAAGGGTGTGCAGAGATCCAAGTTCCCATTTCCAGTCATGTCTTGAGATTTCTCAGTGAATGAGTCAGTAAATACCCGGGAAGGCTGGCCCTGCCCTTGACCTGGGAGCCCATGTTGCCTACAGGTGGAGCAGCCAGTTCCAGCTGGGTTCGGATCTGAGGCTTTGCCTACTTTAGCTGAGGATCTCACATCCTGGGGACACAGTGGTGAGGAATTATAGCAGCCCCCGTGTCCGGGGCCAGTGAGCAAACAGGGTGGGTGGTTCGTGACCAAGTTTTCACAACTTTCCAATATGGCCCCTGACTCTTACTCTGTAAATTAATACATAACTTTCTGGCTAAGCTCCACAGAGAAATTTCTGGGTATCAGACACAGTACTAAACACATGTACTTGCTCATTTATTGTCCAGAACAACCCTTTGGGAGAGTAACCATTATTGTCCCCACATTACACATAAGGAGGCCACAGCTTAAAGGAGTTAAGTTCCTTGCACTAGGTCACATGACTTGTCGGCAGACATGCCAGGATGGGAACTCAGGCCCTCTGACTGAAGTCAATGCCCTCAGCTGAATGACCTTGGACAGACATCTTAACCTGTCTGAGCCTTGGTTTCACTGGTATCAGTGGGGGGCCCCTCCTGGCACTGGTGGACCCCTCCACCAGGAGGCGATGATGGATATGTGCCAACTGGAGGACTTGTGATGCCCAGCGGAGGGCTCAGAATTTCACCTTGTCAGCAAAAGGAAACCATTCTAGGTTTCAACATTTCATTTTCTCAACTTTCTGCCTGGCCACACCTAAAAATGAATTCTGCTTTGCCTGGAATGCTTGTCGGTAAGTGGCTTTCAAAGGAAGCTTCACAAAATCACATCAGATGGCTTTTGTAAAAACCTCATAAGAGATAAAAAGAACTCCTTTGTTTTTATTTCTTATGAGCATGGTTTTGAAACCTGGCCTTTCTGCACCTGCCTCTCTGTCTCACGCCACACCTCCCCTATGACTGGACTGTGGCCCCAGGCCTCCCACCGCTGTCCTGACAGCTGACTCTGGAGAGAAGCAAAACTCAGGCTCCATCCTCCTCCTGTCCTTCTGTGTTTTTCCCTCCTGACTTCAGGGTAACACGTCAAAGCCTGGAGGTGAGGAGTTGGGGGTCTACAGCAGCTCCCAGCCCCACGTATACTCACTGCTCAGGGCCTTAAGGATTCAGCATCTCAGAGGCCCACAGGTCAACCAGAGAGCCCCTCAGGCTATTTTCATCTCCTCAGGCCCTGTGGTATCAGGATATTCCTTGGCTGTCACCTGGGGAGAGAGGTATAACCCCCACCCCCAATCCTATCCCTTCAGATGAATCCCCAACAGAGACTGATACAGAGTCAGAGCCATAGAAGCCACTCATTCATTTCTTCTCTCAAGCAGCTTCTACAGACCTCAAACCGCGTGCCAGGCTCTGGACCAGGCTCCAGGAAGTGTGAGCAGAGATGGTTTAATGTGATGAGTATGTTCATAGACTCTGAAGTCAGACTGCCTGGCTTCAAAGCTAATTCACAATAGCTGTTTTGCCCCTCTCAAGTTACTTAACCTCTCTGTACCTCGATGGCACCTACAGTAAATGGAGATCATACAACATAAAGTTAATATGGGCAAAGCCATCAGAACACTACCTGACATACGTAAGCACTAGACAGGTGTCACCATCATCTTTCTCACATCCTGGCCCAGGGTGAGTGGTAGAGAGGACCAGAGGGGTTTCATGGGCCAGTGGAGAGGTAGGCAATCTGGGGCAGTGGGAGATACAGCAAGTTAGGAAAAGAGTGAGGAGATGAGCTCCGGGCTGGCAGGGGAAGCCTGAGCCGCAGGCCTAGCAGTGAGCCAAGGACAGGACAGCAGCAAAGAGGAGATAGGAAGGAGTCAAGCCTGGCCCAGCAGACTGGACAGAGCAGAGCTGGCTCTGGAGTGTGACCTTGGAAGGCCCAAGTGGGCTCACGTCAGCCATTTATTAGCAGCCACAAATTAGTAGATTCTCTCAGACTGGGCCCCCCTATATGCCAGGCTCTGGGTCAGGCATTTCATGTTGAGTATTTTATGTAAAATCCAAAATATCCCACAAGTTCCTGAATTCTGTTGTTCCGTCTATCTTCCAGAGGACATTTGAAACAAAGTCCTTGAAATGACAAGGACCCTTGAGGGGTAGCCAGGAAGGGGGCACTGGGGAGACTGGACCCCAGTGCACTGAGGTTTGGGGTCTGGCAGGGGCTCAGGTATCTTGCTGACTATAGAGAAAGATGAAATGACCTAAAGTCAAGGACTGAGTAAAATCCCATCCCATAATATTATTATCATTTAAGTGTAGGTACTTGAAGAATACTGAAGGATAGGAGCAAACTAACAGCACATCTACATTACTAAGTAGATCGAGTTAGAGAACAGTGCACACGCAGGAACTTACTGTGTTTTGCTGTGGGTAATGGGCACCCACGCTTCATATGTGCATTATACACGGGATTACTATACCCATGGTATGTAGTCATTGTGCCCATGTATAATGTGCATCCTTATTTTCCCCTCAAACATTTGAGCAGAAAAGCATGCATTATACATTATACACGGCAATACACGGCAACTGTTGCGCTCAGCCTCACCCCCTGCTTTCCCACCCCTGGACAGGGAGCCCGTGCCCTTGAATTCTGGCCCTGATTCTCACCCACCACTGGGCTTGACCCAGGGTGACCGTTCACAGTAGTGTCTCTTGTCCGTTTTAGGCAGGCCTTTCGTAGCCATCACCGTCCCCAGGCCCTCATCCACTCAGGGTCAGCTAGACAGAGCCTGATGAATTCGTCTGCTTGTGGGAGTTGACAGCCTTACCCTTTGAAAACTGCTGATTGGACCCAGGAGCCCCGCGTGGCTGGTCCAGACTGAGAGGTGCTGTGCATGTAAAACACACACATGAGTCCAAAGATCTACTGCAAAACAACAACGAAGTCTCGGGACAATGATTTTTATTGATGACAATTGAAACGATAATATTTTGGATGTAGTGGGTTGAATAAGATATATCGTTAAAATGAATTTCACTCGCTTTTAGTCCTTTTGGGAGACTACTAGGGAAATTTTAATTATCCGCCTGGCTTCCAGTTTATTTCTCCCGGCCAGTGCCGCCGTCAAAGGGAATGTATTGTCATGGAGGGGAATTTCATGGGACAAAACAACGTCTCTAATGGGGGTTTCTCCCAGAGTATGGCTCTTGGACAGGGTGCCTTGAATTGGACCATATAAATAATATGCTAATGGATAAGATTAGTCCTGATATATTGGTTCCCTATCGTTGCTGTAACAAGTTACCACAAACTCTGCGGCTTAAACCAACACATTTATTCTCTTACTGTTCTAGAGGTTAGAACTCTGAAATCAGATTCACTGGGCTAAAGTCAACATGTTGTCAGGGCTGGTTCTTTCTGGAAGGTCTGAGAAGAGAATCTACGTCCTTGCCTTTTTCAGCTTCCGGTGTCTGCCCACAGTCTTTGGCTTCTGCTTCCTTCCTCCGTTTTCAAATCACATCACTGTTTTTGTCATCGTACTGCTTTTTCCTCTCTGATCTCCTGCTTCCCTCTTAAAACAACCCCTGTGAGCCCTGGCTGGTGTGGCTCAGTTGGTTGGAGTATCATCCTATAACTAAAAGGTCACAGGTTTGATTCCCAGTCAGGGCACATGCCTAGGTTGCAGGTTTGATTCCCAGTCTGGCCACGTATGGAAAGCAACCAATCGATGCTTCTCTCTCACATCGATGTATCTCTCTCTTCCCTCCTCTCTCTTTTAAAAAAAGCAATAGAAAAAAATGTCATCAGGTAAGGATAAAATTAGATAAATATATAAGCACCCCTGTGATTACATTGGACCCACTTGGATAATCCTAGATATGCTCCCACCTCAAAATTCTTAACTTCAGTACCCTTGCAAAACTCCTTTCGTCATGTAAAGTAATACTTACAGGTTTGGGGAATTAGGATGTGGACATCTCGGGGGCCATTACTCAGCCGAGCACACCTACCTACTTCATTCCAGCTTCCAATTTATAAATCATAACTTGGGCCATCACAGTCACCAAACCACAGCACCGAGAGCTGCAGCTCTAGAAACGGAAAAGATAATATCCTGTCTGCTTCCTGACTTCAGGACGGTAAAGTCCTATAATCCCAATGTTCATGCGGATGAGGCAGCAAAGACCCAGAGAGTTTTGGTGACTTAGCTGAGCTCACCAAGCTAGGAAGACCTCACTCGGGACAGAGGCCTGGCCTCCTGCTGGCATAGAACCCCACGGGGTCAGGCAAGGCAGCTCTGCCTCACTCCTTTCTTTGCAAACACAGTGATACTCAGTGACATTGTCTGACCTTGTGCTCTCAGACCATCTTCAGGCTGATGGCCCTCCAGCTCCTTCGGAAGCAGCCCAGATGTGTGGCTATGTCAGAGGACCCATGCTGACAAGACTCAGGCACAACTGCAATCAAAGGGGCAGCTGAAAAGTAGTTCAAAGCAGATGGTGGGCTTGATGGAGCCCACACTGAACTCACGATGTGCCAGGCCCAGTGATGCCAGTTTTATTAATCAGGGACAGAAGGAAGCAACTTGGGCTCGAGGCAGCGGGAAGCTGTGAGGATCTGTGTAGTATAGGGACACTGCTCAGCAATAGTTTTTCTTCTGTGACATGTCTTCCTTCAGCCGAAAGACTTCCCACCTGCTCTGCCTCCTCGCCATGTCTCTGCAGACTTCTGCGTCATTCATCACCATCCTCCTCAGTGACTTATTCTCCATCTTGTCGGCAGCAGAGCCACTGTTCACTGGGGGAGTGAAGTCAAGGAAAGGGAAACATTTCATCCTCAAACACAAGGAGGTTTTGTTGTGGAGTGTCTCCCTCATCTGTCCCCTCTCTATTCTCATCACCAGGCCAGTCTTTAACATGGGGGTGCAAGGGGAAGCTGGCGAGAAGCCCTCTAAAAGCACATGGGTGTCAGATCCAGAGGTCAGCCACCGTCAGCTGGTCTCAGAAGCAGGATACCACTCTGTGAAGTTGGAACTGGGCCTAGTGAGAGAGTGTGGAAACAGGACAAGAGCCAGGGTGAGGAGTCACAAGATCTGGGTTCAAGTCATAGATCTAGTATCTACCATTGTGTGACCTTGGGCAGGTCACTGAAGGTCCCTGACCCTCAGTCTCCTTCACTGTAGAATGGCGGTAACAGTGGCTATTCCCACCTCACAAGGCTGTCGAGAGAATCAGATGAGAAAATGAATGTGAATGCACTTTGCAAACTATAAAGTAGATCTTAAGAATAAATGATATTATTTAGAGTTGGCACAAGGTTGGGAATACAAAAACATTCCAGGCTTAAGATTAGGCCTAGACAGTGGAGGTCTGAATCACCTGGGGTCAAGGTGGGGTTGTGGTCTGCAAACCAAATAAGCAGCTGGAGAAAGTGACAGAGGGTCAAGTAACCAGAAGGCACAGTGTGGACCAAGGGCTAGAGGCCTTCAGCAGACAGTGCAGATGGCGCTGGCTATGAACCAGTGTGGTGAGGCCTGGCTGGCTGAGTCTGACAACCACAGAGAGGGACTTGGATGTCATCCAGAGGACAGCAAAACGATGCAGAGGCTCAGGGGAAGGTCACAATTCAATTTGCAGCAGAGTGGTCTGGCTGGCTAGAGCACAGAGTGGGTTGCAGGAGGGAAAGGCCAAGGTGGGGAGACCAGAGCAGTGGAGGGCTGAGAGTGTGCAGTCACAGAAGTCAGAAGAAGAGAGTGTCTTGAAGAAAAGAGAAGGCAGCAGGGTCAACTGCTGCCAAGAGGACAGGTACTCTGAGAAACAAAGAGTGCGCATTGTGTGTGGCAAAAACAAAGTCATCAGAGAGAGGCGAGGCCCAGTGGTGAGGGACTAAGAAGTGAGTGGAGGAGACAGAGATGGGTCTTGGGCAGGTTGTTCAGGTGCGTGCTACGCAGGGAGGATGAGACACAGAGCTGTAGCCAGAGGGAGAGGTTTGCAGGTCGAGAGCTATTTGTTGTGGTTCGGTTTGGGTTTTGTTTTAAGTGGTGAACAAGCCTTGAGTAGGTTTAAATGGTGATGCAATGAATCAATAGAAAGACAGGGATTGAGGCAAAGAAGAGAGAATTAATTCAAGAAATATTTTTCAAACACCTGTTATGTGCCCAGTCCTTTTTTAGGCACAGGGAACATAAGGTCTTTCTTCTTGGGAACAGATAATCAATAAAACAACCTCCTTGTGAAGGGAGAAAACTTTGAGATTTGGAGACCAGGTCAAGGGTCAGCTACTGAAGAGAAGATGGAAAAGAGCGAAAATACAGATTCACGGGCAGGTATTATGCCAGGTGGATGAGGGAGTTCTTGTCTGATGGCTTTTATTTTTACTTTGAAGCTGGAAGCAGGTCATCTATTGAGACTGAAGTGGGAGGACAGGCAGGAGAAGTCTGGGGGAGAGAAATGAAGATTAGATATAACTACTAGGCAGAACGAGCAGGCGGGGGAGAAAGGGACAGCCGGGGCAGCCCAGAGCAGGCAGCATCCAAGGCCTCATAGGCATCAGAAGTCATGAGTTCACAAAGGGACATGCCTGCAGCACTTGCCCTTGGCAGTCCTGGCATAAGAGGAGGTGCATATAGTTCAATGTGTGAACACGTGGAATATTGCAGAACAGGAACAGGCTGGTAAAAACATGGGTGAGGCTAGGTTGATAGCTGAGGGAATAGATTAATTCAGGCCAGAAAAAAAGGTATTGAAAACTGGATGACAGAGAATGGCTGAGAAATCAAGGACTTGGGTCTTGAAGAGGTCAAAGAGCAACTTGGAAGAGAACCGAGTGAGGAACCAGGGAGGAGGAAAGGAAGGAAGCTGCGATGGCAGAGAAGGAGGTGTGGGTGTAAGTTTCCAGGGGCGGAGCCTTTCCTGGTGATGGCCAGGCCCAGTGTGTCCTTGGGAACGGGTAGCTGAAGTGGAAGCTGAGGAAAGTCTTTGGAGTCGAGGGCTCCTGCAGTCCTTTTGGAGGAAGGCTGGGTTTGGGATGGAGAGTCAGACTGAGTTAGATGCCTAAGTCTCCATACAACATGATCAGGAGGCATTCACAGGGAACAAGGAGGTATCAGTGGTCACTCCTTCCCATTGCCCTTGGGAAAAGCCCTTCTCCTCACCTGGTCTTAAAAGACATGACCTATGCCTAGCCTCCCTCTCCAGTTTCATCCCTTGCTTTCTTGCTTGCTTGTTACTGTGCTCCACAAATTCAAGGACCTCTTTCAGTTCCATGTTTATGAAGCTCCTTTCTCCTTCAGGCCCCCACACATCTCGCTCCTCTGCAGGTTCCATCGGAGAGACAGGGAGATAGACACACACATAAGCAACAGACATGCGTACCACATGATCCAGCAGCTCTACTTCTGAGTACATGTATCCTGCAGATGTGAGCTCAAGGATTTTTTTTATTACAGCATTGTTGATAAAAGCAAAAGATTGAAAATGTAAATGTCCATCAATAGGATATGGATAAGTTGTGATGTATTCATACAATGATTTGAATATGATTTAGCAACTAAAATAAATGAAGTAGATTTACATATGTCACCATAGCTCAATTCCTACACTTGACTGTAAGTGTGATGGTGGTGGTACTGATGAATTCTTAAGGTCCCTGGGACTGAGGATAGGAGAAACCCTCCTGGCATGATGTACCATGATCCTCTGCTTAAGTACTTCTTAGAATGGCTTTGGTGGAACCAGCACAGTGTTCTGGGACATATATTAATATGCAAGCATACTTACAGTCAAAGCTCCAGGATTAGGTGATATTTGGTGATGGATTCATGTTTCTCTTTATTTTGTGAACAGAACTACCAAATAATAGCTTTGCATCTTTCTGCCTCTCCTCGTTTTGAGAGGTGGTGTCCATGTAGGTCTGGAAAATCTGATAAAATCACAATGCTAGACATGAAAAAGGGATCAAAACTGCGGGAGAATTTCTAGCATTTATTGGCAGCTGCTGAGATGGTCAGATAGCCCACAGGAAAACAGGGGACCTGCCAGGTGAGAGGAGAAGGCTGCAGCAGCAACAGCCACCTTGTCCCCTTCTTTCTAGGGTGGCCTTCCCTCCCAGCATGGTTATCAGAAGGTGAGCGGGCACACTGTTACAGTGGGAGAACGAGGAGCTGCAAAAAAACTTGAAAGGCCCTGTATTTTTTGGTGCTTATGAAATCTCTGTGAAAGCCACTCTTTTTAAGTGAAATGTGGACCAGACATCATTACTTGACCCTCATGATTAGAAAAAAGCCAGCTGCCAACAAAGTCTCTTAAGATTATATCTAATCAGCAAAGCCAAAACAACAACACATGCACACAATGTTGAGTGGAAAAAGTAAGCGAAGCTGAGATATCTAGAGAACATTTAAAAACATGGATGGGTAGGACACTCTAACCTCAAAATAGAGTTACAGGAAATAGGAGAAGTATAATAGATGCTTCCATGGTATCCAGGATGTTTTATTTCTTAAAAAAAAAAAATCTGAAGCAAATGTGGCTGAATTTCAACACTTACTAAATACAGGTGGTAGCTATGTAGGTGTCTGAGTTTTACTCTTTATACCTTTCTCGATGTTTAAGTAGGTCGTGATTTCTGAAGGTCAGCTAAGAATTAGTCAGGCAAAGAGGGGGAGGCAGAATGTTTCAGGCTGGGGTCTGGGTGGAGGTGAGAAATGGCAGGTTCAAAGGCCCAGAGGGAGAGGGGAAATCAGAAAGAGGAAACCTCCTAGTGTCGGATGGAGGTGAGAGAGTGAGGTGGGGGGTGGGGGGGGAGTGGAGAGAGGTGTAAGAAGTGATCGGAGAGGCAAGAAAGGGCCAGATCATGCAGGACTTGACCAGCCATGCCCAAGCATTTGGACCTCACCCTAAAGGCAATGGGAAACCACTGAAAGACAAGCTGAAAAGTGGGACAGATGTACAAGTTAAAGAGATCTCTGCTGACGCAGGAGCACAGATTGGAGGCTGGGAGATGACTGATCACCCACTGCTCTCCCCTGTGAATTTGGGAACGGAGTGGAATGGGAAGAAACTGAAGCAATGGTGAGAATTAATCACTGGCTTCTAAGGCTTCCTAGCTCTCTAGTGTCTCGCTAACCATTCTGGGTCACAACTCCTTGTAATCAATTGCACTGCAAATGCTGGTCATCTTGTGTTTGCCCCTCAAAGCCACTCTCCACCCTTCTCAGCCTTGCTCTCTACCCTGGTGGGCTGGCCACTGTGGACCAAGTAACGAGTTGTTGCCCTTGAGCTTCCAATCATGTCGGCTAATAGCACAGGGGTTGGGCCCTCCCCTGAAGTGTTACCTTGGCTGCCTGTGTCACTGGACAGAGAGAAGGTCACCTCTCCTCTCAGGGTGGCCTGCTGGGCACAACTTTCACCTGTTGGCTTCCAGGATCCATTCCTTTCCTTCCCCATTGGCCCCAGAGGTGGCATTATCCATGCTGGTGGTGGCTCCACCCACTGCTTTATAATGAGTCCCTTTGTAAATACACCTTCCTTGAGTTATCTCGATCTGAACATGCTATCTGTTTGTTGTCAGGACCCTGTCTGTTGCGATGCAGTGTCTTCCACTAACCGCTGACCAATTCAAGGGCAGCGAAGAGGTCTGATTACTTTTTCTATGCAGCTCCTTTACTAGAATCTGACACTTTTTCAGTGACCAAAGCATAATTCATGAATAAGTGAGAAAACGGTATTAATGAATAAGTGGATGAATGGGGTGTACTCCTGGGTTTATGAACGGGCCATACACAGACAGGTTTTGGGCTCTTTGGACAAAGAAAAAGGTGACTCTAGGAGAAAGGAAAAATATAAAAGGAGGAAAAAAAACATTTCTGGAGCTCCAGAAACTTGACGCAAACAGTGCTAGGTTCTTTGTTTAGTCTCCTAATTTTGTCCCCAAAACATCATGGCGCTCATCTCGCAGGCAGAGACCAGAGTTCAGAGAGGTTAAGTAACTTGCCCAACACAGTATCCTGTGTTCTTACCACTTCTCAGTGTCATGGGAAAATCGAATCTATTTCTTAATTATGCCTGCAAGCATTTCATTAAGTGTCCAGAAGCCCCCATGTCTCTCATCCCTGCCTGCTGTACCTGCAGGCCCCGCCCCCAGAGGCTGACACTTCCGGCAGGGTGGGGGTGGGGGGCATGGTAGAGAGGGGGTTGGTGGTGGGGGATGGGGAAGGTGGTGAGGGTTGAGGGTTGCCCTGTCTAGGCTGTCATTGATGACAGCGTACCTGAGGTTGTGATTTCCATCCATTCTGCATTCTTATTTGAGGCATAAATGTCACTGGCGTTATTACAGTGGTGGGCTGACAGCATGTTTATCCATCCAGTGCTTTTCAAACCAATTAGGTGGAATTAGTGTTCCAAGGAAGGCTCCTGAAACTCACATGTTGGCCTAGAGAAAGAACTAAACAGATGGATGTTATGCCCGAGTCCCCCAAGCCAGTCTGTGCCCTGAGGCCACCCTGCGGAATCAGATCCTGCCTGCTCAAGAAATTAGCCTCTTTTTCTCTGTAGCCTGAGCAGAGCCAGCAGGGAAGTAAACAGGGAAGAAAAGAAGGTGTTTATGGATTATTGCATGCCCATGGGCTGGACTGCGCTTATTTATTCTTCACCTCATCCCTGCCAGAATGGTATCAATATTCCCATTCTACAGTTGAGAAAACTGAGGTTCAGAAAGGTGTAGTAATGAGGCCAAGGTCACTCAGAATTAGAACCCAGGACTGCTGGACTCCAGAGCCCCTGGCTGATACAGCACACCCCACCACTTCCCCAAGTCCATCTCTTGTCATTTACCAGCTAGCTTCAATGTCTCACCTCCTTAGTGGCCCCTCCAAAACCCATATTTCCCTGTTTCTTTCTTTCTTCAAGCAACCATTCACGTCTTGTGCCTATCCAGCCCTAAGCAAATGTGAAGCAATCATTTCATTATGAAAGTGGCTCGCCCCAGGCAGCCTGTCTGGAGCACCCATGTTTACTGCCACCCCTTTGGGTTAAGAATTTAATGAAGGAGCAAGAATCTGGTAAGGTCAAAAGAAGATGAGCTTTGGTGTTCAGACAGACCTGGTTTCTAATTCCAGTCCTTCCATCCAACGACTGTCTGAATGTGCAAAACTCACCTCTTGGCACATGCACCCTCCTCTGCAAAACAGCACTGTGGCCCTCGCTCTCCGGGTGTTTTAAAGATTGAAGAGATGACTTACCCAAAGTGCTGGGTGCACCACGGGTGCTCAACAAGTAATGTCAGTTAATAGTCACTGGTTTAATTTTCCGGGCTCAAATTCCAGCAGTGTAAGACCTGAGCAAGTTACCTAATCTCTTTAAACCCAGTCCACTTATCTGTAAAATGGGGAAATACTATTGCTTACTTTGTAGGCTGGTTGGGAGAGTTTCGTTAAAGTAGGTACTGCATATAAATTACATAATACTGTGGTTGACATAAAGTAGTCAAACGGTATTTGTTGTTGCTACAGTTAGTACTATCAAAATCTTTAATGTGGTAATCTAAGAGATGTGATACATTTGGATTCTCTTAGGTCTCTTAATTACCATGTTTCTTGTGTTGTATTTGGATATTGTTATCCTCTCAAAGCCTGACCATTCCCGTGAGAAAAGGCAGAATATCTTTCTGTAAAGCTTCCTTGTTTTCTCAAGCTGCGAATGAGCACTCCCTTTTCTCTATGTCCACTGTACTTGGTCTCTCTCTAACAACACATTGTGTTGCAGATAGAACGGTGTGTGTGTGTGTGTGTGTGTGTCTCCTCCACCAAGCAGTTTGAACACAGGTGATCCATTTTAATTTATCTCTTCATTTCCAGCTTCTCATCTAGCCCTGTTCCCAGCACAAAAGACTTAATTTTTTAAAAAAAGAAGAAAAGAGAAAATTTTAAAAAGAAAAAATTGTATAATTTAATTGAAATGCACTTGGATGTTGCTTCTGAAAGGCAGCTCTCGTGAGATTAAGACCTATCCCCAGGGCTGGAATAGGGGCAGCCAGCCAAGATCCACTGTATTAATGAGAACCCACAATGTAAGGCCTATTTAGCCAAGTTTCTAAAAGGCGAGTGACATCTGTCAACAGCTAACTCGTTCCAATGACCGAATCCCAGAGTTGGTCAGCTAGCACAGCAATCCCCTGCAGGTAATTTCTCCTAACACAAAAAGGGCTTTGAAGAGGTCCCTCACACTAATGATCATAAATTACTCCTGTGAACAGTATTTTTCAAAAATTGCTCCCGTGAACAATACTTTTCAAAAATATTTTTCAAAAACATGTAGAGAACAAATGTGACCCGAAGCCATTGTACCAATCTTTCCAGAGTGAGTGTCGAAAAGGAGGGCAGAGCACACTCAGCCCTCAGGTGTTCTCCGAGCCAGTCTGGTGCAGCCAAGCCACCTGTTTGCTGAGCTTCCGGTGCACTGACCATAGAAGACGCAGAATATATTCTTAAAATCTCTGGACGGGGAGGGATGTACAAGATCCAGGAGTGTTTTACACATCAGGTACCAAAACAGATGTAAGAATGTGAGAAGCAGGGGCCAAAGGGGACCTATAGGTGGGGCTAGCAAGCACAGAGGCCATAGGTGGGTGTCCTAAACCCTGCTGGGTGTCCTTATGTCACCTGTATAGTCAGGTGGTTTCAGGTGTGGGTGACTTTTTAAAGGTCCAAGCTGGAGGAGCATGCATTTGCTTTCAAAAGTATTTCCAGATTAAGAGCACCTCGTAACTTTGGGTCCCATCACCCCAGTAAGAACCAAAGGACCGGGGGATATTGAGAGCCCTGCTGCTCAGAGTGTGGTCCACAGACCTGCAGCACAAGCATTGCCCAAGGGTGTGTTGGAAATGCAGAATCTTGGGCTTCATTCTAGACCCCCTGAATCTGAATGTTTGAGGGAGGGGCCCAGGAATGTGAATTTTAACAAGATCAACAGGAAACCTTTAAGCACACTACAACTTGGGACTGGTTTGGGGCATTGCCTCTTAACCAAAGGTGCTCATCAGAATCACCTGGGGGAGAGGGAGGGGTGCTTTTTCACCATGCAAACACTCAGGCCCTGCTCCCAGGGCTCCTGAAACAGGGAATCTGAAAGGGAGCCAGTCATTTGTGAATGATTGATAGGATTTGTGGGTGCTTCAGATGAACGACCTCGGTTTGGAAGCATTAGTTTAGAGGCTTATAAGTTGGTTTAAGATCCGAATCCATGGTTGATAGTCTCTTGGCTGAATTCTGCTATTATCCTCAATAATAGTTCTCCTCCATGATGTAGCTCAGACACCAGCTGCTCCGTGAGTCCCTTCATGAATCTCCCTGGGCAAAATGAATCGTTCCTGGCTCTGTCCCTGCAGCCACTCCATGCAGGTAACGCCTTTCAGCTCTCATTCCCTTCCGCCTCGCATTTGGCATTATAAGTGGTTGTGCATGTGTCTCCCTGACTAGATGTTAGCTCCCCGGTCTGTCCTTCAAAGCGTAAGCTTTTAGGCATCCTTGTTTTACTGCAACACTTAGCACAGTGTCTGACACACTGCAGATACATCATACTTTAGTTGTTGCCTTAAAAATATTGAAACATCCAAATTCTCCATTCTCTTCCCTCTAACTTAAGTAGACAACAAAGAGGTGACTATATTTCCTTACTTAAGAGGAAGTATGGGCTTCCTTGTGTACTTTTGTTCCTGGCAGCAGGTCACATGTTTCACCTAACCCTGAGGGAAGGATAGGTGCTATTTTCACCACATTGTTCAGGGAGATCCTGTGCTCTGATCAAGGCCACAGCTAACCAGTTGCAGCTAACGAGTGAAAATCTGGAGTCCACAGCCATGACTCCCTCTACCCACCCCATCTCCAAACTGTTCTCGTTGTGTGCTCTGCTCTCTTTGCTGCCTCCAGAGAGTCCACTTGGATGACCCCTGACACAATTCCTGCTGTAATTCTTGCCTGGACCTCAGTGTCCCCTTCCTGCTGAAAACTCAGACGGTGGGGCTGGGAAAATCCCCATGATGGTTTCTGTGCAGAGGCTGGATGTGCTGGGGAGTCTGCAGGGCCTTAGGCCCAGCTGCACAGGTCAGGGTGGCAGCTCTGCCAACTGCCCTGCCTGCCACCTCAGCTCCCAATGGTCTCTGCCCTTTGGCTTGGTCTGGCTCCCTGCCTTAACCCCAAACCACCTGGTCTAGACCCACACATTGCCCCTGGTGTACCCCAGTCTGTGGCGCCTGGGGCTGGACCCTACTCCTTCCACTACAGTCCAATCGCTGGCTGGGGTCTGGCTTTAAGCTACTCAAACCATCCATAAGCATCTGTCTCTGAGCATCACCCCTCCAAGAGCTTCCTTCTGCCAGGCCTTGCCGACCACTCGTCCCTCCTGGGTTTGCAGTGCCAGCAGGCAGCCAGCCCATTTAGGCACCAACATTGACCGTTGGCTGCCTCCCTTCTCTGGGGTCCAGGCCTCCCACCAGGCTCTTCCTCCCTCCCTGCCTCTGCCCAGCCTCCTTCCCTTATTCACCAACTTGTTGCTTAAGCCCAGCACACCTCATTCCCCAGTGTGCAGTGCTCACACTTCTAGCAGGCTGCTGACCCTGCCGTGGGCTGTGCCCTGAGAAGGGGTCAAGAGGCACTTATTCCTCAGCTCAGGAAATAGATGTGCAATCAGAAAACATGGACTTGACACCTGAGTTTGACTCTCACTGGCTGTGTGACCTCGAAAAACGGCTTTTCTTTTTTGGATTCTCAGGTACTTTATCTGTTCAAATGAGGAAAATATATGTGTATTATATATACGCACATGCATAATTTATATTATAATGGGTTGTAAGGATTAAATGAGATGATTATATATAAAGTTGCATCATAATTACAAAGCACCCTAGAAAAATGTATCATGGCATTTTATTATTATTAATATTATTGCTCTGAAGCAGAGAGACAAGATGATGTTTCTCTTTCCTAAGCCCTGTTTTAAAAGTATGTAAAATGTCTAAAGTGTTTTCAAATCAAAAGAACCAAAAAAATATGTTTCTATGCTTAAAGAAGCTAACTTCAGTACCTGGAAAATTCATCTATTTTGGAATCTTGACCCCTGGGTAAGTTAGTTGTGACAATGTTTTGCCATCTGGGCCACAGAAAGGAGGACATGAGATGGCCTTGTTACAGAGCAAGAACAAGGGGGGCCCGGGACGGTGATACTATTACTGAAAGAGATTCGGGTCCGTCTTGTCCGCCGCCATAAAGGAAAGATATCTCTCAATGCCAGAGATTTGTGAAAAGGAAAGGAAAACGTTTATTTTGTGCTATACAAACTTAAGGCAGTGACCTAATGTCTTTATCAAAATCTTAAAGTCCCTTAAAACACCCACAAACACACTCAGTCCTTCCTTCCCC